>OX608073.1:172059270-172659270 GCA_951509635.1 Eupeodes luniger | reverse complement strand
ATTCCCTCTATGAGGGAAATGCTGAAGTAAACCCGAAGTAATTCACCTAGAACGACTAACGCCGCTGAATGTACCATACCAATAATAAAGTCATTTCCAACACTTAATTGGGAAGTGTGTTATTACACTCAGACTTTCTGTATGTGTGTTATTACACTCAGACTTTCTGTATGTGTGTTATTACACTCAGACTTTCTGTATGCTGCGCAGAGATGAGTATTTACTTCATATGAGCAGATCTACTTCATTAATTTATTTTTATGTATCTGCTCCGTAGCAACTTATTTCTACTTCGTTTTAAAATTATTTCTAACGCACAAAATATCATTTAAGATGTGTTGTATTGATTCATTTTTTGTTAACTGAAAAACCTTCGTTTTGATTAAACTGACAAAAAGTAAAAATTGTTAGAACTTTTGGATCCAAAAGTAATACAAACTGAAACATATCCGACATCCCTTCCACTTTTGAATGAATTTCCTTATTTTGATAATAATGTAACAAACATAGAAACTCTGAACTCCGAATTAAGAACGCTTATGGTTACTAAAAGTATAAAAATGAGCGACGACGAAGATGTTTTTGAGTTTTGGACGCGTTTACACTCTCAGAAAAATATATTGAAAGAAGATATGTTTAGGGTGTTGCCCGACTATATGCTTACACTAGCTAGTTTACCGCATAGCAGTGCAGCAGCCGAAAAACGATTTTATTAATAAGAGAGTTTGTGGCTGGGCTGGAAGATTTTGAACCTCCCAAGAAGTTATTACGATATTTTTCAAAGTTTAAATATGTTCAGGAGGGCTACGTATTAAGAACCGATTAAAATCCTTATTATATGCATATACTTTGTAATATTTTATGAATTTGTGTTATGTTTCCCTTAGAGGAGAATCTAATATAATTTAAAACAGAATGTTCCTATTTATTTCAATGTAATAATTTACCTACATAGTATGTACTTTATATGTACCTAATTTATGAATTTGTGAGACTTGTTCTAGCCAATGTATGTTTTCGTTATATGGATGTAAAATAAAATGAAAATAAATTTGTTTTGTTTGTATTTTTTGTTTTTTTTTTCATTATCTGCTACATATTTTACAAATCTACTTCGTTTTTTTTTGGGCAAAATGTTTCACTTTTCGGGATTAGCATTCTCATCCCTGATGCTGCGTGTTTCGCATATTTTCTTTTGAACACCCATCCTATCAATCTCGCATTATTACACTAGGATGTTTTTCGGTTGACGCGTATTTTCCCGAATTAATCGAGATACCATATAATCCGAGCTACATAAAGCAACTGCGAATTATATGGTTGCTACAAGTCAAGACAAGGTGTAATCACAGATAATAATTTTATACAGATGTCTCACCCTTATGGCGAGAAATGATATATGAAACTGAAATCAACCAAAAAAAAAGAGCTTTTTCAAAAAGCTTTAACTCGTCTTCTTTCATATGAATGAAAACTAAGGCAAAGAAAAAACTGAAATCATTTTTGTATGTTCTTTTCCTCCCATAATCCTAATGCACAGATACACATAATACACCACGATCATTCTTCACAAACCAAAACTCGTTTTATTTTGGTTTTTTTGTGGTGTGGTTGGTGGTGATGCGTTGAAAACAAGTGCAGGAGAGTTGATGGCTTGTCGACGACGAGCAAAAAAAATATTTACAGTTGTCTTTGGAAATAGAAACAAAGCAAGGACAAGATTGTCTTTATGGCTCGAGTTCGTATAATCGGATATGTAAATGCTAGCTGCGTGCATTCATGTGGATTTTTTTTTTATAAATTCATCTTTTTCTTCAATTTTCTAAAATCTCCACGAATACATTTTTCAGTTTTATATCTTTTTAAACGTAATGAAGTGTTGTTGACTGGTGTCAATTGGATGATGTACCTTATTGTACATAATGAGTCAACAATTAAAATAATATTTTTAACTTCCCATAGGAAGTTATTGTAATGGGTCCGATTTGTCGAATTAAAAATTTTGACATTTCTCGACGTTTCAAGGTCCCTAGAGTCGAAATAAAAGATTTTTAGAAAGATGTCTGTGCGTGCGTGTGTACGTACGTTCGTACGTCCGTACGTCCGTATGTCCGTACGTCCGTACGTTCGCGACGTTTTTTTCGTTGTCCATAGCTCAAGAACCAAAAGAGATATCGACTTCAAATAAATTTGGTATACAGATAATAAGGCAGAAAGGGCTCTCAAGAAAATTGCGTGGGTGGTTTTTTTACCATAGCAATTTAAAAAAAAGGTGAACATTTTGGTTAAACCTAAATATCTCATAAACCAATGACGCTAGAGACTTGAATTAAATTTTTATTATATATTGTAACGTGATAAAAAATAATTATATTTTTTGAAAAAAATCCAATTAACGTTTTTTTTTATAAATCAAAAAAACTGAAAAAAAATTTGTCACCTCGAAAATTTTACGACTAAAATATGATTTCATCTCCAAAACAATTTTGTGCAGCAAAGAATGATGTTTTTGTCATCTGATAAAATGTTGAGAAAAATCGAATTGACAATTTCTTACAAAAATTAAAAACCTAACAAAAAAATAATAAAGCTTGGTAAAAATTGACTTTGGACACAAATATCTTTTCAAAACTTTGAGATATTGGCTTTAAACTACTTTTATCTTTCAAAAAATATTGTTGTCAACATTCAGTAAAATTTGGAAAAAAATCGAATTCACAATTTTTTTTACAAAAAATTAAAAACCTAAACAAAATTTAACAAAAGTTGGTAAAAATTGATTTTCGACTCAAATATCTTTTCAAAAATTTGAGATTATGGCATAATACTACATTTATCTTTCAAAAAATATTGTTGTTAACATTCAGTAAAATTTTGAAAAAAAATCGCATTGACAGTTTTTTTACAAAAAATTAAAAACCGAAAAAAAAATTTAACAAAAGTTTGTAAAAATTGATTTTCGACTCAAATATCTTTTCAAAAATTTGAGATAATGGTTTCTAACTAATTTTTACTTATAAGAAATATTGTTTTCAACATTCGATAAAATTTTGAGAAAAATCGAATTGACAGTTTTTTTTACAACAAATAAAAACCTAAAAAAAAAAACAATACTAAAACTTGGTAAAAATTTACTTTCGACTCAAATATCTTTTCAAAACTTAAAAATATTGGTTTCAAACTTATTTAATGTGACAGAAAATATTGTTTTTGACATTCAATAATTTTTTTTATAAGAATCCAACAGTCTACAAAAAACAGTACGCAAAATTTGGTAAAACTGATGTTCGGTTCTCGATATCTCTCAAATTAATTTCATTCATCCAATTCGTATTTGTTTATATTGTTCGCGGTAACGTACGTTATTTGTTGTTGCATTTTATCACCCCCATCGAAATACATAAAACCCTTTGATGCGCTCGTTGATTTCTTCGGGGGCCTGTTATGTGTTTGTGGTTGTGATTTGTTAGTAATGTTAGTAATGTGTTTTAAAGTTTTTATTTTTTATAAAAAAAACTGTCAATTCGATTTTTTTAAAATTTTACTGAATGTTGACAACAATATGTTTTAAAAGATAAAAGTAGTTTAGTTGGGTAGGTACTTGCAGATTTTTTTATGAAAAAATGGACTGTTGGATTCTTATAAAAAAATTATTGAATATCGAAAACAATATTTTCTGTGAGATAAAATTAGTTTGAAGCCAATATTTTTAATTTTTGGAAACATATTTGAGTCGAAAGTAAATTTTTACTAAGTTTTAGTAGATAATGTTTTTATATCGGGTGATTTTTTAAGAGCCTGAGAACTTTTTTTTAAAAAAAAATGCATAAAATTTGCAAAATCTCATCGATTCTTTATTTGAAACGTTAGAATGGTCCATGACATTTACTTTTTGAAGATAATTTCATTTAAATGTTGACCGCGGCTGCGTCTTAGGTGGTCCATTCGGAAAGTCCAATTTTGGGTAACTTTTTCGAGCATTTCGGCCGGAATAGCCCGAATTTCTTCGGAAATGTTGTCTTCCAAAGCTGGAATAGCACAAAAAATAGTCTAAAGGCGTCAAATCGCATGATCTTGGTGGCCAACTTACCGGTCCATTCCTTGAGATGAATTGTTCTCCGAAGTTTTCCCTCAAAATGGCCATAGAATCGCGAGCTGTGTGGCATGTAGCGCCATCTTGTTGAAACCACATGTCAACCAAGTTCAGTTCTTCCATTTTTGGCAACAAAAAGTTTGTTAGCATTGAACGATAGCGATCGCCATTCACCGTAACGTTGCGTCCAACAGCATCTTTGAAAAAATACGTTCCAATGATTCCACCAGCGTACAAACCACACCAAACAGTGCATTTTTCGGGATGCATGGGCAGTTCTTGAACGGCTTCTGGTTGCTCTTCACTCCAAATGCGGCAATTTTGCTTATTTACGTAGCCATTCAACCAGAAATGAGCCTCATCGCTGAACAAAATTTGTCGATAAAAAAGCGGATTTTCTGCCAACTTTTCTAGGGCCCTTTCACTGAAAATTCGACGTTGTGGCAGATCGTTCGGCTTCAGTTCTTGCACGAGCTGTATTTTATACGGTTTTACACCAAGATCTTTGCGTAAAATCTTCCATGTGGTCGAATAACACAAACCCAATTGCTTCGAACGGCGACGAATCGACATTTCACGGTCTTCAGCAACACTCTCAGAAACAGACGCAATATTCTCTTCTGTACGCACTGTACGCATTCGTGTGGTTGGTTTAATGTCCAATAAAGTAAACTGAGTGCGAAACTTGGTCACAATCGCATTAATTGTTTGCTCACTTGGTCGATTATGTAGACCATAAATCGGACGTAAAGCGCGAAACACATTTCGAACCGAACACTGATTTTGGTAATAAAATTCAATGATTTGCAAGCGTTGCTCGTTAGTAAGTCTATTCATGATAAAATGTCAAAGCATACTGAGCATCTTTCTCTTTGACACCATGTCTGAAATCCCGCGTGATCTGTCAAATAATAATGCATGAAAATCCTAACCTCAAAAAAATCACCCATTATTTTGTAAGGAAAATGTTAACTTGATTTTTCTCAAAATTCTTGAGCTATGGACGACGTACGTACACAGCCACGCACAGCACGCACAGACATCTTTCTAAAAATCTTTTATTTCGACTCTAGGGACCTTGAAACGTCGAAAAATGTCAAAATTTTCAATTCGACAAATCGGACCCATTACAATAACTTCCTATGGGAAGTTAAAAATAGAAAACACAGAAACCAAGTCATGTGCACATTCACTTGTCCCTACTTGCCCACACAATTTTCATATATCAATACACAAGCAACTTCTTCTATTCTCCTTACAGGACACCTAACAATCTAACATTCACAAAAAAATAAACAAAAATGATCAACTCTTTCTTCTTCTACGCACCAAAACGCGCATAAAAAAACAAGATACAGACATAACCTACATCAACTCCCATATACTTCCTTGTAAAAAATAGGGTTGTTGTTTTTTACATTTGTTTCCAATGGTCCGAACTTTGTTTTTGTATTCATTGCCAAACAAAATGACAAAAGAGAAGAGAAAAAAAAAGAAAAAGAAAATATGCAAGGCAAAAAGAGCTTTCTCAGCTTTATTTTTAAAAGCTCTTGTCTGTTAAGGCTTGTCTGTTAAGGGAAAAAAATGTTTCATTTTTTCCTGCAGGGATGAGACATCTGTATAAAATTATTATCTGTGGTGTAATGGTCATCTTCTGATGAGCCCAACCATTACACCGGGGCGAAACGCATATTATGAACACTTGCTGGTTTATATTTATATTTATTTTCATGATTTAAATCATTTTTATTAAAAATAAACAGTGTTCAAGAAAAAACTATTTGACTGTTACAAGTCAAACATTTCTTTTTGAAAAAAGCCTATAGCACGGCAATAAACATTGCTACAATTTATCTTCTCTGAAGACTTGTAGCAACAATATAATTCGCAGTTGCTTTATGTAGCTCGGATTATATGGTATCTCGATTAATTCGGGAAAATATGCGTCAAGACAAGGTGTAATGGTCATCTTCTGATGCGCCCAACCATGTTATGAACACTTGCT
This sequence comes from Eupeodes luniger, assembly GCA_951509635.1. Lineage (NCBI taxonomy): Eukaryota > Metazoa > Arthropoda > Insecta > Diptera > Syrphidae > Eupeodes > Eupeodes luniger. Next base: position 172,653,172 of record OX608073.1, on the reverse strand, counting down.
GGTTTACATATATTTATATTTATTTTCATGATTTTAATGATTTAAATCATTTTTATTAAAAATAAACAGTGTTCAAGAAAAAACTATTTGACTGTTACAAGTCAAACATTTCTTTTTGGAATATTTCTTGTTTACTCGGTAACAATTGAAAGAATAATAAAGCTACGCCAAGAAACAAAGAAAGGCAAGAAAGAAAAACGTCAAAAACCATCCAAGAATCCCGATCCCAGAACTCTAGGGGGTTGAGACTTTTTAACAAAAATACTCCATTTACCAAGATCGGAATCTTTCGTACTCTCCAAAACCCGTTTGTTTACATTGTTGTATTTGTAATTTTGACAATTAGTCCATGAATAGATGTGAAAACAAACAAAAAAAAAACGATGCCGTGGGCTAGCGGCACTTTGCAAAGCAAAAACGAAATGGGGAGGTTAATAAGTTTTTTTCAGATTTTTCTTTTTACTTTTTTCAATGAAAAAGTCCGTTTTAAGCTTTAATTTTGTGCTCATTTTATTGATAGCAAACCAATGTACATTTTTGTCCTGAAAAAAGCATGTTCAACATCAGTTTATTGTAATTAATTCACTAATTTAGAGTAATCACTACGAAATTCTTTAAATTTCATAGTTAACCTTGAATTATTGTGTCAAAGATGCGTTCGAAGAACCATCAAGTTAAGGGTGGGAGCGCAATTTTTTTTATTGAATTCTAATAAATTTTCGTTAATGAACGGCCCAAATATTGTTTTTGCAAGTAATTAAAATCTGTATCAATTTAACTAATCCAAGTATTTATAGTTCGTTTTTAATGATTTAAGCTTGCAACTATTTTTCAATTCCATTTTGATTAATAAATATTAAATTTAAAAAAAGAGTTATAATCGGAAAATACCTTATCCATAACATTCTTGATTGATGGAAACATACATGTATTTGGTATCAAAAAACAACTATGCATCAAAGGAACACCAATATTTTAAAAAAATAATCAGAACGATTATAGCGAACCTGTTGAATAAATACAGAGCAAATAAAATAAAAATTTTGACATATATCACAAAATGAAATCGTCCTAAAATCGTTCTGAATTCATGCACAACTCATTCAATAGATCATGTAATCGACATGAATGTTTATTGTTGACGTACGGAAGATTTTTTTTAGTGAATTCCCACAGTTTAACGCAAAATATAATTTTCATTCATTCCTTAAAAATGTTAAGTTACCAAAGTTCAAGTTTACTTATTATTGTTTGAAGGGTATGTTTAGTAAAAGTGCTGCTAGTAATGAAAAAAATTAATGAGTTTTACGTACATGTTTTTGTTTTTCTTATTATAGTTAATACTTCCATAGATTACATTAATAAATGCAGAACATAGAAGAAAACATACATAAACAATAGTTTTCAGTTATAAAGCAGAGGTTAGTGTAGAAAAATATTTTTGAGAAAGCCAATAATATTTTAGATACGTTCATTAAAGAAATTTCCGCTTCAGCTAACCTTCATCAACTTTTTAGAAAAAAAATTAGCATTAATAGCAGCCAATTATTTCATAGCATATTTATTTGTTCACATTGTAAAATGTCTAGAAATGTTCATATGCTATAAAATTCTTAAATTTATGCGTAAGCATAGAAGATAACATTATTTAGTCAAGAAGTATGCATTTTGGCGCGTTCACCGATTTTTTTTTCTATTGAGTGTTCGGTTTCCCCATACTGGAATGAAAAAAGGTACTTAAATCTATTTATTGCACTCATTTAGTTGGTATTGTGTGTAACCATATTGCCTATTTCTATTCCTTAAAGATGCTTTACACAAAGCAACTTATTTTTAAAACATGGTTCCCTCAAATCTCTATTCCAAAATCTAACTACAAACAAAATTCTAATTCTAACATAGTCCCTTAAAAAGAAATTTTCAGGAATATTTCTGCAACAAACAAAACTAAAATTTGGTCTTGCAATATTATCGAACTGCTTAAATGATGAAAATACTAATCTAATTGAGGATTCTGAACTAGCTTAATTTGGTAATGGAACTTCACAAGTATGCTTCTCGTAGCATTTTCTGTAAAAAAAATACGGAGGCACCCGCATATTGTTTCCACCTGAACTTCTAACGTCGCCAAAAAAATGCTCTAAGCAAACTACAGCTGAAAAAATTGTCTGTTTTGTTGTTGTACAAAGTATTGAGTTACACTTTTGACCATTTCCAATTATACTTAAAACGCATATTGCGTTCGCAAATAATTTAAGTAAACAAAAAACAGCACTAATAAATCATTAAATATGTATTTGGTCAATCTTATTTTATTTAATATACATTTACAACATTTATTTGGATTGAAATTAAAAAGCTATACAAATCTTCCAATTTAAGACCATATCAGCACTTCAGATTCTGTTGGTTAGGATTGTTTAGTTTTTGAACGAGGCCATGAAACATTCAAAATGAAGCATTTAGATGGGGCTGAGGACTATAATGAAGCATTTTGATGCGCCGGAACACTAAATGTGAGAATGTGTTTGGGTTTTGCATCATTTCACTCACACTTTCTCATATTTAGTGTGTAGTTAGCTTGTAGGCAAACCGAAATGTCAGTCTGAGATTCCGATCTTGGTAATGGAGTATTTTTGCTTTTTAAAGTATTTCTATTTCACCTACTTTCTCTTTCGCACTTATTTGCGTCTTTCCAAAAAAGTCTGAGTGTAATAACACACTAACTTCCTTAAGCAAAGAATTTTAACACCCCTGCCAATTTTAGTATATTTGGAATTGAATGCTGAATTTTTATTGGTTTAAGTGTAATGGACTATCATAAATATCGTTTAATACCTCCAGGAAGGCTTGTTTTGAAAGTCCAAACTTTTGAATAAATCTACGCTGATTTTTATTAGCCAAAGTAAAAACTTAAAAAAAAGTAATTAATTACATGTGTTCGTCCAAGTCCATTGGGTCTGAAGAATCCCGTAATGCTCGGTGGATTTCGATTTGCTGATTAACATTAGCTTCATCATAACTCCATACAAAAAAAAATTCTATCGAAGTCATTATCCTTTTTCACTTTTTTCCCCTTTTAAAAATCTCAAACAAATTATTATGCTTACTTTTGGGGCGACTTTCGATTACCGCAGCACGAATTTCGTTCTGATTTTTTTTTACAGTTAGGTAGGGGTCTCAATAGAACATGCTTTAAATTTTAAGGTGAGGAAACACCGTTGTCTTAAAAAAAATATTTTCTTTTTCGGACTTAACCCTACTTTATTGTATTGCGTTGTTTGAACCTAAAACAAGTTTTTTTTAATTGATACTACGGTATACTAAGAGCTAGGTATGTAAGGGGAGCATGCTGCCCACCTGCAACCCCCCTGCTTGGAATCACTATAGGATTTGGGGTGGGTGCGAGTTTGGGTATTGCAAAGTACTTTTCGCATTTGAGCACTAAAAACAAAGAAATCCCAACGAAAAAAACAAGTATGGCAACGCTGAACAAAAAACAGGGAAGAAATGTCAAAATCAACCATTTTTGCGTGTTTTGTATGTAAAAAAGTGAACTTTGAAAATTAATTTAAAATAGAAATAAATGTTTCCTCGCTCTAAAATTGCTATAATTATTATTTATTTGTGCATATCTATCAAATAAAAAAAACCGCGTGTCGAAATTCGTGCTGCGGTAATGGAAAGTTGAGCCCCAAGTCTATCAAGAACAATCATTCACAATAATGATAAAATCTAATAAAAATCACACTCGATCACAAATGTCTAAAGTTGATAATCATAATACCAACTACTCATTTAATTTATTGATATCTATCAAGTATCTTGTTTATAGCATAGCTATAATAGGGCTGTAAGTTTAGAAGGTAGTAAAGCTGAAAGTTGAATGAAAAATAAAAACCACTTAAAAATAAATAGTTACTCGCAGGTACCTACCTAAAAATACCAACATGCAAATATATTTCTTAAGTTAAATTTGTAACAATAAATATTTTTGCTTGTGGTGATGCATATGCATTCTTAATTTGTATCATACTTCCTTATCCCCTGAAAATAAATGAGAAATCCAATTTAGTGTTAATATCATGTAGGTGAATGAGAAGTAGTTTTCATTAGTGTATTTAAATAACTTTATAACCTATGAAGTTATTTTTCGTTATAGTTTGATATGTATGTATATGTGTTAAGATTAATATGTATATAAAATAATTACTAAGTATGTACATGTATTTTTAGTAACAAGTTTCTTCTTCAAAACCGTACTTGAAATCTATTAATGTTAATATGTTGTTTTAATGTTTAATATAATTTAAAAAATACCGAATTTTTATGGTTTACAATACATGTATACATTTGAATATGAATTATTATATGTTGGCCAATTAAAAAAAGAAGCGTGAAGACAAATACAAAAAACACTCAATAATTATGTTTCAACAAGGGTAAGTTTCTTTCAATGAAATAGTTTCCAGGAGTATGACTAAGCATATAACACAAATAAGTATTAACAACATGTTTTAGTTTTGAAGTTAATTTTTGAAGGTTTTTATTTTTAGATCTTTTTATTTTGCAAACTTTTTTGTCTAGTGACCATTTGCAATTCTTTCAGAATAGAACGTTTAATAAAAAGTTGAGTGTGTCTAGTTTGTAAGTATACTATTCATTATTATTGTCAAACCAATCTGGAAAATGTATATATGTAAGTAATTTGCAAGCATTTTCTAACGATTTTCTGTATTATGTTTGTCGTGAAAGGATTTGCGTCGAAGCATGAAGGTAATACGTTCATATGTTTATTTTGTTTAAACTGTTCTATTTGTATGTTTTCTTCATTATCTGTTTGAGATTTCAAACAGAAAATCTCTTTTCTACTTACTTAAAAAAAAAACAAACTAAGTGAACAAAACTAACTATTAGAGTAAAAGAGATGGGAAATCATTTTTTCTACAAACAAAAAATAATCTTAAAAATAAAAATACATCTGTATCAGAGTTTCCAGCATAGAGGAAATATATTATCTAGAGTCCCGACTTAATGGTTTTGCTCTCTTTTGGCCTACAAACTAAATTGAGAGGATTTTGTCAATAAGGATAAGCATGTGTTAGTTGTCCCGTGCATTTCTTATGGGAAAAAGCCATTATGAATGTAGTTGTTATGGAATTTGTGACAATATTGCTCAACAGCGGGGGGAAAACCTATGAGGTGAACTCAGCAGTTCAAAAAAGAGATCCGTTGAATTCAAAAATTGAAAAATTAATGCAATATTTAAAGAAAAATTAATTTTGCAACTTCCTTTCAGTGAAAACTGTACTAAAAATAATATTTGACTGGTTTTGGCAAACAAATTCTATGATTTTTATGAAAATTTTTGATAAAAACAGAAAAAATCATGCAGAAAGTATAGGCGCACCATAGAACTACAATGCGAACGTGGCCTAATTTGAGTTTAACCCAGTTTTGACAGATTAACAGCGAGGTGAGTATTTTGACAGTTCTACGAAAATGTAAACAAAATAAAATTAATTCCCAGTAATGCAAATGAAGGTAAAACAATTTAAATATAAAATATTAATTTATTGAAATAAAAATATATAATGAATTTGCACCTAATTTAATCCTCAGATAAATAAGAAACCAAGGAGAATGTTGCAACAGGAAAAGTGGAATCTCCCGAGAAGGAAGCCAGCAACGCCGACGTATTTATTCTGGAGCGAAGAGGTAAAAATTCAAAGTGTGTTCATTACGTTAATTTTAAACTCAAATTATATGAATATTATTTTGTTTTTTTAGTTAAAACTACATCGCTCTAATCCGATGGATTCTTATGTCCTCATTTTTAATCAAATATCGTCTGGCTATCTGCTATCAAGAGCTGAATGACTCCAATTTGGCTATTTCGACATTGCAATCGATTCCGAGTAAGTCTAGACTTCCAAAGATAAACATGCTTCTAGCAAAGCTACAACATCGACAGTCAAGAAATCCATTGGAGGCTATTGCCTCTTACAAAGATGTACTGGGTGCCAATGGCCATGTAGGCTATAAGTTTACTCTTGGAAGTCGGCGTCGATGGAATTGAAGTCAATTCGTTGGTGAATGGTAAGCAAGCAATGATTTTAAATATTTTGTGTGTGCTTCTTTTATAATTTTATAGTGAGTTCGGCTCCAAAGAATGTTGAGTGGTTAAGTTCGTGGATAAAAGGCCATGCTCAAATGTACGTTCATAAACATCTGGATGCGTCAAAAACAGTCCAATCTATTAACGACAACACAAAACTTCATCAAAACGATTATATTCTAAAGTTAATTGGAAAAGCTCTCTACTACAATGGGCACCATGCTCAGGCGCAGCAGTATCTAGAAACAGCACACATGATAAGTCCATATAGCACAGAACATATTATGCCATTTGCCGTGGTCTATGAGAGGAATAATAATCTAGCAGAATTGGAAAAGCTGGCTAGCTAGCAATCGTATATCAATGAATTTAGTTCGGAAAATTGGTTTGTCATGGCTGAGAGTCTATCGGCAAATGGAAAATACGAACAGGCTTCCTATTTTGCCCACAAAGCAATTTCAGTTGATTCAACAAACGTTGAAGCGTATCTTTTGCGTGGGAAGATATTTCTTCAATTGAAACGATATAAGGAAGCAATTCATTATTACAGGGCAGTTCAGAGTTTGGCTAACTATCGTTTTGAGATATACAAAAGTCTTGCGGGTTGTTACATCGGATGCACAGACAATATGTGCATTGGCTGCACGCTATTTCAGGAACTGCCCCAGGGGCTATGTGGTAAGAATTTGTTGTTATTTTTCATTTTTAATTTGCATTTTACCTTAACAGAATTTCGATGAAATATAAACAGCTACTTGCCAGTACACTTTTATACTCTTCGAATAATTGGGCTTTAGAAATCGACCAGTTCTACTTTCCGGCCGTATCAGCGATGGCAGAGATTCTCCAATCTGAAGGAGAAACACAGGAGGCCATTAAACTGTTGAAAAAACAAGCCGCCAGCTATCCCAGTTGAAAGCTTTTCACAATGCTAGGAGATATTTTAAGTAGCGAAAAAGATTTGGATGGTGCTCTAGAGTACTACACCATTGCTCTTAGGTTTATAGAACAAAGAAAAAGTGAAACTTTTTAAGGTACAAAAGTTTGTTTATTTTTTTTTTAAGAATGGAACCCACAAACCACCGAGCTTTAGAAGGCGTAAATGCCCTTGGCCATGCATCTGAAACAACAACAAAACACGATGAGTGTTCATTAGCAACAACTTCGCAGGATGAAGAATGGCTAATTGATTATGATGAACCATCAATTGAAGCAGTTGAGTTTTCATCAACAGCTGCTGCTAATCCAGATGGCGAATCAGAAAGCGATCCGATATGGTCGGATGTAGATGCTTAGGCTATCGTAGTTTTATCTTTTAATTGTTATAGTTATTGAATCAATACAATTCATTTACAGTTATCAATTATTAATATTGTTAATCTTATTTTTCAGTTAAATATGATTTTCCAATTTCACTTTATCTTACGAAAGCTTTCTTTATTTTTACACTCCTTCTTTATTTTGCCCCTAACTCTTTACTAATTTTGAATCTGCTTGGGCAGAAACAAGTTTAAGGAGTCATGTCGTATGTTCAATTTGCAATTGTACGTAAATCGCAAATCATTAAAAATGATCCTCATTTTTAACCCGACTCGACTGTAGGAATGAGCAGAGCCGATTACAGCAAAGGATCGATACTGCAAAAGACTGAAAAGCTTCGCGTTGAAACCGGTCTGACATGCTTCATTTGTCGAGAGGGATATACATGTCGGGAGTGGCTATGAGGTTGAGGAATCTCTTTACTTGTTGACTTTTTCCCTGGCCATTCATAGCCAAGTCAATTTGAACAAATACAAGTTGAATAAATTGGAGCGTTTGATAGCAGTAGCACATTCATGTCATGTGTCACCATCTGTGCAATGCAAAGTACTTCTTTCAGCCAACTACCGATAGGCGAAAGATTGCAGTGTATGCAAGCCCTTCCTCATGATGTGAACAATCGTTGATTTAATCTACAGTCAGTTTTTCAAGACAGTACCTACCACCGAGGATTGGCCAATTGATCTGTTTCACTATGTTCTCAAGTATGATGATGATGAGGTAATGCTTGTGGCTACCGATACAATTTTGCAGAAATTCAAAGTTGAATATCTGCCTTGTACAAGTTTTTGCGAACTCTGTGATGTAGGTGGTGAGGATATTTTTATAAATAATAAAATAAGAACCATCTTAATTTTTTTCTCTTTCTAATTTAAATTGTAGGTCTCTGGATTTAATTGAAATACCTTCCTTCATTCATGATAAATATATTGCTTTCGATGCCGTCAACAACAATACAAAACCGACTCCAGAATTACTCTATCAATTAAGGTTTTTGAGATTTTATTTTTTTTGTAATTCGAAATCACTTATCTACATACATACAATACATACATATAAGGCTTTTTGAAGCTATCAATTTCATGAAATAGTTTTTTTTTCAAAAAATGTGTGATGATTATTCAAACCTACAATATCTTCCTTCAATGTTTTCAATTTTTTACTATTTCCTATAACGAATTTGTAGTCTTAAGATTATAACATCAAGTTCTTGTAATATATATTGAAAAAAATACAAATACATGTATCTTACAATTTAAAGTTAAGAGATACATACGTCATGTTTTACCGGTTTTGGTTGCCTTTAAAATTTTCAAAGAGGTATATTTTAAAAACCTGATGTAGTAGAACAATTTAAAGGTGAGATTCGAAGTCAGGATATCTTAATCCTCTCAAAAAGTATTTTTTGTTTTGGGTGACAAAAAAAAGTATAATTTTGTCGACCAGTGTTATCAGACTCAACGGAATTTAAACTTTCCACTCTGAGGCAAAATTAAAAGAACGAATTTCTGACCAATGCTGTTGAGCACATGAAATCACAAAGGAATACATACGAACGTGATGAACCAAAACATAAGAAGAATAGGATTAAAAATACTAAGTTTTTAATTTTGTTAAATTGAACATGTGGCAATAAAAAAAATAAAACCTACCTAAAACAGCTTATTTGTTTTTTATAATCATTTGAAAGACTCAATAAAGATAAATGCAAAAAAAAATATTATCATTTGCTAAAAACGAAATAAAAAAGGTATAATCCACTATAATAATTGACCTGAGCAGATCAAATTTGGGAAAACCAAAAAGAAGTGTTTTTCTTGGAAATAGTACATTTAATATTTTTTTATTTACTCTAAAACTAAGAAGTTACATTTTAAAATCCAGTTTTTGTTTTGTAAATGAAAATAAAATTATACTAAATTACATACAATTTTGAAAAAAAAAACAACTTTATTTAAAAACTAGCTGCGCCACGAACTTTGACTATTAATGGATGAGATTTAAAGAGTCCAATCGACTTCGAATCATCTTCATTGCAGGATTTGTTGCAATACCGCTTCGTTTTGATTTGTTGCTGAAAAAAAAAAACAATTAGTGCTTTCAAAGTTTGTGGTTTATGTTACTTACTTTGAAGTGGTCTTGGCATTATGAGTTTTCTGGTCAATGAACGTGCAATGAAATTGTAGCAAATTGATTGGTTTTGAATTGTACCAATCCCGGAATAGTGCTCGTAAGTCGATCCTTTGATTAAAAATATGTGGCAAGTCGTTTGTGACATTCTTATGCGAGGCAAATTCCAAAATCCTAATCGGACCATGTCACAAGTGCACAATTTCCGGTTGTATTATTTTTGGACATCTTCGGCAGGTGAAGGTTGCGGGTTCCCAATTCTTGGAACATCATTAGAGTAGTTTGTAGGGGTATTCCTGTGTCGACGGTCTTCTATGTGAGTCCAGTTAGTTGTGTTCAGAATGCACTTAGTTTTGGTGATTCAATAGGCATTATGTATTCATAGAATTCCGATTTTATTTTTCCAGTCTATAAGTTTACCACCATTTCTGAAAATTTTAAAATAGTACATACGAAAATGATGAGATTTTCAATATTCAGAAGACTTACTTCCGACTTCCGATTCCCGTCATTTAGAAGGTGTTCTCACCGCAGGTTGCTTCTAAGTCGACTTTCAGTTCCTCATTTACTTGGTATGTGTCGGCGTAAGCTGCCGCAGTAGTCGCTGTCTCGGTCAGTTCAGCGTCCCCGCTATCATTTTGTGAGACAGTTGCACTCTATGAAACCAGAAAATGTTGCTTTAATTGCAGCTGCAAGTCGTGTTTTTTGGTCGGCTTGCAGCATCATATTTCTTGGCGGCTGATGAATAGGCGGAGGACGTTTTGGAAATACTAAAGAACAATAGAATTTAAAATATCCATTACATTACTCGTAAGTAAATGAATTAATTAACCTGATTTGGCTGCATAGGTACTCAGCCGTTGCTGTTGCTGCTGTTTAGTCGTTCCAAAACTAGGCGGTCGACTATTAATGTCGAAGCTTTCACTTGTAAAATTGACTTGAATCTCACAAAGTAACACAAAGTCGATGGCATAGCTGAGGATGTTCGCTAATTTGGAATTGAATTCGTAGCTTTGGTGGGGTTGTTGCTGCTAGTGTTGTTGCATTACAAGCATCTGACTATTTGCAGCGACGGTGACACCTCCGCCGTCAACACATGCGGCAGCTATGACCGTTGAGATGTACACACAAATACAATGGGCAGCGTCTATCGTTAAAAACATTGATATTATTTTGTTAAGAGAAATATAGTATAAGAAACTTACCTGTAAATAAGTATACTTTGTCTTCCAGATTTCTTGATGGAAATTGCTTCCTCCATTATGGTATGTAATGGGCAGCATCTAAAATGGAAACACAGAGTATAAAATAAATCGATTATTGTTGCACCTCCTTCGCTCGCTGCAATTTGACTTACTTTTTATTCAATGAAGTGAACTTGTATATACTCTTTTCATTATAAAGGTTTTTGGCCTGAAAAATATCAAATTATATTAAATATCAAAGCAATTAACAAAAACTTACTCTTAAAATTCGAAACCCATTGTTTTGTTTTAGAAAAATTTATTGTCATTTTTGACAGGTCACAAAAATTCCATAAGTTTCTATTTTAGCCCAATTATTCATTTGTTTTTTTTTTCCACTCACATGTATTCACCGATAGCGAATTTGAGAGAGTTCACCTCGAATTTGAGAGAGTTCACCTCGAATTTGAGAGAGTTCACCTCGAATAAAATTTGAGGGTGTTTCAGGTAGGACGGGTACCAGTCGGGACTCTAGATATTATATTTCCTCTATGGTTTCCAGAGGGACAACATTTTATCCCGAAAGATTTTTTTCTCTATGATTTTGAGGACACGTTTTTTAATGACACATTATTTCATAGTAAAATAATTGTTTCCTTAAAGAAAAACAAATAAGAAGAATATACTAAGTAAATGTTCCAAATTGCTAGGTTAAATCTACACTAATCTACACTAATATTATTAAGAGGAAAGATTTGTATTTTTATATGTAACGAATAAACTCAAAAAGTACTAACCGATTTTAATAATTCTTTTTTCATTAGAAAGCTACATTATCACCATAGAGGAAATATATTATCTAGAGTCAAGACCGGTACCCGTCCTACCTGAAACACCCTCAAATTTTATTCGAGGTGAACTCTCTCAAATTCGCTATCGGTGAATACATATGAGTGGGAAAAAAATGGGGGATTGGGCTAAAATAGAAACTTATGGAATTTTTGTGACCTGTCAAAAATGACAATCAATTTTGCAAAACAAAACAATGGATTTCGGATTTGAAGAGTAAGTTTTTGTTAATTGTTTTGATATTTAATATAATTTGATATTTTTCAGACCGAAATTCCTTATAATGAAGAAAGTATATACAAGTTCACTTCATTGAATAAAAAGTAAGTCAAATTGCAGTGAAGGAGGTGCAACAATAATCGATTTATTTTATAGTCTGTGTTTTCATTTTAGATACTGAAGACAAAGCAAACAAGGCGCTGATTTGCAGGCAAGTTTTTATATATTATATTTCTCTTAACAAAATATTATCAATGTTTTTAACGACAGATACTGCCCATTGTGTTTGTATGTACATCTCAACGGCATAGCTCCCGCAGGCGTTGACGGTGGAGGTGTCACCATCTCTACCAATAGTCAAACGCATTCAATGCAACAAAACCAGCAGCAACAACACAACCAAGTCAATGATGCAAGTGAAAGTTCTGCCATACAATAGTCGACCGCTAACGCCCTTCTCCCAGCAGCTGAGTGTTGGTGTTGGAACGACATAATAGCAGCAACTGCCAACTCGGCCTATTCATCAGCTGCCAAGAAATAAAAAGCAAGCGGCTCAAAAAAAAAACGACGCAACAGCGCGCGGAGATCAATTGTTAAAGTACAATTTGAAACATTCATATCGTAGTCAACTCGCTTAATCTTCATCTTCTAGGTGTAAAGAGTACTACCAGTCGGTAGTTCTGCAAGAGAAGCAAGAAAAACAAGACTACAATCGCAGGAAGACTCCGAAAAATTTCCAACCTTGACTATAAATTAAGTGAATTCAAATATTAAATCTAAAACTAATCCATTCATTTTGCTCCTAAGGATCGCCTGGCTTAACGGTGGCAATCATTCGGAGGCAAATGGGCTGGCCCGACAAGAATCCCCCAAAGGCCAAACAGATTCAGATCAGTCCCTCGGCAGCTACTGACGATGTCGACGAGTTGAATCCATCGATTTTCACACACAAAATCAACATCAAAAACAGTAAGTCAACTTCCAGTTGAGATTTCCTTATATATTGAAAATTAATTTCTTTATAGTCACAAGCACAACAATTCAGTGTGAACAACCTCTATCCGCTGCGGAAGTATTTGTGGGTCAAGCGATCTCTGCGTTGTCAACAATGCGAACACAATGCCATCAAGCCGGAGTACCATTCAGGGTCGATCAAGTATCGCATTCAATTGTTCGCTAACTATCATGTGCCCGACGTTCTGCTTGGGCGTTGTGAAAAGCCACTGAAGCCTGGCACGTCCACTCAATCGATCCTCAAGCTAACTAACCCAACTATGCACGATATGACCACAACCATTATGGAGCTGCCAACCAAGGAAGAGGAACGGCGAATGATCGACTTCGAATAAAACACGACCGTGCTGCAGCAACATCTACTTCATCATTGAACACGAGTCTATCGAGGCAGACATAACTGACCGAGGAACCACCTTGTGTTAAATGTCCCACCAACGTCATTCTTGAGATGTTGGATTCTTCGTTTGTCCTAAATTAACGTGACGATTCAAAGGAATTCGACGAAGGAGTTCAAGTTCAACGAGAGGAATCAAAGTAAAAAACAGAAAATTCTAATTAGAAATTCCTATTCTATGTTGTTTCTCCAATTTTTTTATAGATTCATTACTTGGAGAAAGTTCAAATTGAACTATACACCTGAAGAAGGACTCAAACCAGGCGATAATGTTACTCTTGGTTTCTTGGTGCAATATACTTATGTGAATACAGTCACAAACATGCCCGAAAAGAAAGAAACTCAAAAACACGCATTATCATCAAAAGTTGTTGTAAAAATTGGTCAAATTGAAGCCTAGATTTTTTTCTATATCTAGAAAATAATCTTTTTTGGAACGAGGCAAATGGCAAAGAAACTTAAAGACTGACGAAATAGAATTCATAATTCCTATTGAATCACCAAAGCTTCTGTTTAGAACTAACTGAAATCGACACAAGAATGCCCCTAAAAATTGCTCTAATGATGTTCCAAGAGTTGATGCGCAAATGGTCGCGAGCCGGCAACCTTCACGTAGTGAAAATGTCCGATTGGGATTTGCCTCGTAAAAGAATGTGAACCCAAACGACTTAAGAAGCCACATATTTTCAATCAATGCATCAACTTATCATATTCCAGAAATGGTAAAATTAGAACACATCAATTTTACTAACAACAAAACTTAAAAGCACTAATTGATGTGTTTTTTTTCAGTTACAAATCAAAACGAAGCTTAGAAGTCGATTTGACTTCTGCCGTTCTGCCGTTCAGTTGATTCGACGATATGCTTAAAATCTCATCCATAATTAGTAAAAATTCGTCGTGGTGTACCTAGTTTTTAAATGAAGTTGTAATTTTTCAAAATTGTATGTAATTGAGTATAATTTTTGTTTTTAAAATTCAATGCCATTATAGATTATAGGTTTTAAAATGTATATTACAGCTAGATTCCCAAATTGAGTGAAATTAAATCTACATCTAAATTGAAAATCAAGTGAAATTGTTTTCAGGGTTCTATCATTATATGAAATATATCAAAAAACTTTTTATTGACTGTCATAATTTGTATAATTTATTTTGTTTTGTTCTTTCAATTGTTTTAGTTTTGTTTTGTTCTTTTAATAAAATAAACATACAAAATATGAGTGCTGTATTCATTTCTATCGTTTTGCAAGTTCCAAGTTTTAAAGCAAAAGTATGATACAAGAAAGTTGCTTGCTGACGGATGCATCTAATTCAATAGATATTAGTGATGGAGCGTAAGTAATGAAAATTAAAATAAAAACTTTTTTTTGCTATTTTTTAAGATTTTTATTGTATTACCGGATTATGAGAGATTTGCGATTTGTTTTGGAAGGTACTTTTCAAAGACCGGCTGGGAAAGACTGTGATGTTGCTATGTGTGGAAAGTTTTGGCACGTGTCTTTAAAGTTTTAGAAAGTTTCATGAATTTGGATAGCCTCTAAAAGCCGTATATGTATGTTTCGAGTATGTCAAAAAGCTATAATAAAATTAGTTTTGATATTTAAGGGAACATTAATACAAAATTTACGTTTTCGATCATTGAAGGATACAATAAAATTAAATAACATAAAAGCTGATATTTCATTAGTTATTCGCTATGTTTTAAAGCTTTTTTTAATAACTAACAGGCTTTGAAGGGGTTATTAAAACCCTTTATGTTTTGTTAAAACACTGTGCGAGCGTCAGGAAAATAGGGAAGGATTTAAGAGGAGATACCGGTGCACATTGGTCTTCTAAATGACGGGAATCAAAAATCATTGAATAATGAAAATCTCATCATTTTCGTATGTACTATTTTAGAATTTTCTTATAAAGACAGGAAAAATAGAAGCTGAATTCCTAAATACAGAATGCCTATTGAATCACCAAAATGCCGTATCCCTTAGCTTTAAATTGCAAGATGATTTAGCAAAGTAGATATCTTTGCTTTTATGTACAGTTTAAATTATTTTGGTATTTTACTTAGTTTTCATAATTTCTTATTAGTTATAAGGACTCGTCATAAGTCTTCATTTGACTTTACCTGATGTAGAGTGTATGTTTTTAAATAGTTCGTTTAATTTTTGATTCTGATTACGAATCCGAACTCCAATTTCAGCTAGGTATGTACATTCTACATGTACATGTGGTCAAACTAAGAAATACTCGTTTTCAACATTTTTTTTGTATTTTTTTGTCAATATATTACAAGAACTTGATATAATAATCTTAATACTACGAATTCGTAATTGAAAATAGTAAAAATTTGCAAATGGACACATTTTTTTGAAAAGAAAACTACTTTATGAAATTAGATAGCCTCGAAAAGCCTTTCGAATTAAAAATAAAATATCTCAAAAACCTAAATTGATGGAGTAATTTTCGAGTCGGGTTTGAATTGAAGATGTTGACGGCATCGAGAGCAATATATCATGAATTGGAAGGCATTTTATTAAAATTCAAGAGACCTACAATTAAAAAGAGACAAAATTAGGATGGCTCTTATTTTATTATTTATACAAATATCCTTACCAGCTACATCACAGAATTCTGCAAAACATGTACAAGAGAGATATTCATCTGCAAATTGTATGGCTTGCGAACATATTGAAACAGAACGATTGGCCAATTCTCGGTGGATTGTAGATGTAGATTAAATCATGAGGAATGGCTTGTACACACTACAATCCTTCGCCTGTCGGTTGATGGCTGAAAGAAGTGCTTTGCATTGCACAGATGGTGACACATGATGTGCCTGTGCTGTTATCAAATGCTTCAATTTATTCAGCTTGTATTTGATCCAATTGCTTGGCTATAAATGGCTAGGGAAAGTGTCAACAAATAAAGAGATCCCTCAACTTTATAGCAACACTCTCGACGCGTATATCCCTCTCGACAAAAAAAGCATGTCAGACCAGTTTCATCGCGAAGCTTTTCAGTCTTCTGCAATATCTATCCCTTCGCTGTAATTGATATTTTCGATTTAAATAGTTTTACCTTCATTTGCATTACTGGGAATGAATTTTGTTTTGTTTACATTTTGTTGAGTTGTCAAAATTCTCACCATTGTTAATCTGTCAAAACTGGGCTTAACTTAAATTGGGCCACGTTTGCATTGCAGTTCTATGGTGCGCCTATACTTTCTGCATGATTTTTTGTTTTTTGCGAAACTTTTCATAAAAATCATAGAATTTGTTTGCCAAAAGCAGTCAAATATTATTTTTAGCACAGTTTTCACTGAAAGGAAGTTACAAAATTAATTTTTCTTTAAATATTGCATTAATTTTTCAATTTTTGAATTCAACGGATTTCTTTTTTTTAACAAAAAAAATATAGCAGAATTGGAAAAGCTGACTAGCCAGCAATCGAATACCCATGAATTTAGTTCGGAAAATTGGTTTGTCATGGCTGAGAGTCTATCAGCAAATGGAAAATACGAACAGGCTTCCTATTTTACCCACAAAGCAATTTTAGTTGATTCAACAAACGTTGAAGCGTATCTTTTGCGTGGGAAGATATTTCTTCAATTGAAACGATATAAGGAAGCAATTCATTATTACAGGGCAGTTCAGAGTTTGGCTAACTATCGTTTTAAGATATACAAAGGTCTTGCGGGTTGTTACATCGGACTTAAGCGCTTAAAAGATGCACAGACAATATGTGCATTGGCTGCACGCTATTTCCGGAACTGCCCCAGGAGCTATGTGGTAAGAATGTGTTGTTATTTTTCATTTGCATTTTACCTTAACTTACTATGAATTTCGATGAAATATAAACAGCTACTCGTTAGTACACTTTTGTACTCTTCGAATACCGTTACAAAATGCCAGTCAAAGACTTTCATTAATCGGGCTTTAGAAATCGACTAGTTCTACTTCCCGGCCGTATTAGCGATGGCAGAGATTCTCCAATCTGAGGGAGAAACACAGGAGGCCATTAAACTGTTGAAAAAAACAAGCCGCCAGCTATCCCATTTGTAAGCTTTTCACAATGCTAGGAGATACTTTAAGTAGCGAAAAAGATTTGGATGGTGCTCTAGAGTACTATGTAACAAAGAAAAAGTGGAACTTTTTAAGGTACAAAAGTTTGTTTAATTTTTTTTTTAAGCATGGAACCCACAAACAACTTCGCAGGATGAAGAATGGCCAATTGATTATGATGAACCATCAATTGAAGCAGTTGAGTTTTCATCAACAGCTGCTGCTAATCCAGATGGCCAATGAGAAAGCGATCCGATATTGTCGGATGTAGATCCTTAGGCTATCGTAGTTTTATCTTTTAATTATTATAGTTATTGAATCAATACAATTCATTTACAGTTATCAATTATTAATATTGTCAATCTTATTTTTCAGTTAAATATGATTTTCCAATTTCACTATCTTACGAAAGTTTTGAAAAGTCTTTAAATTTCTTTATTTTTACACTCCTTTATTTTCCCCCTAACTCAATTTGCAATTGTACGTAAATCATTAAAAATGATCCTCATTTTTTACCCGACTCGACTTTAGGAATGAGAAGAGCCAATTACAGGGAAAGGATCGATACTGCAGAAGACTGAAAAGCTTCGCGTTGAAACCGGTCTGACATGCTTTATTTGTCGAGAGGGATATATGTACATGTCCAGAGTGATGCTATGAAGTGAGGAATCTCTTTATTTGTTAACATTTTCCCTAGCCATTCATAGCCAAGCCAATTGGATCAAATACAAGCTGAATAAATGGAAGCACATCATGTGTCACCATGTGCAATGCAAAGCATTCAATTATTATATTTTCAGCCATCGACCGACAGGCCAAGAATTGTAATGTGTACAAGCCATTCCTCATGATTTAATCTACATCTGTAATCCACCGAGAAATGGCCAACCGTTCTGTTTCAATATATTCGCTAGCGATACAATTTTGCAGAAAATTGCAGATGAATATCTTTCTTGTACATGTTTTGCAGAATTCTGTGATGTAGCTGGTAAGGATATTTGTATAAATAATAAAATAAGAACCATCCTAATTTTGTCTCTTTTTAATTGTAGGTCTCTTGAATTTTAATAAAATGCCTTCCAATTCATGATATATTGCTGTCGATGCCGTCAACATCTTCAATTCAAACCCGACTCGAAAATCATTCCATCAATTTAGGTTTTTGAGATATTTTATTTTTAATTCGAAAGGCTTTTCGAGGCTATCTAAATTCATAAAGTAGTTTTCTTTTAAAAAAAATGTGTCCATTTGCAAATGTTTACTATTTCCAATTACATATTCATTCGTAGTATTAAGATTATAATTATCAAGTTCTTGTAATATATTTAAAAAAAAATACAAAAACAATGTTGAAAACGAGAATTTCTTAGTTTGACCACATGTACCTAGCTGAAATTGGAGTTCGGATTCGTAATCAGAATCAAAAATTAAACGAACTACTTAAAAACATACACTCTACTTCAAGTAGAGTCAAATGAAGACTTATGAGTCTTTCATAACTAATAAGAAATTACGAAAACTAAGTGAAATACCAAAATAATTTAAACTGTACCTAAAAGCAAAGATATGTACTTTGCAAAATCATCTTGCAATTTAAAGTTAAGAGACACGTCATGTTTTACCGATTTTGGTTGTCTTTAGAATTTTTAAAGAAGTACATTTTAAAAACCTGATGTAGTAGAAAAATTTGAAGGTGAGATTCGAAGTCAGGATATCTTAATCCTCTCAAAAAGTATTTTTTGTTTGGGTGACAAAAAAAAGTATAATTTTGTCGACCAGTGTTATCAGTGTTAAACTTCGCACTCTGAGGCAAAATCAAAAGAACGAATTTCTGACTAATGCTGTTGACCACATGAAATCACAAAGGAATACATACGAACGTGATGAACCAAAACATAAGAATATGATTAAAAATACTAAGTTTTTAATTTTGTTAAATTGAACATATGTTATGTATGTCTCAATAAAAAAAATAAAACCCACAGCTTATTTGTTTTTTATTATTATTTGCTAAAAACGAAATAAAAAAAAGGTATAATCCACTATAATAATTGACCTGAGCAGATCAAATTTGGGAAAACCAAAAAGAAGTGTTTTTCTTCGAAAAAGTACATTTAATATTTTTTATTTACTCAAAATTTAAGAGGTTACATTTTAAAATCCAGTTTTTGTTTTTTAAGTGAAAATACATTAATAGCGTTAAATCTAAAACAAAATTATACTAAATTACATACAATTTTGAAAAAAATTACAACTTTATAATATAACATAGATTGAAAAATGTTGGCTTATTAAGTCGTTTGCGTTGATATTCTTTTGCGAGGCAAATTCAAAACCCCAATCGGACCATATCACAAATGCACAATTTCCGATTTTATTATTTTTGACATTTTCGGCATATGAAGGTAGCGGGCTTGCAATTCTATGCGCAGCGCGCAGCCACTCTTGCAACATCATTAGGCAATTTGTAGAGAATTTCCTGTGTCGACGTTCGTATGTGTGGTTCCAGATAGTTCTGTGCAGAATGCACTTAATTCTGGTGATGCAATTGTAGGTGCATTCCTGTGTCCATTCCACTTAGTTCTAAGCAGAATGCACTTAGCTTCGGTGATACAATAGGCATTATGAATTCATGGAATTCAGCTTCTATTTTGTCAGTCTTTAAGTTTACAAAAATTGCAGAAAATTCTATAATAGTACATGCAAAAGTGATGATAGATTGTTTTGTATTCAATTTATTTATAATTTATTTTTTAAGAAAGCTTACCAATGATTTCCGATTCCCGTCATTTATGAGGTTCTATATTGTCCCAACAAGAGTTGCTTTTAAACCGCCATTCGGTTCAGCTACCTCTTCCATGTCGTATGTGTAAGCCTCAGCGGCAGAAGTACCACCTAAGTGTCCCCATAGTCCTTTATTGGCAGCGAGATAGTGAGACATTTGGCACTATAAGCCTAGATTTAGACCTAAAAGACGAAAGTTAAGCGAGTTGATCATGATATAAATGTTTCGATTCGCACTTACACAACTGGTTTCCGCTAGCTGTTGTAGTTTGTGGAACCAGAAGATGTTGCTTTTGTTGCCACTGCAAAAGTCGTTTTTTTTTAGTGGCTTGCATTATATTTCCTGGCAGCAGATGAATAGGTCGAGCATGTTGGAAGCCCTAAAGAATCATAATTTAAAATATTTGTTTGGATCACTCACAAGTTAACTAACCTGAATTGCCTGCTTACTCTGCAGTTGCTGTTCCTGCTGTTGAGTCGTTCCAGCACCAAACCTCAGCTGCTAGAAGGGCGTTAGCGGTCGGCTACACTGAATGTTGAAATGCCTACTTGCATCATTGACTTGGTGGTGTTGCTGCAGTTTGTTGCATTGAAAGCATTTAACTTTTGGTAGAGATGGTGACACCTCCACCGTCAACGCCTGCAGCAGCTACTGAGATGGAAGCAGATTTCACCAAACATGATACAGCAGCAATTGAGTACTGGACAGAGAGATGCACCTTTAAGTCCACAATCCACACAAATTGTTTAGAAAAGTGTTCTTGCGCTTCCAACAAAAATTTACACACAATGGCCAGCGTCTGTCGTTAAAAACGTTGATATTATTTTGTTAAGAGAAATATAATATAAAAAAACTTACCTGTAAATCAGCGCCTTGTTTGCTTCGTCTTCCAGATTTCTTGAGGGAAGTTGCTTTTTGCCTTATGGTACGTAATAGGCATCGTCTAAAATGAAAACACAGGCTATACAAAAAATCGATCATTGTTACACCTCCTTCACTGCAATTTGACTTACTTTTTATTCATTGAAGTGAACTTGCATATACTTTCTTCATTATAAAAAATTTTGGTCTGAAAAATATCAAATTATATTAAATATCAAAACAATTAACAAAAACTTACTCTTCAAATCCGAAATCCATTGTTTTGTTTTGCAAAATTGATTGTCATTATTGACAGGTCACAAAAATTCCATAAGTTTCTTTTTAGCCCAGTCCCCCATTTTGCTTTTTTTTGCACCACTCACATGTATTCACCGATAGCGAATTTGAGAGAGTTCACCTCGAATATGAGAGTTCACCTCAAATAAAATTTGATGGTGTTTCAGGCATAGAGGAAATATATTATCTAGAGTCCCGACTTAATGGGTTTGCTCTCTTTCGGCCTACAAACTAAATTGAGCGAATTTTGCCCATTAGCATAAGCATGTGTTAGTTGTCCCGTGCATTTCTTATGGGAAAATGCAGATTCTATGTAGTTGTTACGGGCTTTTAAGAGAGTTACCTCAAATAAAATTTGAGGGTGTTTCAGGCAAGACGGGTACCAGTCGGGACTCTAGATAATATATTTCCTCTATGGTTTCAGGCAAGACGGGTACCGGTTAGAGGTGTGTCAATCGTTCATTTTAAAAGATTCAATCGTTCATATGTCGTTCAGTTCAATGATTCGTTCTTTTTAATCGTTCATTTTCTCAATCATTTTTGTTTCTGTTTCATTTTGGCTGCGAATAAAATGGGGAAATTTCATTCTATTCTAATCGCTCACTTTTTCAATCATTTAGGTTTCTGTTTCATTTTGGTTTTGAATGATGAGTAGAGTAGGTAAGGTTAAGGTACTTCATTTTCATTCAGTTTCGGTCTTTAGCACGATTAGTATTGAAATAATTGATTGATTGTTTCAAAGCTATGTTTAATTCCCATTTTATATCATTTCATTTGAATGAGAATAAGTTGGATGAACGAAACATATTTCTTTTCTTTTCCTTTAAAACGAAAGACAGCTGGATGAAACGATTGACATTGAGAACGATTGATTTGGTTTACTACGATTGCAATAACTCAATCTTTTTGATGAACGGGTCATAAAGACCGAATCAATCGCGATTGACACAGGTCTAGTACCGGTCGGTTCTCTTGGTAAGCATAGAGGAAATATATTATCTAGAGTCCCGACTTAATGGGTTTGCTCTCTTTCGGCCTACAAACTAAATTGAGCGAATTTTGCCCATTAGCATAAGCATGTGTTAGTTGTCCCGTGCATTTCTTATGGGAAAATGCAGATTCTATGTAGTTGTTACGGGCTTTTAAGAGAGGGTGTTTCAGGCAAGACGGGTACCAGTCGGGACTCTAGATAATATATTTCCTCTATTTTGGTAAGTATATTTCTCTATGGAGTAACATAGGCTATATTTAGTACTAGATTACTATAGAAATCTTTAGAAATGCCTGTTAAAACCAACCGAAGGTGTACAAAAATAAGCCATAAAATGCCTTTCATCGCATACGCTGCGAAGAGTATTAATGATAGGACAAAAAAATTTTCGACAATATTATAGAATACAAGACTATTGATCAAAAAATTAAGAGATAATGTGATTGTAGCAACTATCATTATGGGTCCCGTGGACGGTCAGCTCGCACATGTTCCTCGGATCCCGATAATACCAACTGATTTGCCCATATCTTTTAAGAGGTTACAGTTCCCTTTAAAAATATCCTTTGCCCTAACAATAAATAAATCCCAGGGACAAACTTTTTCCTTAGTTGGTATCGACTTAAGGATAGAGTGCTTTTCCCACGGGCAATTGTATGTGGCACTTCCTCGAGTAGAATCTCCTGAAAATCAATACGTTTTGTTGCCACCTACAAATACCACAGCCAAGGTAAGTGTACAGGGAGGCTTTAAGATAAGCATACAATTTGTTTCTAATTTAGTGATTCATGGTCGTTTTAATTAGCATGCTTATAACTTAAATATCTGTACCTATTTATGTCTACCCGTGCGAAGCCGGGACGGGCCGCTAGATTGTTAATAAAACCGCTTTAAATTTTATTTTCAAAGAAAACATTTTATACCAAAAGTTCGTATTTTCCTTGGTGAATAATTCATGATAAATTTGACCTGACTCAACACTGCTTCTGCGATCAAAACAAGGTAATTTTAAAACCCTTCCTCGCAATCACGTGGCAGAGATACCTACAAAATGCAATACAAGACGAGCAGGCGCCCGCCACAAATACAACAACAATATCCACACAAAAGAAAGAACGGAAAGAATATAAGTAAACAAATCAGGAAAACTTGAAATATGTAAAATTCTATATTTTTGTAGTTGTCAGCTAATAAAATTGTTTCGGTCATTTATTTGTATTGGGATGAGACATCTGTGTATAGTTATTTGTGGCTAAAGAACTCGTCTAACTAAAAGACAACTACACCACCAACGACAAAAGAACGTGGTACATAGTGTTGGATTACAAAAGTTCGTATTTTCCTTGGTGAATAATTCATGATAAATTTGACCTGAGTCAACACTGCTTCTGCGATCAAAACAAGGTAATTTTAAAACCCTTCCTCGCAATCACGTGGCAGAGATACCTACAAAATGCAATACAAGACGAGCAGGCGCCCGCCACAAATACAACAACAATATCCACACAAAAGAAAGAACGGAAAGAATATAAGTAAACAAATCAGGAAAACTTGAAATATGTAAAATTCTATATTTTTGTAGTTGTCAGCTAATAAAATTGTTTCGGTCATTTATTTGTATTGGGATGAGACATCTGTGTATAGTTATTTGTGGCTAAAGAACTCGTCTAACTAAAAGACAACTACACCACCAACGACAAAAGAACGTGGTACATAGTGTTGGATTACTATGTCGCGGCAAATCATTTTCTGGTCACAAAATCGCCTGTCATCTCGAAAGGTGAAGGTAAAAGCATACAGATGCGCTAGGTCACGTTAAAATCCTTCATTAGCATCGAGAAAGAACTAATAGAGAGAACCAACTTCGACGGTTGCTCTCTTTTTGCCTACAAGCTAGGATTTGGCCACCAACTTGCATATGTATTAACTCCATATAAAAAAAATGTGGGGAACCAACACTTATGCAAGTTTGTGCGCAATTCTCACCACGAGAAAGAGTAAACTTTTCTCTCTTTTCTCTCTGCTCACCACCTTTGAAAAATGGCGACCACCTTTGAAAAATGGCAACCACCTTAGAAACATAAGACTCTGAAAGCACTACAACTATTAATTTTATTATTAGCTTCGTTTATGCGTTTAATTTTCGCTCAGACTGTTGAAAAATGCAAAAAAAACTCAGATTTGTTTCAATTTTCAGAGTTTATCGACTTAATTTTGTCGATGCGAGACTTTCAGGAACATTGAAAACGAGAGTTACAGAATGTAAACATGGAACATTAAAAACATTTCTATATACTCATCTCTTTTCCCATTCCTATTTAATTTATTTGTGTGTACTCGTTGTTTATTTTCTTTACATTACTCACGACATTTCCAAAATGCTGAAAATAAGTGATTTAAGAAGAGACTAAATAAAAAGACTATCAACTTGTTACTTCTGTTGCCAATTTTCTGAAAGTGCATTGTGGCTTATTCATAGATGTTTGCATTTATAAAAAACATGTACTCGTTCATATATACAAATAAAGTCTAGTCTAAAAAACCTAAACCTTGTTACACTCTTAAGCACTTTTCACATGAGCACGACCAACGACCAACGAATGAACGAATATTCGTCGATTTTGACATTTCTTTCACATGAGAGTTCGTCGCGAATAAAGTTTGACATTCAAAACCGAAACCAAAACAAGAATGATTTTTTTAGGTTAAGTACGCGCGATTATTATATTCGTTGCGAGTGTGGATAATGTGGAACGCGAATAAAGTTTGACAGTTCGTATCAACTAAAATTTTTTCGCGACGAATAAATTTGTTTTCTTAAATTTATTAATACGTACATATATGATATTGAAAAGTAAAAGTATGCATCATAAATCAAATAGAAACTATATTGTTATCGTTTTGTTAAGAATTTGTGTGGAAATATGTCTTCAAACGTATAAACTCACATTTTGTAATTCATTCGTCGTTCGTTGGTCGCGCTCATGTGAATGCTGCTTTACTGCACACATACTTTCTTGTTTTGGTTGTTAATGCCATCTATCTCTAACTTAGAGAAAAACAAATTCACCACGAACTACCGGTATAACTTCTCCCGTTATTTATTGACAAACAAAAATGTTTTGCTAGAATTAATTTGAATTATAGGAGTATTTTTGTAGATATAAAAACGACAAGATGTTAGTAAAATTAAAGAAAGAAATTCATGAGAATTACAAACATTATAATGAGACTTTAAAAAACATAGTCTTCTTGGCTATCAATAAACAAAAATGAAAAATGTGGGATTTCCCGGAAATCATGTTTTTTTGTGTACTCTTCTTCGCGGTGGAAACATGTATACACCGATACGAATTCAACACGCTATAAAAAATGAGAGTAAGAGGTTTCGAAGGGACGGAGACGAGGAAGTTTGGCTCTCTCAATTAGTTTTTTCTCTCTGTCATTAGTTAAGAGAGTTGTTTAAAATGTTTAAAATTCAGAAAACCTTAGACAAGGGCTCGCAACTAAATGAGTGTCAACTAGAGTCGGTTTCATTGCTTATAGGGCCCATACACTACACAAACTGTTTGAGCAAACGAATGTATTTTGTTGTTGTAAAAATGTTTGTGCAAACTGTTTGAGTAGTGTGTAGCGATGATGCGTGTTTGCGCAAGTGGTTTGAACAAAATCAAAAAAATTTGAATTTTCCGTGCCTGCACAAACATGTTTGTGTGGTGTGTATTGAATTTTGCTCAAACCGATGCCAATTTTCATAGAGTTAACATGAATAAACAAGAGGAACAAATTTTTTGGACTGAATTCATTGAACTTTATAAAAGCCAAGGCAATAATTAAAGCTGCACATGCTAAATCACTCATTGCTCCGAGGGCACGAGTACGATAACTTTGGCGACAAGATATAATAACGGTTTTTGGTAGAAGGGCTTAATACAAGCATTGTTTACTATGGGAGGGGGGTCTATCTCCCCCCGTTTAGGCGGTAGGGGCAATTTAAAAAAATTGTTATTTAAAATGAAAAAAATTAATTCAAAAATAACGGTAATACTTACAATTAAGTATCATATATTTTTTTAAAGCCAACATTCTGTTTTATTAGCCAGTTTTTAATTCAAGTCAAAACTATGCGTAGTTTTTGAAAAATTTAATTTTAAACTCAAAATTTGAGTAAAAAAAGTTAAAAAAAAGGTTTAAAGTGTAATTTTTCAATACTTCAAAAATATCTACCATTGTTTTTATTTCAAAATTTATTGCTCTTATTTGTTTTTGATCAAAAACTGAAAACTAGATGATTTTATGTCTTTTAGTTTTTGAGAAAATTGAAAATAACCACAACTACTATTTTAATTTAATTATTTTTTTTTGCTTGAGTGGTCTTATTTTGATAGCAATAATGGTATTTGCGTATGCGTAATGCGTGTTTGGGTGTATGCAACAGTAAGGTGTGCGCGAGTTTGGGTGTATGCAACAGTGGCATCTGCAACCCCCCTGCTTGGGCACACTATAGGATTTGGGGTGGGTGCGAGGTGGAGTGGGTGCATGGTGGGGAGGGTGAAAGGTGCGGTGGGTGCAAGATGGGGTGCCTGCAAAGTTTATTTTGAATTTAAATAAGCTGGATTTAAGAAAAATTAATTTATCCTTGGTATATCTTAATCCATATTCGATTGTTACTATCAAAATAAGACTACGTTAATACTTAAGCAAGGAAAAAGTAATTTAATTAAAATATTTTGTTTTGGTAATTTTCAATTTTCTCAAGAACTAGAAGACATAAAGTCATCTAGTTTTCAGTTTTTGATCAAAAATAAATAAGAGCAATGAATTCTAAAAAAAAATAGTAGATAAGCTAAAAGTTTTGAAAAATTACACTTTAAACCATATTTTAAATTTTTTTTTGGACCAAATTTTGAATCTAAAACAACTATGCATAGTTTTGACTTGATTTAAAAACAAGCTAATAGACAAAAGTGTTGGCTTTAAAAAAAGGTATAATACATAACTGTAAGTATTACCGTTATTTTGTAATTATTTTTTTTCCATTTAATGTACATGTTTTTTTTAAATTGCCCCTACCGCCTAAACGGGGGGAGATAGAGCCCCCTCCCATAGTAAAAAATGCTTATTTTTGACTGTTCTATACAAATCCGTCATTAAACTTTGTCTCCAAAGTTATCGTACTCTCCCCGCTCCGTGTCCGTAGGTACGTCTGATTAAAATGAAAAACGTCACGCAACTAATATCTCTCAAACATGTGTGTGTAGTGCGTGGCGAAACTATGTATGTTTGCTCAAACAAACGTTTGAACAAACGTGTTTGCGTAGTGTATGGGCCCTATTACACGAGGACTGTTTAAAAACTTGGCCCATTGTTTTTATTTATATACGAGTTGGTATGCGATTGTCCAATTTATTAATTTTTGCAACAATTTTTTCCTAAGTAGTATGTAGCTATTAGACTAGCCGAAATGCATCTAATAGTCAAATTTACAATTTTTTCCTTAAATTTAATTATAATTTTTGTTTTTTTAATAAAAAAAAAGTTCATTTTTTTTAATAAAGACCTGCCTAGCTAAATAAGATGTGTAACTTTAATAATAATTATTAAGGCCTTAGCACGATACTAGTTAACAATTTACTATATACATACATAGTAATCTACTAACTTTTCACTAATTTTAAACACTTTTTATTGTTTTGCTAACTAGTATCATGCTATACACATTTTGTTAAAAAAAAAAACATGAACACATCTAAATAATGATAGATTGTGGAGCAAACAAAACAAACATACCTTTTTTTAACCTAGTATCATACTAAAAATAGTAGTACCCGTGGCATGATGGTTAGTGCGTTGGACTGTCATGCCAGAGGTCTTGGGTTCGATCCCTGCCTATGCCATCTAAAGTTTTTTTCACGGGTACTGCCTCATGCGAGGAACTGACAAATTCTCCAAGAGTAATTCTTGTCATGAAAAGTGCTTTCTCAAATTTGCCGTTCGGATTCGGCTTAAAACTGTAGGTCCTCTCCATCCCTGACAACAGTACTCGCACACAGGAATGGTTTAGAGTTGTAAGTCACTAGGCCCTAGTTCTCAAAAGGACTGTAGCGTCACCCAATTTATTTAAAATCATACTAAAAATGATTTAACATCGTACTAAATCGTCTAAAATTTTGCGCCTTTGTCACATTTGAGAAAAATGACATATGTCATACAGATTTAGTACGATACTAAAAAGATAAAGTAGCCATTTGGTGATTTTAACCCTAGTAAAATGTTAAGAAGATAGTACGATACTAAACTCGTTTAAAATTATCAAAATCCTTTTTTTAACCTAGTACCATACTAAAAATGATTTAATATCGTACTAAATCGTCTAAAATTTTGCGCCATAGCTTTTAAGTAAACAAATACATACATATATATTTCAAAAAACCAACAAACAAAAAATACATTTCATTGGTAACTAATTATTTGTCCCAAACAACAGACTCAATCCAATCGATGTAGTTAAACACTCTGGTATATACTCCAGGATAACCAATATTACCACATGCTTGACCATAAGACGTTACACCAATAATTGAATACATACAGGGATGTTTTGGATGAACAGATTGCAGTGGGCCGCCAGAATCACCCTGGCAAGTGTCTTTTATGTCTTGTTTCGAGCCGGCGCATATTTGAGTTCTATATTTTACTCCAGCAGGAAGTGTATTTTCTCCTTCTTCGCTATAAATTTCATTACACTCATCTTCTCCGAATAACTCAACACCTGCCTTTTGAAGATGTGCTGCATTTCTTCCTGCTAGCTTGGTACTGCCCCAACCGGTTACAATTAATTGGGATTGATTGTTAAAGTCTTGATATGGTAAACATGCAGGTCTTATGTATTCATTAAATTGAACTTCAGATTTCAGTTCAATTAAGGCAATATCATTGTATCTAATAGATGTGTTATATTCTGGATGAGGCAAAAGCTGTGCAATATTAAATTCTTTTGGTTTAGCATCATCGGTTTCAATTTCCACGTTTAAGTCTCCTAGGCGAACAATGTCGAGTTTTTCACTAGAACAAAAAAATAATATTAATATTAAATAATTTTTTTTAATTTTGCTAAAATTTTTCATTAGAGTATATAAAACAAGGAAATATTTTGTTTTTATCTGTTTTTTTTTTTTGTTTTGTTGAATGCTCGTCCATTCCGCAAAGCAATTTGAAAATTCACTTCAGTTTTGCTCTTAAGCAATGTGTATATTGAGCAATTTTACAATAGTTACATAAATACTAAAATTGGAAAAACGTTTTTTAAGATACTTCTTATGTATGTCACATTGGAACATGTTATAATAACCGTTTTTTTTTGTTTGATTTGCAAAGCCTAGAAACTCTTAAATGATTTCTAATAATGTTCGTCAGGGATACCATTAATGTTAGAAATTTCAGCCTGAATTTATTAAGTACATACATATGGTTGGACTCAATTGCCTTCAGAAATGTTAGTAATTTTTCTATTTCCTATCATAGACTAAATTATGGTTTAAATTAACATATAACCACATATAAGAAACAAAACAGACAAAAAATGTCTCATATTTGTTTGCGCTACTCCTTAACTATCAACCGACAAAAAATCTTTTGCTTTTATCTCTACCTGTAAATCAAGACGTTAAGCCTTTGGAGACCTGAATTATATTTTTAAATCAAACTTTGAAGACAATCCCAATGCAGTAATAGCACTTCAAATATTCAAAACGTTACCAGTAACGGTAGCTTCAGGGGAACGTAGTTTTTTGAAATTGAAATTATTTAAAAAAAAAACTACCTGAGGACAACAATGACTGAAGAAACATTAGTTGGCTTGTCGCTAGTGGCTATAAAAAAGGAGCTTTTTAAGTCATTAGGTTATGATGTTGTTGTAGCTGTGTTTGGTAAAAAAGCCAGAAACGTTAATGTATTGCCATAAATTATGTTCCATTTGTTCGTATTTGAATAATTTTATTATTATTTCCTACACTTAATAAATATGTTAATTTGTATATAAAACTTTTAATTTAACCATAAGTAATGAGTTAATTATTTATTTTCATATATGTATGTAGTTATGTTTTTGAATTATTTTCTAAATACTTTCTGCTTAAAAAAATATTTTGTTCAGTTCCTATATTTTTGTGATCTATTTTTTAACTTTAGTTTACAATAATTTTTGTATTCTTTAATTGCTCCTATTTTTGTGATAAAATTTTAAATTCTTAGTTTTTAAATAAAGAATCCTGTTTATTTTTACTAGAGATAGATAAGTATTCATAGACTAACTTATAATAGAGACGGGATACTTCATGGAAAGAAAAAGAAACCAATTTTAGATTGCCTCCACCGAGATTGCCTCCACAGCATAAATGTTTTGTTCGAAGAGCGATAATTTGTTTGTTGTTATGATTATAAGTTGCAAGTTGAAATGAATGATCGAACCACACACAGGTCAAAATAAAAAGAAC
Organism: Eupeodes luniger; assembly: GCA_951509635.1. Classification (NCBI taxonomy): domain Eukaryota; kingdom Metazoa; phylum Arthropoda; class Insecta; order Diptera; family Syrphidae; genus Eupeodes; species Eupeodes luniger. The sequence continues at coordinate 172,622,451 of OX608073.1, read as the reverse complement.
ACAGCACAGACGCAGATACAGAAATATTCACAGAGTGATGTAGGTATTTATGTTTTTTTTTTCGGGGAGAGTACAATAACTTTGGCGACAAAGTTTAATGACGGATTTGTATAGAACAGTTAAAAACAAGCATTTTTTATTATGGGAGGGGGGTCTATCTCCCGCCGTTTAGGCGGTAGGGGCAATTTAAAAAAATTATTATTTAAAATGGAAAAAATAATTAAAAAATAACGGTGATACTTGCAATTAAGTTTTATACATTTTTTTAAAGCCAACATTCTGTTTTATTAGCCAGTTTTTAATTCAAGTCAAAACTATGCGTAGTTTAAATTTAATTTTAAACTCAAAATTTGAGTAAAAAAAGTTAAAAAAAGGTTTAAAGTGTAATTTTTCAATACTTCAAGATTATCTACCATTGTTTTTATTTCAGAATGTATTGTACCCTCTACCAAAAACCGTTATTATATCTTGGCGCCAAAGTTATCGTACTCGTGCCTTTTTTTTCAGTTTTAATTTTTGTTGTGTCTTTTTTTCAAGATTGCGATATGCCTTTTTATTTGTTTTATTATTCATTAGAAATTCATTTTCAATTAATACAAAATAATTTATTAGAAAACGAATTTGGGAATTTTGAATTCCATTCGTTAGCTGTAAAGGTTCTCTTTAAAATAATAAAAAATGGGCACGACTGGATCGCACAAACTTGCTCTCGTAGCTAACAACTTTAACGCAGCTAGAATTTGATGATGTACAAGTACATATTAATTTGTTCAAAAATATTGTGACATTATTAAAAAAAAAATATAAGAAATTAAATTAGATAAATTGATTAAGTTATTTTGATGGCTAAAACCTTAGAGCTAAAAATTAAGTAAGCCATCTGATGTGTTTGATAAATATGAATTTAAGAAAAAAAAATTTCAAAAATTGTTGGAGCGGTTTTCTTAAAAATTAAATTTTTATGTATAAAATATTTTTTTCACATATTCAAAAATAAAATTCGGTATGCCAACTTTTAGTATTTAATAAAATGCAATCTTACATACAATACAAAAAAATATTCATTGGCCCCTTTTTAAGAAATTGAATTTTCACAAAAAAAAATTCAATATTTTTTAAAAATCCATTTCGAGAAAAATAAGTTTTTTATTTTAACGGTTTTCAACATTTGTATGGAAGGTACCGTTGTTTTTGAATTAAGAAACGTGATTTTTTCAAATTTTCTATAAAATAATAAAAAAGTATCTTACACCAAGTTTTAAAAATATTGACCAAGTCGTTTTCAAAGTATTAAGGTTTCAAAAAAATATCAAAAAACGGGGTTGTACTGTAGAGTGTAGGTACCCAAAGTTTTTAGTTTATGAAAATAAAAACATAATTAAAAAGTAGCATTTCTTTATTGAATTCATTTGAATTTTTTTTTACAAAATCCTCGAACCCGTTTTTGAGAAAAATGTCATTTTCGTTTTTAGCGAAAAAAAATTGTATGGCAGGTACCGTTATTTTTGGTCCTGAAAAAAAAAAATAGAAAAAACGCCTGGGCATATTAGCCAAACAACAATATATACCAAGTTTGAAGAAAATCCCTTCAGCCGTTTAGGCTGTACGGGTGGAGACAGACAGACAGAAGGAATTGCGAGACCCACTTTTTTCGCTTTCTCTATTATCGTAATACTAGGGAAAATTATTATCCCGATTTTTTTTGCACGAATCCTCAACTTACCCCATACTACGTATATCGCAAGTAAAAATGAGCAGAAAACAAAATTCGGATTGTTTAATTCACTTTGTTAGCCGTGAAGATTCTTTTTATTTTTTTTTTCAATTCAACTGGGGATACCATTTTTTAATTAATTCAACATTTGTTATTTTAATAATATTTCTTTTTTACGTTTTTTCTATTTTTTTATTTTTTAAAGATTTTTTTTAGTTCTTTTTAATAGTGTTTAATAGTGTTTGAGTTTTTGATGACTTATAATAAAATTACTTAAATTATTGTTTTTTATCCGATAAATGGAGAAAGTAAAAAGAAATCTTATGCTTGTAATATTTTTAGCTTCCGGTGTTGCTTCAGCTCCTTTTTAGACGTTGTAGGCTTTGCACTCTCCCAAACACAAAACTTTTTAAGCATAATAAGAACTATATAATCTAGAATTACAATGTGGTGAGAACTGCAAACGTTTTCGCTGGAAAACCAAAAAGAAAACTTTGGAATTCTATTAGTTTCTAGAATACACTTTTCTGTAATTGTGGATTTAATTTTTTTTATATGTGGAGTGCTGCTGATGACTTTTTTAAAAACTTGTATATAAACCTTAGATATTTCAAAGAAAAGATCAGTTGGAGCAATTATGCTACCGAAATCTGATGTTTTTGAGAAATGTTTGTGGAACAAAAATGTTTCAGAAGACTTTTTCATTTTAATAGATTCCCCAAATCTTTTCATATCAGTTTCGCATAATTTACAAGATATTTTTTTAGTCATCTTCAAAATTGCGGCCCCCATGAAATACATTAGAGAAAGGTCCTCTATCAAAATATCCTCCTCTATAATATTAAATTCTGGAAGGTCAACATCTTCATCTTCACCTTCTTCTATGACTTCTCCAGGCAAATTTGGATTTTCTCTATCATTTTGATAACAACTATCAGGATTTGATTGGGAAATACATCTTCTGACAAAAATTCCTCCGTGTCTTGTTCGCAATTTGATGCATAAGTGCTCAGGGATGAAAATTTATGGGACATTATTTTCGCCATAATATTGTTGAAATTGAAAACATGGATGGATTTGGATCAAATCCACCCCGACTTCTTACCAATGAAAAGCAATTTTCAATTGGATCTTGATTTATTTTATAAGTTAAAAAATATTTTTTGTCTGGATGGTCTTTTAACAATTCACTTGACAATTGTAAAACCGCTCTTATAGTTTGCAAAAAGCCTGTTACCCAATAGGTCTTATTTTGACTTTCAAATGTCAAAGCTTAAAAAAATCAATACTTTCTTCTAGGAATTTTCGAACGATGTTGTTTTCTTTTAAACCACTCCTATACATATTTTTTCCAATAGGAAAACTTAGATTTTTTGCACAAAATCATTTTCTCGAATGTTTTGGCGTTAGAACTTATGTATATTTGGTAAGGATTCTATTAAAGAAGTTAAATTTTTTAGTTTTATAAGAAAAAGTTCTTGTTTTTTTCTTTAAATCGTTATATTTCCTTATTTTGTGTTAATATATTTCAATCAATAAAACAACAATTTTTTCTGCTTTTAAACAATTTTTGCATTTCGGATCTTCTATATCAGCTCCAAACTTTGAGGATAAAGAAGGTTCCATGTCATCTAATTCTTCAAGTAGTAATTCTTTTGGAACTTCCTTTTTGTCTTGGTAAGATTTACCTTCAAAGCGAACAGGTATATGGTCAAAATCTTCACTGTCGACCAATGAATCATTTTTGAATATTGAAGGTATAGCCTTTTTTTTAAGTTTTTTTGGCGATATCATTTGGGGTGAAATGGTTTGAACAAATATAAGCATTTTTGCACTTGGATTATGTTCTAACGAACATGCATTCATTCAAACTTCAAAAACATCCGAGTCCTCATTCGGAAACCTAAAAAACTGTAGATGGGGATTGTCACGCCTTAATTTTTGGCAAGAAATGACAACACATCGCACACCCCAAATTTTTTTTCTTAGAGACATTTTGAAATGAAGTAATGCTATCTAATATATAAAATATTCCTGTCACAGTGTTAGTTGCCATACTCCTCCGAAACGGCTTAACCAATTTCAATGAAGTATTATGGTTTAATTGCATCAACATCGTACACGGTGCAACGATCTTACGATAGTATTCAGTGATGCTAAGTACAATGAAGCATTGAATCCTTTTGAGGATCTTTGCATTATCATTGCCAACTTACCACTCAGTCATTCGGTATGCATTCACCAAATCAAAATGCATTTGATTTAATATACACTGAATTGAATCGTGAAATACAATACAATACTGTAGAAATGGCAGCGTTCCTGATGCACATAGACAATATACAAATCATGAGTGGCCGTCAGAAAGAACAATTTTAGCAGCAAAAAATGTGGATGTCAAAGAATTAAATCTCAAGATAACACATTTGTTCCCAGGAGACTTGGGATCATGCAAATCTATTGATACAGTTTGTGATGCTACCGAAGCTGTAAATTATCTAGCCGAGTTTTTGAACTCATTATATTTACCAGGCACCGGAAAATTTACAACTGAAGGTTGGATCTCCGGTAATTTATTTTCGTCATTTGAACCCACCACGGTTGTGCAACGGCACGCGATTACTAATTAAAAATGTTATCCAAGCCATAATTCTAAATGGCAAATTCCGAGGTGAAAATATATTATTACCGCGAATGTCCACAGATGTGCCAATTCAATTCAAACGCCTTCAATTTCCAATTATTGGCATTTGCAATAACTATCAATAAGTCTCTAGGCCGAACGATGATTGTCTGCTGCTTACATTTGAGCACTTCATGTTTTTCACACGGACAATTATACGTGGCGTGCTCTCGAGTGGGCAAACCATCCAGTTTATTTGTATTGGCGAAAGATGGGACACAAAATATTGTTCACTCTTTTGCATTAAGAGATTGATATTGTTCTTTTGCATTACAGTCATATTAACGATATGTATACAAATTTAAAGAATTAATTTTAAAAAATTAAAAAAAATTGTTTAGTGATTTTTTATTTTAATATCTTATCACCTTTTACAGTGCTCTATACCTCTCCCACTTATATACCACATCCTTACACACTTACAATAAGTTATTTATTTCTAGCAAAATATTCTCTAGAGATTATTTATATGACAACACAACGTTTGTCGGGTCAGCTAGTATATATATAAATGAAAACAAAAAAAAAAAAACCTAAATAGCTCACACAAATACGAAATCAACTATCAACCACCCTCCTCCACAATGAAATTAAGAATAAGATGAAAAATTCAAATATCTTTTTCTGTAATCATATAAAACTCAAATGTCTCACATAAATACAGCGGAGCGCGTCGTCAACCAACCTCCTCAACAAACAACAATCAAATGAACAATGAACATGAACAATGACGAATATGATGAAAATTAAAGCCTGAAATTCAAAGAGAATGAGATGGAATACACGATCACAAAAACACGATCCTCAAACTCAAACATCATCTCATCATCATCATTCAATTCAAAAGATTCCCATTCCCATTTCCCAAGCTATATTTATATATACTTATGTTATGTATATAGCACATTGAAATAAATACAGAAAAAAGAATTCGTTGCGTGTGTTTTTTTTGTTGTGATTTTGTGAAGTTGACGCATCAATCTGTGAAAGTGAATATGTACGTATCTGCGTCTGCGCTGTGTTGTTTTTATTTTGATCTGTGTGTGGTTCGATCATTCATTGCAACTTGCAACTTTTAATCATAACAACAAACAAATTATCGCTCTTCGAACAAAACATGTATGCTGTGGAGGCAATCTCGGTGGAGGCAATCTAAAATTGGTTTCTTTTTCTTTCTATGAAGTGTCCCGTCTTTATTATTAGTAAGTCTATGTCTATGGTATTATCGAGGAATAGGTCTTTTGGAGATACCTCGTTAAAAAAAGCGCATTGCAAAACCTACCACTTGAGTTGGGTAATGAGGGAATGACTTCACCCACCTATCACCGCAATTGAGGGGCGCCAAAGATGAAACTTGAGTAGAGCGCTAATTTAGTTCGGGCCGGCTCTGTAACTAACCCATCCTATCTTTATTTGACACGCCCGAGAATGTCTGCTGGTCAATTTTTTTCTACAGATCTGATCAGTTATCCCAGGCGTCTGACTGTCAGCCCAATTCAAAAAGAAAATTTTCGAGGAAAAAATTCCTATTACCCTTCTCCCTTATTCTAAAAGAAAAATTTCCCGGGAGTTTGATTCCTATTTTTCCTTTCCCTTATTCCATTAAATCCAAATTCTTTTAAAGTTGACATCACTTGTGAATTCCACAAAGGAGTCAAAGAAAAATTGATACTATTCTGGCAAAAAGTATAAATGGCATTAAATTCGTCTGGGCCACCGATGAAAAGATGCCGTTAGCTTAAACAAAACAAAACGAACTTTTAGTAATTACTTTCATTGTTTTATATTTTCTTTAAGGTATGGAACGATAAAAAAAATATGTTAGAGCTTAGGCTGCTGATACCAGAGAGAAAAGAACTAATAGAGAGAACCAACTTCGACGGTTGCTCTCTTTTTGCCTACAAGCTGTGATTTGGCCACCAACTTGCATATGTATTAACTCCATATAACAAAAATGTGGGGAAAAAATACTTATGCAAGTTTGTGTGCATACTCATCACGAGAGAGAATAAACTTTTCTCTCTTTTCTCTCTGCTCACCACCTTTGAAAAATGGCGACCACCTTTGAAACATAAGACTCTGAAAGCACTACAACTATTATTTTTATGTTTAGCTTCGTTTATGCGTTTAATTTTCGCTCAGACTGTTGAAAAATGCAAAAAAAACTCAGATTTGTTTCAATTTTCAGAGTTTATCGACTTAATTTTGTCGATGCGAGAGTTTCAGGAACATTGAAAACGAGAGTTACAGAATGTAAACATAAAACATTGAAAACATTTTTATATACTCAACTCTTTTTTCCATTCCTATTTTATTTGTGTGTACTCGTTGTTTATTTTCTGTACATTACTCACGACATTTCCAAAATGCTGAAAATAAGTGATTTAAGTAGAAACTAAATAAAAAGACCGTCAACTTGTTACTTCTGTTGCCAATTTTCATTGCATAAGATTTGTGAATAGGTGATAAGCTATTCTTACTGCTTTCAACTAAAGCGCTTTTCACATGAGCACGACCAACGACCAACGAATGAACGAATATTCGTCGATTTTGACATTTCTCTCACATGAGAGTTTTTAATTCGTCGCGAATGAAGTTTGACATTCACCACCGAAACCAAAACAAGAATGATTTTTTTAGGTTAAGTACGCGCGATTTTTTTATTCGTTGCGAGTGTGGATGATGTGGAACGCGAATAAAGTTTGACTGTTCGTATCAACTAAAATTTTTTTCGCGACGAATAAATTTGTTTTCTTAAATTTATTAATATATGATATTGAAAAGTAAAAGTATGCATCATAAATCAAATAGAAACTATATTGCTATCGTTTTGTTAAGATTTTGTGTGGACATATGTCTTTAAACGTACATACATAAACTCACATTTTGTAATTCATTCGTCGTTCGTTGGTCGCGCTCATGTGAATGCTGCTTAACTTAGAGAAAAAGAAGAGAAAAACAAATTCACCACGAACTACCGGTATAACTTGTCCCGTTATTTTTTGACAAACAAAAACGTTCTGCTAGAATTAATTTGAATTTTAGGAGTATTTTTGTAGATATTAAAACGACAAGATGTTAGTAAAATTAAAGAAAGAAAATCATGAGAATTACAAATATAATAATGAGACTTTAAAAAACATAGCCTTCTTGCTTATCAATAAACAAAAATGAGAAAGGTCGCATTTCCCGGAACTGATGTTTTTTTGTGTACTCTTCTCCGAGGTGAAAACATGTATACACCGATTCGAATTCAACACGCTATAAAAAATGAGAGTAAGAGGTTTCGAAAAGACGGAGACGAGGAAATTTGGCTCTCTCATTTAGTTTTTTCTCTCTGGCTGATACCTTATGGCTGAATCACATACACGCTCCAGCTTCGGCTTCGCCTGACGTTTACGAGTTCAGCCATAGGAATTCAATGCATGCTATCACAATGGAGCTTCGACCTCACGTTTCGTTTGGCAATCGTAAGGAAAAGAACGTAATGTAACGTAATGTGACTCTAAACGGAAGCTCTAGTTCAATTTTCTGAACATTTGCTTCGTCTGACAGCTCAAGAGCTGTAAAAAAAAGTCAACAAACAAAATATTTGCTCTTTGGAGGGATGAAATAATAGAAATGTCATTCAAAGCAACCTCGAAGCATGCCCAACGTAACGCAGACGAAGCCGAAGCTGAAGCGTGTATGTGATTCAGCCATTAAAGCAAGAAATGGAACCAGCGCCAGCGCCAGCAGTGGTCCAAACAATGAGCAAAAATGTTTTCCTTATGAAATTGCGGTCTATAATTTGATTTCTATGAAAAAGTCGAAACGGGAGTGAACAAAGAAAATATTCAATGACCGACGCACGCACGAGGTAAATCTTCCTGGAGTCAAAGAACTAGAAAACGAGAACGAGCACCGCCATTACCAAGTGCCAGAAGAAGTCCACAACCGAGTAAAGGTGCACAGAAAAGAACTGCCTCAGAAGCTTTTGACCAGGAACTTAAAATACAAAACGAACTAAAAAAGCAAAAATTTGAAAAAGAGAAATTTGAGAAATTGAAAACAAAATTGAACAAAATCGTCGACTTCTTGACATAGAAGAACTAAAATTGCGAGAACAAACGGACATATGAATTGTTCTGCTTTTATTTAATTCTTTTATATTATGTTACCTTTCTTATAGTTATTTAGTTATTATTATAAGTCATTTGATGTGAAATTTTAAATTTAATTAAGGATCTCTTTTTGTTTACTTTTTATTAAGCAGTTAGTTTTTTCTATTTTAATACGTTCGTTAACTTTTGAATAATTATCTTAATTTGTTTTTTACGCATCTTCGTTTTAAAATTTTGTTAGAATCAAAGTTTAGCTTCTATATTTTTTCGCATTCAATGCTATGTATGTATATCATTTTAAAGGTAGTTATTAGGGCTTCAACTTTCAACTTTTGAGAAGTGACAAATTGTCTATTTTTTTATTATGTTTTTAAATAAAAAGAAATTTACCAAATATTCTAAAAAATGTTCGTCATGAAATATATCGTCTAATAAACAAATTTATTAAAAAAAAACTATCACAAAAACTTATCTTTTGGTAACAAAAACACATTTTTGAAAGGCCTTTTTTGCAACAAATAGTCGTTATTTTCAAATATTTCAAACTTTTAGTAAATCTTATTGCCACATGATGGTTCTTCTTCGAAAATGAATGAATGTCATGTAGATGAAATCAAACATGCCCTCACAATAATTAGGTATAAGAAAGGAATTGTGATAACTGAGTATTGCAGTTTTTTATTTTTATTTTGAGCTGAAATTTGTTACCGTTTTTAAATTAAAATTGTGGCTAAAATTAAAAAAAAAGATACCTATTCACATGCTGTATAAACATATACATTTACGAAAAGTTAATTTAAGGCCATTTCCGGTGGCAGGCTTATAAAATATAATATGCAAGAAAAATAAGGACTTATGTATGTAAATCTCAGATCTTTATTTACATGCAATTGTAGTTTGTGACTATCATTTCACCAAAGTAGTTTTTTTTGTGTTGACTGGCTGATTTTGGATATATATTGGGAAACGTCAAATTGTATGAATCAAGGGGAAGCTTGATGATATAAAATTCTTTTTATTTAAATTTTCTTTGTTTTTATTTAAAAAAAAGAGTAGGTATATGTATCTAGTTGAAAGTAATTCGACATTAGGTATGTACATATTTATTTTTTGTGTGTACTAGACAATGGCGGATCCAGGGAGGGAGGGGGTGTCGTAGGGGTCATGATCCCCCCTTGGAGATAATTTGTTTGCTTTTTCGTGGGAATTCCCTTCAATTCAAAACTAATCGTATTGCGTTAATGGATGTGACCACCATTATATTTTGAATTATTTATTTTTTGTATATGAAAACATTTGTATTTTACTTCCTTAAACTTTGTTGCTAAAAGTACTACTTTTGACTGAAGATTGGACCAAAAACCAATTCCAAAAACACAGCACAAATTCATCAACTTTTGACCAATGGACGATCCATGGGGGGTTCATATGAGCCATAAAGCTTATACAGTTAAATTGTATAAGTAAGTATTTCATCTAAAGATTATTAGTAATTTAACGACATTCACCAAAAAGTGGTTTGCTGTCAAAGACAACTAAAACTTTTGTTTTTACTCAATTTAGAATTTGAAAAAACTTTAGTCATGCTTTAAATTATTTTCATAAAAATTGTTTCTAAGAAAAAGAGCAAATATTTAGGTTCTTAAGAAGAAACCTTGAATAAGAGATCATCAATTTTATATTAAGTTTCCTTTAAATTCCTTAAACTAGCCTTCAATTTTATTATTACATTTTTTTGACACACATAAATAGTGATTATTGAAGTGATTTTTAATTGCGACATATAGGAACTATATAGCAAGTTTCGTATTAGTAAACAATTTCAAACTAGAGCTTTTAATCAAATATGGCATTACGACAGTAGAAAAGTCGAAAAAAGTGGGTACCCCGATTCCTTTCATCTGTATGTCTTTCCTAGCCCCTACAGTCCAAACAATTGTGTTGATTGAAATTAAGATTTTCAGCCGATTAGTGTACAATTTTTTTAGTTCAAACATGTGATTTTTCTTAATTTTCTCTAAATGTTGTGTTCTTAATTTGGCTTCTTTCTACAAGAAAAACATACTTTCGTATTGCTCTAGAAGGGTACCCCTCAAAAAACCTTTATTTTGTTTTTAAGTTTTCTCAAGAACTAATGGACCGATTTCAAAATTTTTCTCTTTCTGTGCAAGCTCTTGTCAATGATCAAATGATCAAATTGATGATGCTTTTTTATGATCAAAAATGTATTCTTTTTTATTTTAAAATGATTTACGAAAAAAATTAAGTTAATCTAGATTTTTTGACAAATAAAATGGCATTTAAATTTTGACAAATAAAATGGCATTTAAATTTTTGAGAAAAACTTATTTTGCAGGTACATTTTTAAAACTTTAAAATGTAAGAAATATTTTTAAACAGACTATTTGGAATAAATTAGCAAGTTCTATCGACCCAGTCGTGCATTTTATTTCTTTCAAAATTGGTTTTCTGTTGAATACAAAAGATGTTAAAACATCTTAAAAAATTATATAAATCTACTTTTGAAGTGAATTTGCTTTGGATGCTCTAGAACTGAGATTTAAACACGAATTTCAATAAAACAAATGTTCTTAAATTCAAGAACCAAACCTTTTTATCTCTACAATTTTTAAGTTTTGTTGACGCCTTTAAGATCAAATTACGAGTAAGCAGATTGATAACGATAGTAATAAGAGACTCCCGAAAATTGAGTTCGAATAAACTACGTCAAAAAAAAAACAAAAAAATCTTTCTTTTGCAGCGTTGTTCGCATTAATAGAAATGGAAACAAGAAAAGTGTATTTTATTTTTGGAAAAAAGCAACGTTTCAAAACAATTTCCTACATTTCTGCGCGAAATGCACCAAAAACCCCTAAACTATTGTGTTTTAGCTCTTAAATATTGCATATTTAGAAAACTGTTGGAATCTTGGAATGCTTTCATATGTAGGGAGTCATCCAAATTAAATAGTTAGACCATACCTTGCTGAACAACAGTGTTCTAAAATAATTTGATAACTAAAGTTGTCATTTTAGAAATTATTAAATTTTGTTAGCCTCTTTTACAAAACATTAAAGAACATTTTTAAGCGGTGAGTAAAAACTCATTTAAGTGTGTGACTCCCCCCTGATGAAAAGTCTGGATCCACCCTTGATACTAAAACGCCTTTGCCGTAAAAAGTGTGTATGCTAATTACGTGGGTTATATGTATATCTATGTAGTACGTTGACTTCAAAGGTAAAACTGGTTTCGTTATTTTTTAAATTACATTTTGCCTGAAGCCGAAAAATAAAACATTTCTTAGTTATCCGAAATTTGGAAACAGATACAAATGTACATTGTACATACCTACATTCTTTATCCTTTATCTACCATAAGAATATCCTTACTCTAAAATCATTCAAGTTCAATATCAAGTTGAGCAAAACTACCCCATTCCAATAACGGGACCTACAAATATTTTGAAATGTTTGTATATATAGTTCAATAAAATAGATACCTAAAATAAAGAGGGAAAAACTATTCAATGAATCAAGTCTCTGTGGTATCTATAATTTTATGAACAGTCAACTTGATTTATATTCTCGTCAAACCCCTTGAAATATTATATTTTGCAGAGCCTCTTTCCCCTATAAAACATCGACAACTACCATCCTACCCGCCTCTTATGATTTTATCTTGCTTCTCCATTACTTTTGAAGTTATTTTAACAGATTTCAGTAAGGCATTTGACAAAATCTCCCCTAGACTTATACTCTTCAAACGGCACATTCTTGGCTTTGACCCCTCTTTTCTAAAATGGATTTTCTCTTACCTTGCAAACCGATATTACAGGGTCCGTTTCAGATCTGTCACCTCATATTCTTTCTTTGGTACCTCTGGTGTTCCCCAAGACAGCCACTTAGGCCCTCTTTTGTTCATTCATACAATCAAATATCTGGAAAGGATCATAAAGCATTCTTGGTTTCCCAAAGTATGCTCCGCGGAGCACTTGGTGCTCCGCGAAGAATATCCAAGTGCTCCGTGGAAATATTTGAAAAAAATATAAAAATTCCAAGACGGACTAGTAACTAGTTAATTTTGAGATTCTGATCGTGTAATTTTGATCGCAGCAGTCGAATTTGAAATTCATATTTAAAAAAAATCAGCATAGGTAACTACAAACAATTTTCAAATAATTTTTTGTTTTTTCAACGGCAGCCATAATAGGCCTGCAGGCAATCACAATCAGTTGAATACCGAGAAAAGACAAAAAGAAGTATAATTTTTTAGTTGTGAGGAACACTTTTGCATCCACGAAGACTAGTGAGAGTGGCGATTGAAATAGAAACAGTTTTTGTTCAATTCATGCAAACTTTTAAACGTGGTACGGTGAAGTTAATTTGCAGTTGCTTTTAGTGCATTTTCGAATGGATCGCTGGCTTTAGTGTGGATCTTTGAAAAAAGCAAGTGAATGCTCCGCAAAGAGATTTCTGAAGGTTTTGAGTTTGATAGTTTGCCTAGTACTAGTTCCACGGTGATCAATGCTACAGAAAAAAAATTAGGTAAAAGGAAGTATGTACCACGAATCATATTTGAATTTTGGATTTTCTGAGACAAACCTCAATGCGTAATTTGCGGCAAGGTGTTGCCGAACAGTGATGCAATGTTTCCAGCAAAAATGAGACGTCACTTTGCAGGGATTCATCCAGATGGCAAAAGCAAAGCGACAGATTTCTTCAAAAGAAAGTATGCTGAACTTACTAAATCTCAAACCATTATTACTTATCATTTAAAGACAGTAAAGGAAAATGCGTTGATGGCGCCCTACTTGGTACCATTGCTGAAAACTTCAAAAATGTGTTACAGACATTGTTGAATGTTTGTTTGGTGAAAAGGCCAAAAAATTAGTTGACAACCTACATTTGTCAAATAACACAATATCAAGACAAATCGGAGACTTAGGCGCCAGTTATAGCTATCATTGAAATCGATCCGGAAAAATTTTTGAATCGATATTTGACGGTGTTTCTCTTTGATTAGAAATAAAAATTATATACTGATCGATCGGAAATCACACAAAGAATTTTTTTTGAGAAAAAAAAAGTTGCACATTTATTTTTTTCTAAAAATGTATTTTTCTTTTTTCCGGACGGAATTTCATTTTTCTGAACAGCTGATTCTTTTATGACCAAAAATGGAACAAATCGTTCCAATGATTTGTGTTTCAATTTCACTCAATTCCAATGACAGATTTCTGTCAGAAAAAGTTTTTCGGCTGCATTTCAATCAGGAAATTTTTTCCAATGACAGAAATTTTTAATGAAAGCTATAAACGACCTGCCAAAAAAATTCCAATGTTTGTTTTCAATGATGAAAACCAATGATAGCTATAACTGGCGCCTTAGCGGAGAATGTGAAAGCTACTTTACTTTTACGAATAAAAGTCACAAAATTTGCGATGCAAATGGATGAATCAACGAATGTTGCAGGGTTGGCTATTTGAAAAGTATTTGTGCGCTACCAATATCTACAGTCCTTTCAAGAAGATCTGCTCTTCTGCAAACCATTGCCAACTACTACAACTAGTGCTGAAATTTTGAATTTGATTAACAATTTTTTGTATTGTAAATGATAAACCATGGGTTAACTGCGTGGATGTATGAACGGACGGTGCCAAGGTCATGACTGGAAAAACGTCAGGTGAATAAAGCAAATTTTTAAAGGATGCACCAGTAGCCATTGCGTTCTTCACCGCCATGCCCTCGTAAAGAAAAAAATACCGGTCTCCCTTAAAGAGGTGTTGGACGAAAGTGTGAAAATAATTGACTTTATTAAATCACGGCCAAAGAATACAAGGCCTTTTAAATTATTGTGTGATGCCATAGGTAATCTACATACGTCTTTACTTCTTCACGCAGAAGTAAGGTGAGAGCTGAAGTTAGAACCTTCCTCATTGACGACAACTTTATATTGGGGGACATGTTGTGTAATGAGCGTTGTTTATTGAAATTGGCGTATCTGTCAGATATACATATTTAAAAAGTAAATGATTTGAAAGTATCACTTCAGGGAAAGGCTATAATTGTTTTCGATGCCAGTGACAAAATAGAAGCATTTAAATATAAAATCCAGTTTTGGGCTGAATCAATAAAAAATCGAAACCTAGACAGCTTCCCAATGCTCAAAGAATTTAAAGAAGAAATAGATTTGGACATTCCCGATGATATTTTAAATGAGTTTCATATCCACCTAGCAGTGGCGTAGCGTGGGTTTTTGCCGCCCGGGGCAGATCAAATTCTGCCGCCCCAAATTTTTTTGTCAAAGTTGGTGAACACTACCATTTACATAGTATCCATTTATTTGTAGGTGATGTATATCGATTATAACCATATTGAAAGTAACCACATTTTAAGGAACCTAACATTCAAATTTGGTTAATGTTTTAAATTGCATACTCACTATAAAATAAAGCTAAAAAAATAAATTAAGATTAAGAAATTATATTTAATTTTTTAAATCACTTCATTTTGGTTATTACTAGTACAAAGCAAAAATTAAATTTTTGTATTCATTTTAATAAGGAAAGTTTCGTATATTTTTATTTTTAATGAACATTTGTTTCGATTTTTAAATTAGCAAATTTGATTTTTTTAATCACATTGTGGCAAGCAACTCAACTGACATTGACTTATGTACGTTACCCATATTTAATAATTTATAAAACGTAGAAAATGTTTAAATTATTTGTCTTCTTTGTTTTTTACACACAAATTCTTTTATTATTCTTTCGGTGTCAATCGCATCAGTTTTTTGCATTTCTATGGCTAGAATTCCTAGGTTACTTAACCTTAGAGTACTCATTGTTGACCTGAGATAGTTTTTTATTAACTTCCCATAGGAAGTTATTGTAATGGGTCCAATTTGTCAAATTGAAAATTTTGACATTTCTCGAAGTTTCAAGGTCCCTAGAGTCGAAATAAAAGATTTTTAGAAAGATGTCTGTGCGAGCGTGTGTACGTACGTCCGTACGTCCGTATGTCCGTACGTTCGCGACTTTTTTTTCGTCGTCCATAGCTCAAGAACCAGAAGTATTATCGACTTCAAATAAATTTTGTTATACAGATAATAAGGCAGAAAGATGCAGAAAGGGCCCTCAAGAAAATTGCGTGGGTGGTTTTTTTTACCATATCAGTTTAAAAAAAAGGTGAACATTTTGGTTAACCCTAAATATCTCATGAACCAATAACGCTAGAGACTTGAATTAAATTTTATATGATATATTGTTACGTGATACAAAACAATTATTTTTTTTGAAAAAAATCCAATTAACTGTTTTTTTTTATAAATTAAAAAAACCGAAAAAAAAAATGTGTCACCTCGAAAATTTTACGACTCAAATCTGATTTCATCTCCAAAACAATTTTGTGCAACGAAGAATAATGTTTTTGACATCTGATAAAATTTTGAAAAAAATCTAATTGACAGTTTTTTTTATAAAAAATAAAAACCTAAAAAAAACATTACTCAAAGTTGGTAAAAATTGAATTTCGATTTAAATATCTTTTCAATAACTTGAGATTAAGGCTTCAAACTTATTTTATCTTATAAAAAACATTGTTGTTAACATTCTGTAAAATTTTGAAAAAAATCGAACTGGCAGTTTTTTTTTTTACAAAAAATACAAACCTAAAAAAAAAATAATAAAAGTTGGTAAAAATTGATTTTTGACTCAAATATCTTTTCAAAATATTGAGATATTGGCTTTAAAATAATTTTATCGTTTACGAAATATTGTTGTCAACATTTAGTAAAATGTTAAGAAAAATCGAATTGACAGTTTTCTTACAAAAAATAAAAACTTAAAAAAAATTAATAATTGGTAAAAATTGATTTTCAACTCAAATATCTTTTCAAAATTTTGGGACATTGGCTTCAAACTAATTTCATCTTATAAAAAATATTGTTTTCAACATTCCATAAAAATTTGAGAAAAATCGAATGGACAGATTTTTTTGCAAAAAATAAAAACCTAAAAAAAACAATACTAAAACGTGGTAAAAATAAAAATCGACTCAAATAGCTTTTCAAAAATTAAAAATATTGGCTTCAAACTTATTTTATTTCACAGAAAATATTGTTTTCGATATTCAATAACAAAAAAAATAAACATAAAATGGTACGCAAATTTGGTTAAAATTGATACATATAGACAAACTTTTAATTAAGAAAAATCGACGGACGGGATGGAAAGTTATCAGTGTGGGTCGCATCCCAGACTCTTTTTAGTTTTAGTTTTGAAAAACTCCTCTCACATCCGGCATTGCTTATTGCTATTGTTAAAAAAATACGCAGCATAATGGTAATGTTTGGCAAACTTGTTTCTAACTTCGACTGTACTATGAAATTTAATATTTCAAGCGGGTTTGTTCTTTCAAGATCGTTAAGTCTTTCCAATAAAGATGCAAAGGCTCTTAATCGACCACGTTCTATTTTGAAATCATCGGTAGATACATCATGCTCATTGAATGCAAGTTCCGAATCGTAATCAAAATTTTCAGCCAGTAGCTTGGAAGCTGAAAGAAAGTCGAATTTTTTGGCCAAACTTTGCAATTGGTTAAATCTCTCCTTGATTTCGACGATGATTTTATCTAAGGAAGAAAACAATTTTCTTCTCAACTCTTCGTCATGAGACAGACCAACATCTGTGCTTCCATCACCAAAGATGTACTTCCTTTTTTTCCTTCTGGGAGGATCCAAGGAAATGCCTAAGCTCTCACACAAATTCCTTGCGTAAACAAGTGCATCATTGACTAATTGTTCTCATGTGTCTTCAAGAAAAGTCAGTAGAGCACTGATTTTAGCTGCACACTGATAAAGGTCAAGACCTTCGGTTTGTAAGTAAATTTGACAATCATTTATTTCATGAAGAACAGGTTTCCAAAAGCCCAAAAAGCAGAGAAAAGAAAAGGATTGTATTGCTATAAGCAAAGTTCCTGCATCTGTTCTCGTTTGTGGTGGTATAGGTACAGGTCGATTGGATGCCACCCCATACAAAATTCTGTTTACCTACCGGAAATTATCTCAGGGTTCTTTTGTTTTGGTTACCTTTTTTTTTGCCGCCCCTCAAACAAGTGCAGGGTTTTTTGTTTTGGTAACCTTTTTTTTGTCGCTGCCCCTTTTTTGCCGCCCCTCAAACAAGTGCCGCCCGGGGAATTTGCCCCCCCTGCCCCCCCACGCTACGCTACTGCCACCTAGTAGGTTTGCTGGATAGCTTCCTCCACTATTTTCCAGATGAATTCCAACTGAACATTAAGGAAAACGTATGGGTAATAAACCCGTACTCTGCCGCGTTCGAAAAACCACCTTCCCTGACATCGCTGCAGTTTGAGTGCTTGATTGACCTGACATCAGATTCTTCGATAAAAGAACTTTTTGCAACAAAGAAGTCTTTATCAGAATTATGGTGTATGTTGAAAGACGAGTTCAGTTTACTGTCAAAAAAAGCTAAAATGATTCTTCTGCTGTTTGCAACAACATACATGTGTGAATCAGGGTTCTCTGCATATGTTGGAACCAAAACAAAATATATGTAGATCCCGTCTCGATGAAGAACCTGATATACGGTTGCAGTTGTCCTAAATTCAACCAGATATTTTAGTTTTATGCAGAAATAAGCAGGCACATAATTCCCACTAAAAAGAAACTTCATATAATTGGAATGCATATAATATAATTATGTAATTCCTTATTTAGTTAACTTAACATTGTTCTTGTGTTTTAAAAAGTGTTTTCCTGAATTCAATAAAACAAACAAAATTTGAAAAAAAGTTATTTAATTTGCTACATGTAACTGTGAAAAATGGCATATGCGCAATGAAGTGCTCCGCGTTAAATTTCTCGCACGCAAAAAGTGCTCCGCGACTAAAAAAGTTTGGGAACCGCTGTTCTATCTCACTATATGCGGATGTAACAACATTTTTCAAGGCCATTTCATCAATACATGACACTCCTTATTCAACATGATCTTGATTGTATTTCAGCTTGGTGTCTTAAAAACAGCTTGGAACTTAATATTGCCAAGTGCAAATCAATCACTTTTTCACGTAAACGCTTCAAGACCCATCTCTACTTTTTGTACCTGCTGCTAATAACATAAGAGACCTTTGCCTTTGCCTTTGCCTTTGCCTTTTTTTTTTTTTTTTAAACGGTTGCTGAGGAACCTGGTGCATCGGTCACATTTCCTTCATTGGAAGACGATGCATCCCAGGTATCCCCAGTAGCAGTGGAAGCTCCTAATACCGACCAAGGTTTTTCCGCAATGGAGACCAAGGTCTACGTCAGCGGAAATGAAGACATTCTTTTAGAATCGTCCTCTGATATAGATGACTCCGACATCACTGTGTTGGAGGCTGATCGGGAGTACGGTAGCGAAAATGCTGCGGTTACTCCAGATTAACCTCCAACACTCCATAAAGGCTTCGGCCTCCCTTCTTCTTCGCTTATCCAGCTTATCCGACTTCATTAATAATAATATTTTGAAATGGAAGGTATCTAAAGATCACTCCTTTTCTGATCATAGATACATCCAATTTAACTTTATAAATGAACCACCTTGCCAACCGATCTTTCGAAATCTGAAAAGAACAAATTGGCCAAAATACAAGAGAACGTTAAATAGTTTAGTAAAACCTGAACTCTTTAATACCCCCTCCAACACTGAAGATCTTGACGACAAAGTCAATAATCTAACATTAGCCCTAAACAAAGCTCTAGATACTGCATGTCCTCTTATACAAGTAAGAGGTAAAAAGAAACCACACTGGTGGAACTAAGGGCTGGATCCACTTCGAAAAGAATGCAGAAAACTCTTTAACAGAGCGAAAACTTCTAGAGACATGTCTGACTGGGATTCATATAAAGAATCACTGAAGATATATAAAAAAGAACTGAGGAAAACCAAACGATCGTCCTGGAAAAACTTCTGTAGCAACGTGGAAGATTGGTCCGAAGCATCCAGGCTGCGCAAAATCCTCTCCAAAAATCCAATCTTGCCAAGCTGCTTGAAAAACGCCTCTGGCCTCTGGACCAATTCAAGCGAAGAATCGCTCAACTTGCTACTAGACGTTCACTTTCCTGGTAGCTCTAATATTATTAATAACATTGCACCTAATAATTGTGACAATACATTACATCCCCCACAAGGTCTAGTCACTAGGGAAAAACTCAAATGGGCTATTAACAGCTTTAAGCCATATAATTCTGCAGGTCCGGATGGTGTAATTCCAGCCGAACTGCAAGAAAATGCAAGTTTTCTAATACACATCCTAGAAAACATCTTCAAGGGATGCCTTAAATTGGCATACATCCTGATGTCTTGGAGACAAGTTAAAGTTGTTTTTATTTCAAAAGCTGGAAAATCCAGCCACGTTAACCC
Organism: Eupeodes luniger; assembly: GCA_951509635.1. NCBI lineage: Eukaryota > Metazoa > Arthropoda > Insecta > Diptera > Syrphidae > Eupeodes > Eupeodes luniger. The sequence continues at coordinate 172,602,535 of OX608073.1, read as the reverse complement.
TAAAGACCTAAGACCTATCAGCTTATCATCATTCCTTCTCAAAACTTTTGAATGTTTGATCGATATCCACTTAAGGGCAAGTATTGATAAGTCCCTCCTTTCAAGGGCTCAACACGCCTACAACAAAGGGAAATCAGTTGAAACGGCTCTACACAGTATAGTACGTACAATCGAATATTCCCTCCATCATAAAGAGTACACCTTAGTTGCCTTCTTAGATATAGAAGGTGCATTTAACAATGTCGACACATCTGCAATTGCACGTGTATTGACATCTCTGAATGTAGATAAGTCGATCAGCGAATTGATTAATCAGATGCTGATAAGCAGGATTATCAATTCAAAACTGGGCGATTTTACTACACAAAGGTTTGTCAGCAGAAGTTCGCCACAAGGTGGTGTCCTATCCCCTCTCCTCTGGAACTTGGTAATAAATGAATTACTAATTACTCTAGAAAGAGAGGGATACAGAGTGTTTGCCTATGCGGACGATGTTGCTATTGCAGTAACGGGTAAACATCCCAATATACTAAAAGAACTCTTACAAAACGCTTTAAATAAGCTCACCAGATGGGCAAATCGGTGTAAACTATGCGTTAACCCACAAAAAAACTACCTTGTCCTCTTCACAAGGCAATACAAAGTCCCACACATTGACCCTCCCCTCATAAACGGTGTACCACCTAAAGTCTCTGAACAAGCAAAATACTTGGGTCTCATTTTAGATAAGAAATTAAGCTGGAAACCTAATATTCAAGAGAGAATAAACAAGGCCACAGTAGCCCTGTTCTCCTGTAAAAAGGCCATTGGTAATAAATGGGGCCTACAGCCCCGCATTACACACTGGCTATATATCTCGGTCATAAGGCCGATCCTTACTTATGGAGTAGCGGTATGGTGGACGGCGCTAGATACAGCGACAAATCGCGATAAACTCAGCAAAGTCCAACGAACAGCATGCCTGTGTATGGGACTAGCACTTCGCTCTAACCCCTCCGCCTTACTAGATGTTCTGTTCCATCTAATACCGCTGGACATTTTCAGCAAGCAAACGGCCGCTAATACTGTTATACGGCTTCAAGCCTCCTCTCTGTGGATCAATAATGGAATTGGCCACACCACTATTTTGAACTCGTTCAGAACTATAAACAGTAATATTGACTACATCATACCCCATCCTCAGTTTAATAACTATAGCTTCAAAGTGACTATACCTCCCAGGGCTTCTTGGGAGAATTCATTATTTCTGAACGATGGTCCTATAAACTTTTATACAGACGGATCAAAAACGGAGGATGGGGTTGGTGGAGGCGTATTCTCAGATAGACTAAACTTAAGTCTCTCCTTTCGTCTACCCGATCATTGTAGCGTGTTCCAAGCTGAAATCCTGGCTATAAAAGAAGTCGTATCCTGGCTTAGAGAAAACGTTATATCAACTAATGATATACGCATCTTCTTGGATAGCCAAGCTGCGTTAAAGTCCTTAGAATCTGTCTCCACAAATTCACTAACAGCCCTAAATTGTCGATCATCTATTACGGAGATGGCTACACAGTTCAACATTCACCTTTTCTGGGTGCCGGGCCATAGACATTCCAGGAAATTGCATTGCTGACGAACTTGCAAAAAGCGGAACAACTTTACCTCTGCTGGCTCACAATGCTAGCATAGGTATCCCCTTAGCTACATGTAAACTCATGCTAAAGCAAGATACCATAGGAAAAACAAACTTCAGGTGGAATAACACCACCGCCTGTGTAGTGACAAAATGATTTGGCCTAATCTTAGCGCCAGGCGCTCAAAACAATTAATCTCTCTGAGTAGATTGCACATTAGCTACGTTATAGGTGTCCAGACTGGGCACTGCTTAATAGGATGGCATGCTATTCGACTTGGAGCCCCTGCAAATGATTTTTGTAGGAGTTGCATGGACGAAGAAGAAGAGGAGACAATCTCTCATCTTCTGTGCACATGCCCTGCCTTATCACAAAGACGTAGAATCTACCTTGGAGACTACTAAGGTGCGTGTCCATTTGATAGTACTTCTGCTAGTTAACTCTCGAGATCAACTCTCGGGAGACTGTCCATTTGAGAGTCAAATTTTAGAAATCTTGCTATCGCGAGCTCTCTGCTAGAATATTGAGAGTTTTCTTGCTGAGAGTACTCCCATAATCGTGTCCACTTGATAGATTTCTTCTGATAGTATATTACTAGTTGGCCATATATTCTTACAAGCGAAGGGTTGCAGCTGCTTTAATTATCGGCACTGTTCTAAAAAAAAAAAGAATTTTTGCCGTTTTTTTGTTTGTCGATCTGTCTTCCTTAAAAGTTTGTAGGTTTTCGTGTTGTGTTAAAAAAGTTTTCAGTTGAATTATTCTTAAAAATTTCAAATTTACCAACAATATTTTCCATGTAATGAAATAGTTTTATTTCAAAATCTAGTTTTGGTAACGACATTTTTAGTCGAAAACCAATTGTTACCAATTTTAATAGCATTTCTTAAATAAATAAGATAAGTTTGAAGCCAATGTTTTTAATTTTTGAAAAGCTATTTGAGCCGAAAGTACATTTTTACCAACTTTTAGTAATGCTTGTTTTAGGTTTTTATATTTTGTTAAAAAAAAAACTGTGAATTCGGTTTTGCTCAAAATTGTTCAGAATGTTGCAAACAGTATTTCTTATAAGTAAAATTAGTTGAAAGCCATAATCTCAAATTTTTAAAAAGATATTTGATTCGAAAATCAAATTTTACGAACTTTGTCTCATTTTTCTCGATTTTTCTCAAAATTTAAATAGGGGTGACATTCTGTATCGCACACACGAACGAACGTTTTCACGTGTGCGAAAGATTTGTTTCATGTAACTCAAAAAACGAAAGTTTTCGTTCGCACATGCGAAAAAAAATAAACGACAGCATTTTCTTTGACGTTTTTCTTCTTAAATTAATTAACTTGTATCATTTTACTAAAAATAAAGGTTTTTTTATAAAAAGAGACATATGATACGTGAATATTTTGCATTTTTGAGTGAAACAGAAGAGTAAAATGAGGAGTCTTTGAACTTTCGAGACGTAAGAAGAAATCTTAAAGATTTGTCGGAATCATTTACGTTACATTTATGTACAAGGTACAGGTATATATGTATGTATGTACATTTATCAGAAAACAATAAAACGACACAAAAAATAAAATCTCTTCATAACACAAACAAAATAATATGTAATATTTTATTAAATTAAAGTTCACAATGGTATTGAATCACAAAATCAAACTAAGATTGAACTCGTTGTTTTGTATAGCAACTTTAAGTTCCTGTTTTCTTTTTTGGTGAGTAGGGCTGCCTGAAGCTTACTTGAAGTCGTTTACAGAAAATAAAAGAAAATTATTTTAATTTTATAGAAATACTTACTTTACAAGTCAAGTACACAAATATTTCTATCAAAACAAATCATTCAAAAACAATCTGTCACAATAATAGTGATGAGTCTTCTTAGTGTATTCAATTTTACTTCAATCGATAATTTATGTTTTCTTAATATTTGTGTAGTTTTACTTAAAAATCACCGAAATTAAAGTTGAAATACTTAAAAGATAACCTACGTGCTTTTTTTCTTAATTTTTCTCCAATTTTTATCTTAAATCACTTAATGTCTTACTTATTTCTATCGATTTGCTCAAGTTTTACATATCGATAAAATTTTATATCCCATCTTTCGAGATTTTTGACAGCTGTCAACATCCAAGAAGTATGCAATCAAAATTTGTTGAATTTGAAGCAGAAACGAACAAATAAATAAAAACGAAATGCGATACAGAATGCCAAATATCGTTTTCGTACAATTTCTTTCGTTTTTGAAAAACGAACGATCGCTTTCGTTTCGTTTATTACAGAATCTGGCCCCAGATGTTGAAAACGTAATTTTTGTTGCACAAAATTCTTTTGGAGATAAAATCATTTCCTGTTCGTAAAATTTTCGAGGTGTCAAATATTTTTTTTTCAGTTTTTTTGATTTATAAAAAGAACGTTTATTTGGAATTTTTTCCAAAAATCTATTTGTTTGGTATCACGTGACAATATCAAATATGTAATTAAATTCAAGTCTCAAGCATTATTGGTTCGTGAGATATTAGGGTTTTCAAATTGCTATGGTAAAAAAACCACCCACTCAATTTTCTTGAGAGCCCTTTCTGCATCTTTCTGCATTATTATCTGTATAACAAAATTTATGTAAATGTCGATATCTCTCCTGGTTCTTAAACTATGGACGACGAAAAAACGTCCCGAACGTACGGCCGTACAAACGTACAAACGCACGCACAGACATCTCTCTCAATTCGACAAATCCGACCGATTACAATAAGTTAAACATTTATGTATTTTCAACTCAAATTTATATGAACAAAAGACAGTTTCAGAACACGAGAACTGTTTCGCAAATTCGGTTAATATTACGCTTTTTTTATTTCTATCGCGAAATGATTTATCCGTAGTTCTCCACAATAATTCAACTGACTCATATTTTTCAAAAAGTTGATTGATTTCCTCCAATGTCCACTGCTTTGCCATGTTTACTCTCGACAGCTACTCGCAAAATACGAACTGTGTTGGTATTCCGCGAGCTTATCTCGGATAGTGGTAAGCACATGTGTCCACTTGCGAGTGACTTTCAAAAAGATCGAATGTCGAGAGTAATTAGTCAACTCTCCGCGAGCTACTCTCCAGACTATGTCCATTTGCGAGATCGCTCTCGAGAGCTGCTTGAGAGCGACTCTCAGCACGTTTACTCTCAAATGGACACGCACCTTTACGATACCAGCGATCTAAAAAATTCAGACATTACTTGTCTCCTACGCTTCATTCGAAGCTCCAATTGGTTCAACGAGTTAAGCTGATTAACTGATCCATGGTGTATCACAACGGACCATAATTTGGTCTAAGTGTGTTGGACGTCCCAACCAACAGCCGCCTTAACCTAACCTAACCTAACCTTTGCCTTTTTTGCGACTAAGAGTTTAATTTCCTCTCCCATATAGACGATATCATCCTCAAAGCCAACTCAGCACTTGGTTTTGTTAAACGTTGGTCCAAAGAATTTTCTGACCCCTATATAACACGGTCCCTATATATAACCTATGTTCGCCCATCTTCAATCGTAGGTTAAGTTCTTAGTTTGCTTAAGTAAGATTAAGAATTAATGGGGGTTTTGCCCCAACCACATAAATTAACCAAAATTACGAGGAAAATCCTAAGTCTAAGCATTTAGAAGATAAAAGTGGGTATTTTTGATGGCCCATCTATAAGAAGATTGATGAAAAATACTAATTTCATAAGTTCAATGACCAGTTTGGAAAAACTTGAGTGGAATTCGTTTACTGAAAATTATAAAAAATTGTATAAGTACATCGATACTGTGGAGAATCAAGATGAGGTTGTCAACTATCCAACTGAATTCCTGAATTCGCTTGATTTATCAGCCATGCCACCACACGTTCTTACATTGAAAATTGGCGTAGGTACCCATCATTCTTCTTCGAAACATAGATCCACCACGACTTTGATACCGAACCAGACTCTCAGTCAAGAAAATAATGAACAATGTTATCGAAGCAACATTTTTGACTAGAAAATTCAAAAGTGAAGACGTACTATTGCCACGTATCTCAATGATCCCGACATATACGCAGTCGTGCATTTTATTTTTTATATTTTTTTGATGAGAGGAATAAGTTTTTCTGGATGTTTACGTATTGTTGATTTTGGTGACACTTCGACCACTCTCATGTAAATAAATATGTTTCTTGTAACAAATAATTTTTCGACCATGATACTTGAACTTGATATGAAATAATAATAATGGCATTAAATATATTTAGTATTCAAAAAGGTTATCATTTATATAAAGGGTGATTTTTTAGCTATTATCTTTTTGGCACCACTGGTTCAAACAGCTGACGCACGTTTTGTGTTTTGTTTTACTGTCAAACATCTTCAGTTTGGTCTATAATTTAACCATGAATCGTCTTACAAGCGAACAACGCTTGCAAATTATTGAATTTTATTATCAAAATGCGTGCTCTGTAAAGAAAGTTCATCGCGCGCTTCTTCCATTTTATGGTCAGTTTAATCGACCCACTGAAGCGGCTATTCGGGCTATTGTGACTAAAACAAATAGAGTGCGAACTGAAGAAAATATCGCAGCTGTATCGGCCAGTTTTAATGATGACCATCAATTATGGATTCGTCGCCGTTCGCAGCAATTGGGCTTCTGTTACTCAACAAGGTGGAAAATTTTGCGGAAGGAATTAGAGGTGATGCCTTTCAAAATACAGCTGGTGCAAGAATTGAAGCCGAACGACCTACTGCAACGTAAAAGTTTTGGTGAATGGGCTCTTGGAAAGTTGGCCGAAGATCCATTTTTTTACCGAAAAATTGTGTTCAGCGACGAAGCTCATTTTTGTCTCAATGGGTACATAAGCAGAATTGTCGATTTTGGAGTGAATATCAGCCAGAAGCATTGCAAGAGCTACCAATGCATCCAGAAAAAGTCACAGTTTGGTGCAGTTTATGGGCTGGTGGCATCACTGGACCGTACAAAATGACAAAATGCAAGAGCTTGACTTGCATGACATGTGGTTTCAACAAGACGGTGCCACATGCCAAACAGCACGCGCAACAATGGACTTATTGAAAGGCGAGTTCGGTGAACATTTTATTTCACGTTCGGGACCGGTCAATTACTTCTTATTTATGTTACATTGGAACATCCCTCGACCATGTTATGATAACCGTTTTTTATTGTTTGATTTGCAAAGTCTAGAAACTCTTAAATGCTTTCTAATAATGTTTGTCAGGGATACCATTAATGTTAGAAATATCAGCCTGAATTTTTTAAGTAGATACATATGGTTGGACTCAATTGCCTTCAGAAATGTTAGTAATTTTTCTATTTCCTATCATAGACTAAATTATGGTTTAAATTAACATATAACCACATATAAGAAACAAAACAGACAAAAAATGTCTCATATTTGTTTGCGCTACTCCTTAACTATCAACCGACAAAAAATCTTTTGCTTTTATCTCTACCTGTAAATCAAGACGTTAAGCCTTTGAAGAACTGAATTATATTTTTAAATCACACTTTGAAAACAATCCCAATGCAGTAATAGCACTTCAAATATTCAAAACGTTACCAGTAACGGTAGCTTCAGGGGAACGTAGTTTTTTGAAATTGAAATTATTTAAAAAAAAAACTACCTGAGGACAACAATGACTGAAGAAACATTAGTTGGCTTGTCGCTAGTGGCTATAAAAAAAAGAGCTTTTTAGGTCATTAGGTTATGATGTTGTTGTAGTTGTGTTTGGTAAAAAAGCCAGAAACGTTAATGTATTGCCATAAATTATGTTCCATTTGTTCGTATTTGAATAATTTTATTATTATTTCCTACACTTAATAAATATGTTAATATGTATATAAAACTTTTAATTTAACCATAAGTAATGAGTTAATTATTTATTTTTATATATGTATGTAGTTATGTTTTTGAATTATTTTCTAAATACTTTCTGCTTAAAAAAATATTTTGTTCAGTTCCTATATTTTTGTGATCTATTTTTTAACTTTAGTTTACAAAAATGTTTGTATTCTTTAATTGCTCCTATTTTTGTGATAAAATTTTAAATTCTTAGTTTTTAAATAAAGAATCCTGTTTATTTTTACTAGAGATAGATAAGTATTATCGAGGAATAGGTCTTTTGGAAATTTATTTGGAGATTTTATATAACATTCGGGACTGGTCAATTGGCCGCCTAGATCCTGCGATTTAACGCCTTTAGACTATTTTTTGTGGGGCTATGTTAAAGCTCATGTTATTACAGACAAGCCCGCTTTAATTGACGCATTCGAAGACAACATTGAAGCATTTATTCGTGAGATACCGGCCGAAATGTTGGAAAGAGTATGAAAAAATTGTACTAAGCGGATGGACCATTTGAGACGCAGTCAAGGTCAACATTTGCATGAAATAATCTTCAAAAATCAAATTATATGGACCGTATCGATTCAAATAAAGATTTCATGCATTTTTCTGAATTTTATGTGTTTTTTTTTTGAAAAACTTTCTTATAGCTTTTAAAAAATCACCCTTTATATGCTTTTAATAAGCTGATGAGTTATGAGTTGTAAAAAGTGTGTTTTTATGTAAGAACAAGCTTACCATTTTGTAGTTTCCAAGCAATGCGCAGCAGTAAGAAGGTAATTCGTGCTTATTAGAGAAGCTCCGCAAACCCAATTATACTTTCCCTTTTCGTCCTTGCATCCTAACAATGCCATATGGGGAAATTCTTTCGGATGTGCGTCTTCACCACCGACCACCAAAGGAAAAACAGTTTCACGACAATTGGAAATTATTATTTTGTTCGGCTGACCCTCAGCAGAAATTTTCGTGGAATAAACTTCAGTGTCAAACAGTTCCGCTTTATACTGTTCACATTCTGGAAGAAGAATTAATTTGAAAAGAGTTAGTGACTTATAATCTATAAAAATAAAATTAAATAAATTAGAAGGCGCAACAGTCCATGAAGAACCAGGGCCTAGTGACTTACAACTCTCAACCATTCCTGTGTGCGAGTAATGTTGTCAGAGATGGAAGGGCCTACAGTTTATATGCCGAATCCGAACGGCTAATTTGAGAAAGCACTTTTCATGACAAGAATTACTCTTGGAGGATTTGTCAATTCCTCGCAAAAGGCAGTACCCGTGAAAAAAGTTAGGTGGCACAGGCAGGGATTGAACCCAAGACCCCTTGCATGACAGTCCAACGCACTAACCATCACGCTACGGGTACTACCCGACTTATAATCTATAAGCCTTGATAAATATCGATTGAGTTGATTTATTGACCAATTTGTGTACTTATTTTGATTATTGGAATTATAGTTTTCCGTCGGCTTTTTGGTCACTATAGTTTTAGCAATGAAACAATTACGTTACATTAACTTTCCCAACGTTTCGTCGTTCCCAAGCCGACGGAAAACTATAATTCCAATAATCAAAACTTGATAAATATCAAGATAGATTTTTAATTTTATATTTAAATATATATGTACATATGTAATTACAAAAGTTGAAAATTGATTTAAAGTTGGGATGTTTATAATATATTTTTAAGAAGTTAGGTATATTTTGATAATGGCATTATTTTATATTTAATCTTGTAAACTTTTTTGTATAGATTTCGATTTTTATTTGCGACATAAAGGAACTATATGGCAAGCATTGCATTCGTAAAAATTTGATTTTCGAGATTTTAATCAAACATGACATTATGATATTAGAGAATTCGAAAAAAAGTGGATCCCCCCATTCCGTCCTTCTGTATGTCCTTGCCCCTTCAGCCAAAACTTATGCGTTTATTGAGTTCAAACTTAGAAATAAAGGCCTTAAACCGATTTGCGTTTTTTTAATTTGTTTTATACTAAAAATAAAAAATTTCAACTCCAAATTTTAAAATTCCAATTTTTTCAAGAACGAAACGAACGAATTTTTTTTAACTTGACTTCTTTCAATAAAAAAAATATATTTTTGTAGTGCTCCAGAAAGGTACCCCAAGGTAAGTTTTCTCAGGAAGTAATGAACCGATTTCGATAATTTTTTCTGCACAAGCTCTTATACTGTCTTTATAACGTTTGATGGTCAAAAATAATATTTTTAAAGTATATATTGTTTTTTTTTCGAAATTCGATATCTCAAAACGAGTCATCATTTTTTACGAAAATCATAATGTTAAACTTATATTAATAAGCTCTAAAATACTGTATACTTAAAATATTTGTAACTCTAAATGAAAAATTGTATATAAGAAATTAATTTAAAAAAGAACCCTCAACGATTTTCAAATAAACATTTTCTTAGAAATCAAATGGTTTGTAATCTTTTTTATAGATACATTTTTAGATCTTAAAATACAGGAAATAATTTTATTTAGACTTTTTAGATACATGAGCAAGTTCGTGCTACCCAGTCGTGCATTTTATTTCAACTTACTTAAATACTTCTTAAAATTTGGTAATTAAAATATAACTTGAAACTATCTAAAATTATCTATTCTACCTAAAAACTACTTAAAACTAGAACAACCACAGCAGCAAATCTGACTATTTGTTTTGAATTTTGTTCCATTATTTTTTATTTTTATTTTATTTTATTTTTTTTTTATTTTATTTGGTATAAAGATTTTGATTGAAGTTAAGAATAGCTAGAACTCGATCTTCGTTATTAACAAGGGAATATCGGCGATAATGGCATTTACCAAGAAATCGCAATTGAACCCCAAACATCATTATATTATTTTATTTCGAAGGTAAAAGATTCATTCACCTTTACCAGCTCCCACTGTCCTGGAGTACGACTCTGTTCTCTTTTGATCCCAATACTTGGTTATTGATAACCTTTAGTTATCCTTAATTAACGGCTGGATATTTTTTTTGGATGACTTCAGTGTCCTAATCTCCATGTTAAGTGGGTCGGTGCATAATGTTTGAGTCTTGCCAGTAAGCCACTCTTGTGTCTATGTAGTGTGCCTATAGGAGCGGTTCTGTAGACGTCCATTTGGTCACGTTCCTTAACTTAGATATTGTCCGTTCCATCGTTCGCTCCAGCCACATGAGCCGCAATCGTATTCATTAACTAACTTCCCCTGAGGAAGAGAGACGCATATAACGCAAACTTATAACGTCTAGAACTTTGACAATTCATTGTTGTATGTATGTAACCTGATAATTAATGACGTTTCGTATAAAGAAAGGGACACCGCCTATTTGAGTGGAGTTGGGTCGGCCTTTTCTTACAATATTGTTATTTTTATGAGTCATTTTTTGTTTGTGTTTAGCTTGATTTCGCTAGCCATAAACACCTCAGGACTGAAGTTTCTAAACATCTGGAACAGTTTTGTCCTTCGTTCAATCCTTATCATTCACATCATTTACATTCACAGCTAGGACATAAAACTCCGGCAGTGTGTCCATTACGGGCTAAATTGCGCCAGATTGATCTACCCTTTTGCCTTACTCTGACTTTAAAGTCCTGTTAGTTGGCTTTCAATGCTTAACAATAAGGCTACAATGCCATACTGACAATCTGGTGTCTTAGGCCCGGAACAACCGTTGGTATTCAAATTTCCTGACACCATTTGAGTGCAGTAAAATTTGGGATCTACGATTTCATTTCTTCCTTGAGATTTTTTAAGTTCGCCTCGAACTGGTTGATAGCTGTCTATTTGTGTTGCAGGGCCTGTACCTATTTCTATTTGGTACACCTCCACCTCGAATTCCTTATTGATCGAAATATCCGGTTTTTGCTACAAAAGGATTGCGAACATATTGTTCGGAGACCTAAAGCTCCCCTCTCCATACTCAGAGAGGGTCTCAGAGTCGACATAATCTGGGACATCACTTTCTGTCCTTAATCTTTTTCAACATAATGCGGCCGGCGCTTAGATGAGTTGGATCTCTTGAATATATTGGGAGTTCCTTTGATGGCCCTACTTCTCTTATTATTTGTTGTTGTTGTTTTCTGGTCAGGCCTCATATTGTTGCGGTAGTTTGAGGTACCGCTGCTGGCACCACTATAACATCAGCTGACCACTCAAGGTATCTTTCGATAGCCCTACTCTCCTCTGCTCCACCTTTTTGTTCTTTCCCAATCTATTAAATCTACAATTTCGCAATTGTGAAAAAGAGTTTGAGCTACGAGTTTTTTGGTAGACTCAAAATAAGACTCGAACCTACAAACCCCACTCGGCTTGTCTTCGGATGCCAAAACCACTGGGCTACTGAACAATTTGTGGCTAAAACCATTAAAACACTATATTCGCCACTAACTTGAATTATAACTCTTATATTTTTTGGAAACAACTCTTCACACAATGGAAGTCAAAGCTCGACTGACAGTCCTACGCAATGAACATCACGGGTACTGCGGAGTATAGTAACACAAATACATATATAGTGCCTGTCTACCTACACGTGTTGTGACCACAACGTTGTGACGAGAGTTTGTGGGCAAGCGAGGAGCTGAGTAAAGGGACGGGATACTCATGACAACAATTGGATTTTCAGTACAGTTCCTTTCTCATTTCGTTCCGAATTTCTCATTATTTTCTGTTCGTCGATGCGAAAGGTATACTTGTTTTGCTCTTCGGCTTTGCACAAATTGTATTAGTATATGTCGGTCAAACACAAAATATAGAATTGAAAACAAAACTATTTGATTGTAAACTATCATAAGTTATATTTGAAAATATTGAACAATCACAATCACTGAAACTCAAACCTTCAGTTGATCCTTGCTCAAGTTGTGATTGTTCAATATTTTCAAATATAACTTCTGATAGTGATAGTTTACAATCAAATAGTTTTGTTTTCAATTCTATATTTTCACGTGAAGTCTACATGGCTATTTTATCTTTGAAAAATAAGAATTCGTGTACTACTGATGGTATTTCTAGTATCTTACTTAAAAAAATTGCCTTTTATTTGTTCGATATATTGAGTTACCTGTTTAACGCAAGTATTGAAAATGGTTGTTTTCCCAAACGCCTTAAGTGTGCTGAAGTTGTGCCTCTTTTCAAAAAAGGTAATAGAAAGAATGTTTCCGACTATAGACCTATTTCTCTGCTTTCAACTTTCTTACTTAAAAAAACTTATAAAGGCAAGAATAATTTCCTTCTTGGACAAAAATAAATTTTTCAGCGATAATCATTTGGATTTCGATTAGGAATGTCTACCGAAGACGCTATTTTAAGGCTGTGTACTCAATTATATAGCAGTTTAAATTGCAACAAGACTAGCATGGCTCTTTTCGTTGATATGACTAAGGCCTTTGATATGGTTGACCACGACGTTCTGTTAAACAAACTGTATAATGCTGGTTTTCGAGGTGTTATATTTTAATGGCTTCAATCCTACTTAAAGGGAAGAGAACAAAAAGTAAATGTGAACGGAACTTTAAGCAATTCACTTCCTTTAAAAAATGGAGTCCCACAAGGCTCCGTTCTCGGTCCATTATTTTTCTTAATTTATATAAATTCTCTTTTCAATCTTAAATTAAATGGTTCTCCAACTGCCTTTGCATATGATATAGCATACACCTATCAATTAAATACTACTTTTGAATGTGTCGCCAAAATTGAAGAAGATTTAGAAATCCTAAGGACATGGTTTGCTGCTCATAAGCTAATTATAAGCGAGAAAACTAAGTTAGTAACTTTTAAACTTTCTGATAACAGTCTTTTTGATTATAACCTTTGCTTTCATGCCCATAACTGTAAACAATTTTGCTTACCTATTCATAAATGTGGTGAACGTAATTTTTATTATCCTAGTTTATGTTCCGATAGTTGCTTTAAAATTGAGTCAGTGATGAAATTCAAATACTTGGGTGTTCTAATCGATTTCAACTTAAATTGGAAAGAACATATTCGCTATTTGAAATCACACATGATGTTGGTTACTCGTAAAATGTACCTCATAAAACCATTTTGCTCGAAAAAAGTTTTGAAACTAATTTATAACGGTCTTGCGCATTCAAAGCTTCAATACGGAATTTCCAGCTGGGGTGGATCATACACAAATACTTTTAGACCCCTTATGTTAGCTCAAAAACATGCAATAAGAATAATTTGTAATAAAAACCATTTTGCTAAAAGTTGGCCTTTATACCAAGAATTGCAAATTTTACCGATGAGATATCTCTATGTTTTCAAAGTTTTAAGAGAGTTCTTCAAACAAAGTGGCAATATTCCAACTAGAAACTCACAGCTTTACAGTCTACGTATAAATAACTCACATCTTGTTACTGTACCACTCGCACGTAAAACACATTTTTCCCTTTTTTTCACAGTTACAGCTCCAAAACTTTTTAATAAATTACCGTTATTTATAAGGCAAACTACTTCTTTTAGTTCTTTTTTGAAAAAGTTAGAGATTGGCTATTCACACATGACTATGAATGCATTGAATCCTTTTTAAGAACTTTATCCTATTAAGCAGCACTAACATACATACATAGTTTAAATATTTGCTTATTGTTTTTTTACAGTATATTATTTTTGAATTGTTAAGTTTATTTTTTGAAATAATTTATTTAATTTTTTGCTCAAAGTTTACTTTTATTATTAACTTCATTTTTTTTTGAAATAATTAAACTCTGATTGTCACCCCACATCAGATATTACTTGAATTAATTTATTTGGCGTGTCATTCAACACTAACTTTTATAGTTACCGAATGTTCAATAATAATAATTTCATTCAATCTAAAAACATTTATATTGTATCTATAGCTTTAAGTTTGCTTGAATGAATAAAATTATCTATCTATCTATCTATGTGTGTTATTACACTCAGACTTTTTTGGAAAGACTCAAATAAGTGCGAAAGAGAAAGTAGGTGAAATAGAAATACTTTAAAAAGTCTCTACCCGCAGCGTTCTGGGTTCGGGATTCTTGGATTGTTTTTGACGTTTCTCTTTCTTGCCTTTCTTTGTTTATTGGTGTTGCTTTATTATTCTTTCTATTGTTACCGAGTAAACAAGAAATATTCCGCCGGACAAATTCAAGTGGAGCAAAGACCTTATAATGAAATTAAATGAAGGAATGATTGAAAGAGTCTAGCTTGGTAGTTTAAGCTTTGGAATGTTTCACCCGCTGACAAAGTGATATCCAACTTTTCTGGCAGTCAAAATTGTATTTTTTTATGTCGTTTTCAATGAAAAGCAGGTTAAAAGTGTCTTCATTCATCCTTTAAATACGATGGTTTATCATTTGATTTTAGTTCTTTTGTCAAGAAAATGAAGGATTCTCTGCAGATTTCAATCCAATTCCTATTTTTACATTATTAGGAATTATTATCCGTATTCATAATGTCAATAATCATCGCTGTAGTAAAAAGTGCAGTTTTCTTTAATTATTTTCACACTTTGACTTTGTGGATGAGAACAAAAAATTAAAGAGAAGTGTCAAAAACACGCAACCGAAAACAATCTGGGTGTAATAATGCGAGATTGACGGGATGAGTGTTCAAAAGAAAATATGCGAAACACGCAGCATACAAAAAGTCTGGGTGTAATAACACACTATCTATCTATCTATGTTTCAAGTTTGTCGTTCCACTACACAAAATGGAAAAGGGGTCATGAGTACTCACAACACACCAAAAATACTCCATTACCAAGATCGGAATCTCAGACTGACATTTCGGTTTGAATACAAGCTACTGAGGACTAAATGTGAGATAGTGTGCGTGAAATGATGCAAAAAACCAAACACATTCTCACATTTAGTCCTCAGGCCCATCAAAATGCTTCACTATAGTAATCAGCCCCATCTAAATGCTTCATTTTGAATGTTTCATGGCCTCGTTCAAAAACTAAACAATCCTAACCAACAGAATCTGAAGTGCTGACATGGTCTTAAATTGAAAGATTTGTAAAGCTTTTTAATTTCAATCCAAATAAATGTTGTTAATGTATATTAAATAAAATAAAATTGACCAAATACATATTTAATGATTTATTAGTGCGGTATTTTGTTTACTTAAGTTATTTGCGAACGCAATATGCGCTGCAACTGGTTAAGTAAAATTGAAAATGGACAAAAGTGTAACTCAATACTTTGTAAAACAACAAAACAGACAATTTTTTCAGCTGTAGTTTGCTTAGAGCATTTTTTTGGCTACAGACGTTAGAAGTTCAGGTGGAAACAATAGGCGAGTGTCTCCGTATTTTTTGTGTACAGACAATGCTACGAGAAACATACTTGTGAAGTTCCATTGCCAACCTTAGCTAGTTCAGATTCCTTAATTAGATTAGTATTTTCATCATTTAAGCAGATCGATAATTATTGCAAGACCAAGTTTTAGTTTTGTTTGTTGCAGAAATATTCCTGAAAATTTCTTTTTAAGGGACTATGTGAGAGTTAGAGTTTAGTTTGTAGTTAGATTTTGGAATAGAGATTTGAGGGAACCATGTTTTAAAAATAAGTTGCTTTGTGTAAAGCATCTTTAAGGAATAGAAATAGGCAATATTGTAACCGAATGGGGTTTCCTTTTTATTATTATTTATTTCGGTATATTTGTAAAAGATTTAATTAAAAGAAAACCCGCAAAACACAACCGATACCGAATAGACCGACGACGCACGAAACGACAAACACGAAAATCTAATATTTCCTTTCGAACTTTTGACAAATGTAAACAAACTCGGACAATCATGCCTGTTTGCTCTTACCTATAGGATAAAAGGAGAAATAAGCAGGGCGTTCTGTTCTTTTCCTAAGGAGGAGAAAGATCATAATTATGGTGGCATTTTCTTGTGCAAAATGAAACAAAAACAAACCCCATAATTGAGTTATAGTCAGCACTTTATCCACTTTATCCGGAATGAGTAATGTTTAGCGCATCATTCCATAAAGTTGGTAAGTATTGGGGAAGCGCAACTTGTTGGGAGTAGTCCTAGACTCATGTTGCAGGAAATTGCTAGACACAAGTTATTCGGAATTTTGATTGCGACAAGTGCGTAAGCGCATATTGGTATTTTCACCCACTATCAAAATGATTATGCATTATGATGTTAATGTATGATAAAGTTAGACAACTTTAGTAGTATGGGTAAAACCGAAACTAGGAAACAAAGGCTGGAAAACTTCTGCATGAGGGTTGTTGGTAGGCAAAGATATGTTTCTAAAGAGCTAGGGTTAATTGAAGAAATAGCCAGTTGCATTCCTCCCCTTAAACAATTTAACCGTAATACCCGCGCTTCTAGGAATGCCCATCAGTTTACCCTTGAGCCCAACTTCGGCCGTACTATGAAGTACAGAGATTAATTTTTTAGCCGTACTACGCGAATGTGGAACGCCTTGCCACGCTCTATCTTTCCCTATCATTGCAATGTTCAGGAATTCAAAATCAATGTACACCGACACCTCCTATCCAACCCTTCCCTCTTTTCCTAAAGAAGTGCAATTAAAGGATCAGTTTTTTTTTGTAAAGTGTGTGAAATTATTATACTATAGAAAGATTACATTGGGAAGGATAGACCGCATTGGAAAGTACCGTCAAGCCCCGGCCTTGAATTCGGCACAAAGTATATATATATATACATATATATACGTGCATAAGTATAGATTTATGTGCACATACGCCTATTTTCGTTACTTATTCTATTTCAAAATAAGGTGAGCTTCAAAATAGAAAATTTGAAAGTAAAGAAAATTGATTAAACGATGTTTTTTTGTTAAACCATATAGCACACATATAGGCCGTTAGAATTTTCTCTTAACGGCCTGAACCTCGCAAGAAAACCCGATATAACGATAGTTGAAGAAAAATCCTAAGTCCAACATTTTTATTGCCATCAGCCAGCAAAAGCAACAAAAAAAAAAAGGAAATCATTTGAGACGAACGACAAAGTCGTCGTCAGTGGCACGGCATCAAAAGAGAGAGTTTTCGTCATATCTATAAGAAAATCTTAAATCAATTTTTTTTATTTTTTACAATTTACAATTTTCATGCGATCGATTTATTTAACTAATACTATTTAATTTAAAATCAATTCATTTAAACCGAATTCGATATCATCAAATTCACAAGTGTGATTTCAAGTACAACTTTGCGATTCTAACCTGTACATATACTTTTATATATATACTCATACAATTGCTTAATTTTTCTTGCTTTGAATTCTAATCAAGAGTGGTAATTTTTATGAAAATAGTAAATTCAAAAAAAGAAGTGTTATAAACAATCACCCTGACACCAAGATTCATCGAGGAGTGGCCACTACAGCGATCAGTTTTGGGGGTAAGTCCATTCAATTTATATGTATATGTATCCAATTGACACTTAATTCTTTCATAAGCATTGCCCATATATTTTAAATTTAGTATTCAAAGCAACTATAATCGTTAAATTCATACACAAATTGAAATATGTAGAATGAATATAGAAGTAAGGAATTTGAATTAAAAATTATGTATAGAAACATGAATCCATAAGTTTTTTTTATCATAAGGGGGAAGATAAGGTTGATGGAAGACGAGTGAACTGTGAGCAGCTGAGAAAAAGGGACGTTGCTAAAAGGGGTGGATTTTGGCGAGAAAAACAACCAGGTAGGGTGGGTTTTGACTTAAACATCTCGCGCATCGACAACATCGAGATGCAATCAGACTGGCATTAGATTTTTTTTTGCTAACGAGGAGGAAACGAACCCATTACGAGCTAGTTTGGGAAGTTTATGGTGTGCCAGCATATCCTCAATGAAACAAAACTCGTTACAGAAATGGCGCCCAGAACGTGGAGTCCCACTATCAGTAGATAGTGTTGCTAAAATTTGATTTTTAATAATGAGTCATACATTTTTTTTTCTCGTTTTAAATAGTTTAAACATTTTCATTTTTATTTTCGTTATTTTATCTTAACTTTTGGTTTCAACATCTTTGTGAGTCCCGGTCACTTAGGTAGATCACCCGGCACCGCGTTGCAGCAAAGAGGTTGAAATCAATATACAAGTATTCAACAAAAAGTACAATAGAAACTTAGTCTTTGGGCATCTGAACAACAAAAAGACACCCAAACAGCAAGCGGATAGAGTACATTTTTTATGTTCAGCTACAGTTTAAAGAGACCCAATGATACGAGAGGTGTCTTGAATAGTCCTTTAAACAACCTTTTTGTCCATTTTCAAAATTTTCAATGTTTTGTTTTCGAAATCCTCCGGAGTCTCGATTGATGATGAAGATGATCGTCGAAAATTGTCCCGGATTATTTTCGAAAAATTGCAAACATGTAAAAGTAAAGTACAACAACAATAGTTACAAACACTAGTTTATTTTAGTTTTTTTGATATTACATACATTTTGTGTGACTCACAACGTTCCTTTTTCTTGATTCTCGGCGGTTACATTCGTTCGTCTTCGGAACCTTGTCTTCCCTTTTTGATTTTTATGATATATTACAACACAAAAAAAACACACTTCTCAATATACTGAAATACATTTTTTTTAAATACCTTTTAACTTAGTTTTGAAATACCTTTACATTTACTTTATTTATATTTTATAAAACATTTTTTTTATACATTTAAACGTCATTTTGAAACACAATTGAAAAACGTTTGATACATTGGTTTGATTTAAGATTTTTGTTGGTTCGTTTTGTTTTAACATCATCATTGTGATTAGGATTTATAAATCACGATTTTTTTTGCTTGATGAATTTGAAGATTAAGCACAAGTAACAGAAAAAATTTTCGAACATAACCGTTTCTTAACATTTCTCTTGCTTTATTTCCGAGATTTCTTTTGAAGCTTAGCAAAAGAAAATATTTTTTTTTTTCGGCAACATAAGGCCGAGTTTGGTTCCTTAGAACTAAGAATGAGTAGGAGTCGTCGCGTGTCAATTTATGACGACATAAACATAAAAAACGCTCACAACGAAGCCACCTTTGAGGCATTTTACCAGAGATTCAGAAATACGGTAGATAGGTTCAACCTTGATAACTCTTTTAGTTTTTCCGAAGAATTAGGATCAGTGATTTCAAACTCAACATTCAATATGGCTGATCAAGACGACCAACAGAATTTAGAGCAACAGAATTTCGATCAGTTGCCAGGCGAACAACTTGGTAGGGCTCCAACGCAACAAGTTGAAAATGATGTAAATCCAACTGAAGAAGTCGTTTCAAGGATAGAAAGAAGTATGGTTCAGAACCAAATGAGGATTTTCCAGCAAATGGATACATTTATGGAGAAATGTGCTGGAGAAATTAGAAAGTTTGCGATTACAGCCACAACAAGCAGCCAACCGTCCACAATTAGAGAGGCAAAGCTCTACGGCGACCCAACTGCCTTTACCTAGGAGTTCGAGTGGGTCAATGACGTTTAGCGCTTCGGGTCCATGTAGGTTAGATCGCTGGAACATCAAATATGATGGTTCCGATAATGTGTCTGATTTTCTTTTAAAGATAGGCAGGATGCAGTCCTCAGCATCCTATTGCGATGAACAAATTGCTGCAAACTTCCATGTTTTGCTGGAAGGCAGACCAAATAAATGGTTTTGGGGATATGTTAAGAAGGATCCGAATGCAAATTTAGCTTCTATAAAAGAAGCCATGAAAAAAGAATTCGGTAGAATGGAATCAGAAATTGACATTCACATGAAACTCATGTGTCGGAAACAGGGTCCGAAGGAATCCTTCGACGATTTTTATGTGTCAATTACCAGTTTAAACGACCGCCTGAAAGATCCCTTTAACGACAAGAAATTGATCGAAATAATTAGAGGGAATGCGAAGGAAAAGCTAGGTGAGATTTTATTGTCAGCTGAGGTCAGGAACTTAGAGCAGCTACGACAAAAAGCTCGCGAAGCTGAAAGGTTCTTGAATAAACGAAACGTAAGCCATCGATCAGTCCACGAGATTACAGTCGATGATCAATACGGCTGCGTTCAAGAAGTGGAAGAAATAGCGGCTTTTTCTTCGAGACAAAAACCCGTTTCCACTGCCAACTATATATGTTGGAACTGCGACCAGAAAGGGCACGCATATCATTTCTGTCCGGCAGAGGTCATAAATTTATTCTGTTTTCTATGCGGTGCAAAGGGTGTAACTACAATCCACAGTGGAATATCCTTGACGAAAGCCAGCTTGAAATTCACTTAGTATCTGATGGTCCTCAACCCAGTTGGTTAAGCGCTTATACAAAATACTTCCAAATATCTTGCGGATTGTATTAAGCAGTGAAATCCCTCTATAGTTTTCAACCACATTTTGGTTTCCTTTTTTGAAAACTGGGAGAATAACAGATGATTCAAAACATGGAGGGATATAATCATTTTCATACAATTCATTGAGCTGATGTAAAAGACAGTTGGCGAAATCGTCAGAACAATACTTATAAAATTCGTGAGGGATTTGATCTTCTCCAGGCGTTTTGGCTTCCTTCATATTTCAACTAGTACTGCTCTTAGTTCTGTAATTGTGAAAGGCTGGTCCATTGTTTGATCATTGATGTAATTGACGCAATACTGAAAAGGTAGAGCTGACTTCTCTACATTTAAAAGAGATTGAAAATGTATTTTTAAATCCGATGTGGGTATGTTTATACCAATCCTAAGCTTTGATCCATTTAAAATACGAACTGCTTTCCAAAACTCTTTAGTATTTCTACTCCCAATTATGATCTTTGCTTTTTCTTCGTAGTATTGAGCTTTCTTAAGCAAACAGATTTCTTTGTAGGTCGCTTTTTCTTTGACATACTCTTGTTTAAAATAACAGGTATCATACTTTCTAAATAGCTTAAGAAAAGCAAATATCTTATCTCTCGCTCGGCTACAATCATTATCAAACCATTGCTGTTTAGCTTGAAGTTGAGTTCTTTTGATAACTTTCGGCGCTGCTTTGCGAATAACATCTTGCATATTTTCTATCGATACTGCTTCTCCTTTCGATTGCAATGCATTCATTTGCAAATCCAATGCTGTTTGGTACGAACTTTTGCAATTGTTTCGCCATATTAGTCTGGGACATAAGAGTTCATTGGTATCTAGCGAATGATTCACTTTGGACATATTCAAAGTTACAGTGATTGGCATATGATCGGAGAAAATCCTTGCAAAAATTTTAAAGTCAGATATTTCGAAAAACCAATCATCAGCAACAAGGCAATAGTCTATTATAGAGCATGCATTTCCTCTTATAAAGGTGTACTCTCCTTTGATATCACCCTTAGACCTTCCATTTAGTATCATTAGATTGAATGAATCAGCAAAATCAAGTAGTGATCTACCTTTTCGATCAGTTTTGGAGTCTTTCGAAGCTCTTCGTTGGATTAATTGAGACTGATGGCCATTTTCATTGAAAAATCCTTGTTCGTTTCCTATCCTTGCGTTCAGATCTCCTATCACTATCAATTTTTCCTCCTGTTTAGAACAAACGATGTCATTCAAAATGTTGAAATCATCTTTCCAGTGGTTGCAATTTATGTATGCCGGAACTATACGGTGCTTACAGGTGTTACGAAACTTTAAGCTAATAGTGCTATAACCTTCGATGCTTTCAAATTTCAAAAAGTGTTTATATATTTTCTTAAAGCCATATATACATCCACCACTTGCTCTTCCAAATTTATTTGTTTTAACCGCTTCAACCCAATCCAACTCGTATTCGTTAAAATTACAGTTAAATAATTCATAATTTTCTTTTAATATAAAGGTTTCAAATAATAAAAATATATCAAAAGTTTTTACAAAATTAAAAAAGTTAGAGAACAATAGTTTTCTTTTTAAACCATTAACATTATAACTTAAGATATTTAAAAATTTAAGACTATTATTAAAATTACTAAGCGACTGACAGACGACGGCTAATTCTTAATTTTCAGAAATATTAACTCGTAAAGATATAGATACACCCGGTATTTTATGTTGATGTGTTGAATGTGTAGATGGCGCTGCAATATCATGAGAGATATTTTGAACCAGCTGTGGATGACGTTTATCTCTATTGTCAGAGTTGACAGCACCTTCTACGATGTCACATCTCAGATCAGGAAAAATTGTTTTCAAAACTACAAAACCATTTTCTTTGCCGCATATCAAACCTTGTTCGGAGTTCCATGTAAACGCTTTACCCGCAATAAATAATCGATCATCTCTAAGTAGCGATTTTGTTCCAGGCCGTTCGGTGGATATAGATTTTTTTAATTTGATCAACTTTTGGAATCAGTCTTTGGACTTCTCGACAGTGGAGCCTCAATCTCGGTGTTGGGTGAGGGTTGTTTCGAGTTAGTTTGCAACATAGGGATTGAAATATTGCCCTACAATAATGTAGTGCGTACAGCAGATGGCAATTCTCACAAGATTGTAGGATATTGCGAGATCGAAACTAAATATAACGGCACTTCAAAAAAATTGACATTTTACCTTATACCAAACCTGACACAAAAAGTTTACCTCGGCATGAATTTCTGGCGAAGTTTCCATCTTCTACCTGAGATAAGTGGAGTTGAGATGAATTTTACTTCCGAGGAAACTGAGGAAAATTTCAAAAACGCTACCGAGTTAGTAGAACTTTCAAACGAAGGGTCTTTCCGATTAGAAAACGTAAAAAAGCAATTCCCAAATTTCGTGGTCCTTGGATAAGGGAAAACAGAACTTGGGTGTCACATCGTTGACACCGGAAATGCTGCCCCAATAAAATCAAGGCATTACCCGTTATCTCCGGTACGTCAAAACGAGGTCCACAAAGAATTCGATCGTATGTTGGATTTGGGAGTCATCGAAGTAAGTAACTATCCATGGAGTTGACCTGTTGTACTGGTGAGGAAACCTGGCAAAGTCCGACTCTGTTTAGATTTCCGGAAAGTCAACGCTGTCACCGTTAAGGATGCGTATCCGATGCCTCATGTCGAAGGTTTGTTAAGTCGGATAAAAGATACGCACTTTATCACGGGGATAGACGTATTGGCAAATCCCCCTTCACGAAAAGTCTCGGGAGAAAACAGCTTTTGCCGTACCTGGTAGGCCGCTTTACCAGTTTAAGGTAATGCCATTCGGCTTGAGCAATGCGGGACAAACGCTGTGTAGGGTTATGGATCAAGTAATCCCAAGTCATCTCCGTGATAACGTGTTTGTCTATTTAGACGACTTACTGATCTGTACTTCAGATTTTGAGTCACATTTACGCATCCTTAAAGAGGTCGCAGCTTGTCTCCGCCAAGCAAATCTGACTATCAATCTAGAAAAGAGCAGATTTTGCATGAAGGAAATCAAGTTCCTTGGGTTTATAGTTGGTCAGGAAAAACTGAAAACTAACCCAGACAAAGTAGACGCCATGGTCAATTTCCCGATTCCTACTAGCGTTAGACAGATGAGGAGATTTCCGGGCCTGACAGGTTGGTATAGGAGATTTATTCAGAACTATGCCGATGTAGCCGCTCCTTTAACCAATTGTCTGCGAAAGAAGTCAAATCCCAGAAAAACTACACAGTTACGGAACAAGAGTGTCTAGCAGCAGTTTTGAGTGTGCGAAAGTTTAGGCCTTACGTCGACGGATTGCCCTTTACTGCCATAACGGACCATTCGAGTCTTAAATGGCTCATGTCAATGAAGGAGTTATCAGGTAGACTAGCGAGATGGAGCCTAGAACTCCAGGGGTATGACTTCTCCATCGAACATAGGAAAGGGAGTCTAAATGTAGTGCCAGATTGCCTATCGCGCATGAACATGGAAGAAATCACAGCTAGCGGAACTCTAGCGGATTATGGGATTTGTGAGGATTCTTCGATAATGACATGCGATGATATCGATGTAGATTCGCCTGAGTTCGATTCGCCACAATACACCCACTTGAGAGAGAACATCTCCCAAAACCAGTCGAACCTTCCAGACCTCGTAGTGTCAGGGAAGTTCGTTTATCGAAGAGTTAGGTTCAGAACCGGAAAGGTCGACGAGGAAGATTCGCTTTGGCGCTTATGGCTTCCAGACGACCTTACGCAAAAGTGCATAGAAATGTGTCACAATACCAAATTAAGCTGCCATAGTGGCTTTGATAAGACTTACGCTCGAATCCGTTCTAAATACTATTGGCCAAAAATGATAATAGACGTAAAGACTTTTGTGAAAAACTGCGATGTTTGCAAAATGGTCAAGGCACCAAACGAAATTCTTCGCCCACCGATGGTACACCAAACAAAAACGGAAAGGCCTATGCAACGACTCTACGTTGATTTCCTTGGCCCATATCCACGTACCAAGCGAGGTAATATATACGTTTTCATTGTGGTTGACCATTTCACTAAGTCGTGTTTTTCAAAGCCCTACCAAAAGCAACATCAAACCGCGTGATTCAATATCTTGAATTAGAAATATTTCATGCTTTCGGGACCCCTGAATAAATCCACTCCGACAACGGTCGTCAATTTGTGTCCAAAGATTTCAAAATCTTTTTTGGACAACTACGGTGTTAAGCATTTGCGTACGGCAGTGTATTCGCCTCAAGCCAACATTTCGGAGCGGGTTAATCGCAGTTTCCTAAGCAAGTTGAGAATCTTAATTTCCAAGCAGCAAAATGACTGCGATTTGCATTTGTCCAGTATAGCGTGTGCGTTGCGATCTGACATGCATGATTCACTGAATTGTCAACCCTACTTCGCCATGTTTGGACAAAACATGGTAAATCACGAATCAACTTATGCTTTACTACGGAAATTGAACGCTCTATCCGATCCCGGAATGTTGGTAACACCTCGCACACTTAAATTGACACTGGCGAGACAGACGTTGTCGGAGAATTTGGACAGGGCATACGTTAAGTCCAAAAATCAATACAACAAAAGATCTAAAAACGTCACTTACCGGGAAGGTCAGGAGGTACTCCATCGGAATTTCGCCCAAAGCAATTTTGCCCAAGGAATCAATGCTAAGCTGCTTCCGAAATTCCTGAAATCCCGCGTAAAAAAGGTCGTAGGCAACTGTATGTACGAGTTGGAATCCAGAGCTGGAAAACCTCTCGGCATTTTCCATGCAAAAGACATACGACAGTGACTCGACAGCGACACATACTAGAACAAAAAGGGAAACGGAAATCAACCACAAAGAATCGAATTCTATAAATAAACAAAATGCATCCCTTATCTGACAACAATTTTCTGCTTCTTCTCCGTCTGTTAAGTGGGTTCGCGTCCCACGAATAACATAACAGCTGGCACACAACAACAAGATGCATAAATTTTAGATTCAAATCTAAACCGAACCGATGTAAACATAAACAATCATCTTTTAAATGCACGTATTGTAACTCCCGTTGACAACACTTCATGAATTCGCACACAATCTTTCCATATAATAATGGAGAAACACTCCAAATGACACGGCTAAAGAAATTTCATTGGAATCCACTGGCATTTTAAAACCCCGTCGGCAAAACTCTTCGAATTTGAATTTGAAATACATGAACGCATATTTTTTTTTTGCCACGAATGCTTCAATCAGCTGGTGAGGTGAACGACCTTTTTTTTTGGGGGCAATGAACGACAAACGTTAACACTTTAATAAAACCCAGACCATTTTCGTTTGCAAAATCCGGCGTAGCGGATTTTTGTAGCGCATTTCACTCACACTCGTTAAGCGAATTATCTTTGTCCTCGTCGCACAATATTCAGACGGCACTCGACTCAGATTTTAAATTATATCTGACGTTATCAAGGCACTTTTTGCATTCACTTTTTCACATAAATGATAATTTTGTCATCAAAACGATTCTTTCGATTCTTCTTATTATTCACTCACGGAACGTAAGAGCCAAAATTATTTTCAGCTCAACAAATTTCACTAGTTGTCCATTATGACCACATATCACTTTTCACTACCCGGCCATACGAAAGGGAAAAGGTGGGTTCACTTCGCATATTTCAGATAATATTATCTGGAAAACGCGAAGCCCTGTAACCGAATGGGGTCTCCTTTTTATTATTATTTATTTCGGTATATTTGTAAAAGATTTAATTAAAAGAAAACCCGCACAACACAACCGACGCACGAAACGACGACAAACACGAAAATCTAATATTTCCTTTTGAACTTTTGACAAATGTAAACAAACTCGGACAATCATTCCTGTTTGCTCTTCCTATTTTTACATTATTAGGAATTATTATCCGTATTCATAATGTCAATAATCATAGCTGTAGTAAAAAATGCAGTTTTCTTTAATTATTTTCACACTTTGACTTTGTGGATGAGAACAAAAAATTAAAGAGAAGTGTCAAAAACACGCAACCGAAAACAATCTGGGTGTAATAATGCGAGATTGACGGGACGAGTGTTCAAAAGAAAATATGCGAAACACGCAGCATACAAAAAGTCTGGGTGTAATAACACACTATCTATCCATGATACAACTAATAAGATAGCGCATTGCGCATGTAAGGTTTTGGCAGTCAAACTATCGTGACGTCACCAGCACTCAATTAATTGAAGAGAGCTAGTATATTTGGCGCAATTTCAATCTATTTTTTGTTGTGAATGTTAACGGAAGTGAATTTAAAATATTTTTAAATCAATAAAGTTATTTAAAGTGATATTGTTCATAATTTATACAAAAAAAAAAAAAAACATTTACTAATAAACATGGGTGTTTGTTCTGTTTTTGACTGCAACAATAACGAAAGAAATAAGATAACGAAAGATTCCAGTTTTCATACATTTCCAAAAGGAAATTTAAATCTCTCGAAGCAGTGGGTCTTGTTCACTAAACGCAAGGATAAAATTAATGTTCAGACTGCAAGAATTTGTAGTCTCCACTTTTTGAAAGAAGATTTTATAAACAATACAAAGTATGAAATGGGTAAGTTAATACAAAAAAAGTAGTTCAGAATAAGAATCAGAAATATATTTATATCAACAGGATTCACACGGTATCGGATTTTGAAACCAGATGCAGTTCCTACGGTTTACCCAAATCAACTGTCTGTAGCGTCTGAGCCTGACACATCAAAGCGTTCGAAAATAATGGAGATGGAAAAACAAAAAGAAGTAGTAAGTGGGTTGCTGGAAGTTCCCATTGAGCTCGAGCATGAAAATGTGCCTGAACAGCAATGCAAAAACGATAGCTTGATGGAAAATATTTCACATTCACATCCACAATTAGAACAAGCTCAACTTGATGCGTTATATGAACAATTGTAAGTACCTTATAATATTTGTAAGCATTTATGATAGGAACAAAATCTTAATCGTACTATCCATGCATTCTGAAATTGTATAAAATAATTTGTTTTCATAAACTTATTAGAAGAACCTTACAAGAAGAAAATAAGCAACTCAAAACAGAGTTAAGGACTAAGACCAGGAGGATAAATAATCTCACAATCTAATAATCGATTCATCTTAACAATATTCGCTTTTTCAGGAAGGATTTTTGTCGTTGTCAAAGTCAACAATAGTAAGGGGCCGGTTATAGCTATCAGTAAAATCCATCAGTAAAATTTTTGTTTTTAGTTTTTGAACATGTTACAGATTTATTTCCAGCAAAAGATTGATGCAATAAGATGAATCCTTTATTCAAGTATTTTTTTCAAAAAGAAACAATTGCATTTAAAGTTTTATTTAATTTATAAATCCATTTTAATTTTTTTAATGATGAAATTTCATTTTACTGAACAGCTGACTGCCAAAAGCAAAAACAATTCCATTTCGTTTTGCTGTTGGTGTTCCAATTTTTTACTGTTCCGATCACATCATTAAAAATTTTACTGATAAAAGCAACAGTAAAAAAATTGTCTGAGGCGCGAAGCCTCAAAGTGACATATAATTTAATGACGCAAATTTACTGATTGCTATAAACGCTCATCAGTAAAAAAAATTCAGATTCCTCTTGTTTCAAATTTTACTGATGGATTTTACTGAAAGCTATAACCGGCCCCTAAGCCTATTGCTTCTGAGCCAGAAGAAAATCTCCCATTTGCTTACAATGGTTTGGACAACTTGGCTGGCTACATTTGCCATCGTTTTAAAAACACCATACCAAACCTGGAACAAATTGAACCAGACGAAAGCCCTTGGGTAAATCACTTGGACGAAGGAGGCTTGTCTAAAGCAAATCCCACAATGATGGCTCACTTTGCTGCATTACAAAATGTTTTTAATGCCGTAAATGGAGAAGGTGAAGGCATTTATATCTGTCCAAACTACATCCAGGATTTACTTGAAGTTGCCGAGAAAGCAAAGATCAAATGCGATGAGAAGATTATGAAGCTTTTCTTTCGTTGTTGCATGTACTTCCGAATGCGAAAACTAAACAGACAAATCACTGAAAGCAAACTGCCCAGAAAAAGAAAATACAAACAAATTATTAATTAAATAAAAGGTTGAAAAACCACTGACTAAAAAAGACCATCATATCTTTTATTTAACCATTTACCACTATTTAAACAATCTTCCAGGTAATTCTATGGAGAAAAATGCACCCGAATGAAAATGAAAAAAAATACACCATACTCTTCATTTACTTCGATTTTTTATTAATTCCTTTCACTCAAACACACAAATTTTCTTTAACTTACGAATAAACACAAATATTAACTATTTAAAACCATTTATCTAAATGAAAAATATTAGAAATATTAACATTTTATTATATAAACAAAATATCCAAACAAATTAGTGCCATTGTTTTGTTTTGATTTCACATACTGAATAATAAACGTCAAACTCGTTGAGTGCTTGTGACGTAGATGCGCAGAACGAAACAAAAATAGAAACGCGAATGCGCTATCTGTTTTAGTTGTATCATGCTATCTACCTCGGTATCTGGTTAGATCAGTATTTATATTTCGACAGACATATATATGCTGCTCTGACCAGGGCCAGAGGAGCCTTTGCTCTGACGAAACGGCTGTTTTTTAGCAGTCGGCTTGACCCCAGAGTGAAGGTAATTTGCTACATGGCCCTCATACGGCCGATGATCGTTTATGGTTGTCCTGTGTGGTTCAACGTTGCCCCTTCCCAGATGGAGAAGTTTCGGGTGTTCGAGCGGCAGTGTTTACGACGCTGTACCGGCTTATATCGAACAGCCGAATCTTCTTACGTGCATTACTATTCCAACGAGGTCCTATACAACGGGGCTCGAATCTACAGAATTGACAATTTCGTGATAAAACTCGTTCGAGGTCACATTGCAAGAGCTATGTCTTCGACCAACAATTTAATTTTCGGGGCGTTCTATCCGAACGACGAGTATTTTGAGAGTGCACGCTTGAGCGGCTTCATTCCACCAGAGGCATTCCTCTTTTAAGACAGATGCGGTCTGATACAGGATAGATTGGCAGTTCCGCTAATCTACCACGTCAGACGACGAACCGTGGATAGGCGACTCCTGTACAATCGGGACGTCATGGCACAAGGCGGAGCAGAGCTCCTTCGGTTCAGTAGGGCTGTGTCCGAACGGGACCGAACTGATAGGGTGAAGCAGGAGAACCAGTTTTGGTGGCTTCAATCGGCACTTGATAGTGGTTAGTCGGGATGGGGTTTTAAGCCTTGGCCGGCTTACATACTTGTTTTATAGTTTTAGGGTTTAGTTTTAAGTAGAATAGGCATGGTGGCACAAAAAAAAAACACACAAAAAATACAAAAAAGAAAAATAAAAAAAAAAATAAAAAAAAAAAATTAAAAAATTAAAAAAACAAAAAAAAAAACATGGAATAAAAAAAAAATATAAAAAAAAGACAACAAAATATGAAAAACAAAAAACGTTAGATAGTTAGATTTGCTGCTGTGGTTGTTCTAGTTTTAAGTAGTTTATAGGTAGAATAGGTAGTTTAAGTTAGTTTAAGTTTTATTTAAGGACCTTATTTTAAGTAGTTTTAAGTAAAAATAAAAGAGGATATTGATATTAGTTTTTTTAAATTTTCTAATGAATACAAAAATAAATAAAATTGAATTGAAGTTAAATAGATCTTAGGGCCGAAAGGCATTAGCATTAAGTATTATTGTTTAACTTAGAGTGTCCGTATGGGACCAGTAAGTTAGTTGTAAGTTATGGTTATTTAGGCTAGTTTTAGGAAATTTTGTCTAGCTTTAAGATAGTCTTAAGAATGAAGGAATAAAAATGAATTTGAAAAAAAAAAAAAAAAAAAATGCTATCTATCCATGATACAACTAACAAGATAGCGCATTGCACATGTAAGGTTTTGTCTGTCAAACTATCGTGACGTCACCAGCACTCAATTAATTGAAGAGAACTTGTATATTTGGCGCAATTTCAATCTATTTTTTGTTGTGAATGTTAACGGAAGTGAATTTAAACTATTTTTAAATCAATAAAGTTATTTAAAGTGATATTGTTCATAATTTATACAAAAAAAAACATTTACTAATAAACATGGGTGTTTGTTCTGTTTTTGACTGCAACAATAACGAAAGAAATAAGATAACGAAAGATTCCAGTTTTCATACATTTCCAAAAGGAAATTTAAATCTCTCGAAGCAGTGGGTCTTGTTCACTAAACGCAAGGATAAAATTAATGTTCAGACTGCAAGAATTTGTAGTCTCCACTTTTTGAAAGAAGATTTTATAAACAATACCTACAAAGTATGAAATGGGTAAGTTAATAAAAAAAAGTAGTTCAGAATAAGAATCAGAAATAGATTTATATCAATAGGATTCACACGGTGTCGGATTTTGAAACCAGATGCAGTTCCTACGGTTTACCCAAAGCAACTGTCTGTAGCGTCTGAGCCTGACACATTAAAGCGCTCGAAAAGAATGGAGCTGAAAAAGCAAAAAGAAGTAGTGAGTGGGTTGCTGGAAGTTCCCATTGATTTTAGATGTAGTTTATTGAGCTCGAGCATGAAAACGTGCCTGAACAGCTATGCAAAAATGATAACTTGATGGAAAATATTTCACATCCACAATTAAAACAAGCTCAATTTGATGTGCTAATTGAACAATTGTAAGTACCTACATATCTAATAATATTTGTAGGCATTTATGATAGGAACAAAATCTTAATCTTAATAAGCATTCTGAAATTGTATAAAATAATTTGTTTTTATAAACTTATTAGAAAAACCTTACGCGAAGAAAATGAGCAACTCAAAACAGAGTTAAGGACTAAGACCAGGTTTGATCTCACAATCTAATAATCCATTCATCTTAACAATATTCGCTTTTTTAGGAAGGATTTTTGTCGTTGACAAAGTCGACAATAGCATGCCTATTGCTTCTGAGCCAGAAGAAAATCTCCCATTTAATTACGATGGTTTGGAAAACTTGCTTGGCTACATTTGCCATCGTTTTAAAAACACCATACCAAACCTGGAACAAATTGAACCAGACGAAAGCTCTTGGGTAAATCATTTGGACGAAGGAGGCTTGTCTAAAGCAAATCCCACAATGATGGCTCACTTTGCTGCATTAGAAAATGTTTTTAATGCCGTAAATGGAGAAGGTGAAGGCATTTACATCTGTCCAAACTACATCCAGCATTTACTTGAAGTTGCCGAGAAAGCAAAGATCAAATGCGATGAGAAGATTATGAAGCTTTTCTTTCGTTGTCACATGTACTTCCGAATGCGAAAACTAAACAGACAAATCACTGAAAGCAAACTGTCCAGAAAAAGAAAATACAAAAAAATTATTAATTAAATAAAAGGTTGAAAAAACACTGACTAAAAAAGACCATCATATCTTTTATTTAACCATTTATCACTATTTAAACAATCTTCCCAGGTAATTCTATGGAAAAAAAAGCATCCGAATGAAAATGAAAAAAAATACACCATACTCTTCATTTACTTCGATTTTTTATTAATTTCTTTCACTCAAACACACAAATTTTCTTTAACTTACGAATAAACACAAATATTAACTATTTAAAACCATTTATCTAAATGAAAAATATTAGAAATATTAACATTTTATTTTAAAAAACAAAATATCCAAACAAATTAATGCCATTGTTTTGTTTTGATTTCGCATACTGAATAATAAACGTCAAACTCGTTGAGTGCTTGTGACGTAGATGCGCAGAACGAAACAAAAATAGAAACGCGAATGCGCTATCTGTTTTAGTTGTATCATGCTATCTATCTATCTATGTTTCAAGTTTGTCGTTCCACTACACAAAATGGAAAAGGGGTCATGAGTACTCACAACACACCAAAAATACTCCATTACCAAGATCGGAATCTCAGACTGACATTTCGGTTTGAATACAAGCTACTGAGGACTAAATGTGAGATAGTGTGCGTGAAATGATGCAAAAAACCAAACACATTCTCACATTTAGTCCTCAGGCCCATCAAAATGCTTCACTATAGTAATCAGCCCCATCTAAATGCTTCATTTTGAATGTTTCATGGCCTCGTTCAAAAACTAAACAATCCTAACCAACAGAATCTGAAGTGCTGACATGGTCTTAAATTGAAAGATTTGTAAAGCTTTTTAATTTCAATCCAAATAAATGTTGTTAATGTATATTAAATAAAATAAAATTGACCAAATACATATTTAATGATTTATTAGTGCGGTATTTTGTTTACTTAAGTTATTTGCGAACGCAATATGCGCTGCAACTGGTTAAGTAAAATTGAAAATGGACAAAAGTGTAACTCAATACTTTGTAAAACAACAAAACAGACAATTTTTTCAGCTGTAGTTTGCTTAGAGCATTTTTTTGGCTACAGACGTTAGAAATTCAGGTGGAAACAATAGGCGAGTGTCTCCGTATTTTTTGTGTACAGACAATGCTACGAGAAACATACTTGTGAAGTTCCATTGCCAACCTTAGCTAGTTCAGATTCCTTAATTAGATTAGTATTTTCATCATTTAAGCAGATCGATAATTATTGCAAGACCAAGTTTTAGTTTTGTTTGTTGCAGAAATATTCCTGAAAATTTCTTTTTAAGGGACTATGTGAGAGTTAGAGTTTAGTTTGTAGTTAGATTTTGGAATAGAGATTTGAGGGAACCATGTTTTAAAAATAAGTTGCTTTGTGTAAAGCATCTTTAAGGAATAGAAATAGGCAATATTGTAACCGAATGGGGTCTCCTTTTTATTACTATTTATTTCGGTATATTTGTAAAAGATTTAATTAAAAGAAAACCCGCAAAACACAACCGATACCGAATAGACCGACGACGCACGAAACGACAAACACGAAAATCTAATATTTCCTTTCGAACTTTTGACAAATGTAAACAAACTCGGACAATCATGCCTGTTTGCTCTTACCTATAGGATGTAAAGGAGAAATAAGCAGGGCGTTCTGTTCTTTTCCTAAGGAGGAGAAAGATCATAATTATGGTGGCATTTTCTTGTGCAAAATGAAACAAAAACAAACCCCATAATTGAGTTATAGTCAGCACTTTATCCACTTTATCCGGAATGAGTAATGTTTAGCGCATCATTCCATAAAGTTGGTAAGTATTGGGGAAGCGCAACTTGTTGGGAGTTGTCCTAGACTCATGTTGCAGGAAATTGCTAGACACAAGTTATTCGGAATTTTGATTGCGACAAGTGCGTAAGCGCATATTGGTATTTTCACCCACTATCAAAATGATTATGCGTTATAATGTTAATGTATCATAAAGTTAGACAACTTTAGTAGTATGGGTAAAACCGAACGAGGAAACAAAGGCTGGAAAACTTCTGCATGAGGGTTGTTGGTAGGCAAAGATATATTTCTAAAGAGCTAGGGTTAATTGGCAATAGCCGACGGTACGTACTTTCTTTTTCCATAGTACCACCAGACCGAACAGTAAGCTGAACTTAGAGTTGCTTACATAAGAAGTACCGATTCTCGCACAGCCAACCATATACCAACGAATTAAGCAAATTATATAGAGTGCCAAAGTAAGTAAGTGCAATTAAAGGATCAGTTTTTTTTTGTAAAGTGTGTGAAATTATTATACTATAGAAAGATTACATTGGGAAGGATAGACCGCATTGGAACGTACCGTCAAGCCCCGGCCTTGAATTCGGCACAAAGTATATATATATATACATATATATACGTGCATAAGTATAGATTTATGTGCACATACGCCTATTTTCGTTATTTATTCTATTTCAAAACAAGGTGAGCTTCAATATAGAAAATTTGAAAGTAAAGAAAATTGATTAAACGATGTTTTTTTGTTAAACCATATAGCACACATATATTTTCTCTTAACGGCCTGAACCTCGCAAGAAAACCCGATATAACGATAGTTGAAGAAAAATCCTAAGTCCAACATTTTTATTGCCATCAGCCAGCAAAAGCAACAAAAAAAAAGGAAATCATTTGAGACGAACGACAAAGTCGTCGTCAGTGGCACGGCATCAAAAGAGATAGTTTTCGTCATATCTATAAGAAAATCTTAAATCAATTTTTTTATTTTTTACAATTTACAATTTTCATGCGATCGATTCATTTAACTAATAGTATTTAATTTAAAATCAATTCATTTAAACCGAATTCGATATCATCAAATTCACAAGTGTGATTTCAAGTACAACTTTGCGATTCTAACCTGTACATATACTTTTATATATATACTCATACAATTGCTTAATTTTTCTTGCTTTGAATTCTAATCAAGAGTGGTAATTTTTATGAAAATAGTAAATTCAAAAAAAAAAAGTGTTATAAACAATCACCCTGACACCAAGATTCATCGAGGAGTGGCCACTACAGCGATCAGTTTTGGGGGTAAGTCCATTCAATTTATATGTATATGTATCCAATTGACACTTAATTCTTTCATAAGCATTGCCCATATATTTTAAATTTAGTATTCAAAGCAACTATAATCGTTAAATTCATACACAAATTGAAATATGTAGAATGAATATAGAAGTAAGGAATTTGAATTAAAAATTATGTATAGAAACATGAATCCATAAGTTTTTTTTATCATAAGGGGGAAGATAAGGTTGATGGAAGACGAGTGAACTGTGAGCAGCTGAGAAAAAGGGACGTTGCTAAAAGGGGTGGATTTTGGCGAGAAAAACAACCAGGTAGGGTGGGTTTTGACTTAAACATCTCGCGCATCGACAACATCGGGATGCAATCAGACTGGCATTAGATTTTTTTTGCTAACGAGGAGGAAACGAACCCATTACGAGCTAGTTTGGGAAGTTTATGGTGTGCCAGCACCTGCTCTGCGACTGTCCGAACCTCCAAACCAGCCGACTCCGTCATTTCGGAAACAGGTTTGTTGGAGAACTGGATGATCTAGCACAGGTCTCAATGGCGAGCAGGAGGAAATTTATAGATAGCACAGGCTGGTTCGTTAACGAGCCAGTCTACGCTAATCGACAGAGTTGAATTGAACTGAGAGCATCGATGCTAAAATTTTTACTTTACAGGGGATCACAATGGACCAATAGGCCCCCGTGTACGCAACGGCTTCTTGCTGTGCACACCCCTTACTACCTAACCTAACCTAACCTATGGTGTGCCAGCATATCCTCAATGAAACAAAACTCGTTACAATATGGTTACACACAATACCAACTAAATGAGTGCAGTAAATAGATTTAAGTAGTTTTTTTTATTCCAGTATGGGGAAACCGAACACCCAAAAGAAAAAAAACCAGTAACGCGCCAAAATCCATACTTCTTGATTAAATAATGTTATCTTCTATGTTTACGTATACAATTACGAATGTTGTAGCATATGTATGAAAATTTCTAGACATTTTGCAGTGTGAACAATTAAATATGCTATGAAGTAATTGGCTGCAATTAATGCTAATTTTCTTTCTAAAAAGTTGATGAAGGTTAGCTGAAGTGGAAATTTCTTTAATGAACTGAACATAAGTAAACTATTTTTGGCTTTCTCAAAAATATCACGCTAACCTCTGCTTTATAACTGAAAACTATTGTTTTTGTATATTTTCTTCTATGTTCTGTATTTATAAAATGTAATCTACGGTAGTATTTATTATATTACGAAAAATAAAAACATATACGTAAAACTCATTAATTTTTTTTTTCATTATTAGCAGCATTTTTACTAAACATACCCTTCAAACAATAATAACAATATTAAGTAAACTTGATCTTTGGTAACTTAACATTTTTAAGGAATGAATGAAAATTATATTTTGCGTTTAACTGTGGGAATTCACTAAAAAAAACTTCTGTACGTCAACAATAAACATTCGTGTCAATTACATAATCTATTGAATGAGTTGTGCATGAATTCAGAACGATTTTAAGACGTTTTCATTTTGTGATATATGTCACAATTTGCATTTTATTTGCTCTGCATTTATTCAACAGGTTCGTTATAATCGTTCTGATTATTTTTTTAAAACATTGGTGTTCCTTTGATGCATAGTTTTTTTTAATAGCAATTACGAGGTGTGGCAATTAAGTTCCGGGAATTTAGTTACAATTTAAAGGGCCTTACCAATAATAAATCGCTAAACACACGTTTAGGTATCGTTGAGTTAAATTTTAACAGCGAGTTAATTTCCGTGTATACTAATAACCAAACTAAACACGTCTTTTACTAATTAGTCTTCTATTACAATATTTGCTACGTTCTCTGTCAAAAAGACAGCATTGAATTGACATTAGTTAAATTTGCAAACATAAACAAAACAAATGATGTTCAAATAGTAGACATGTGCATTCAAGAGGACACAAGCGTCCACAGGTTTTTCTCAAAACCCACCTCTGTCCATCAACTCCTACTCTCACCTCCCCGCGGTGAACATCGGGTGCCTAGTACCTCAACTGGAGATTGGGTTCTAACCCCAGTGGAAAGTTGTTGGGGGCAGCAAACGAGAGAGGGGGGGAGAGGTGTTTCCACTAAGGCATCACTCCTTATCCAGACGGCAGCGGACGAATTCTCGAGATGGAATCAACAGTGGCTTCTACAGTGCCAGTAAGGTTGAACTACTTAGTGAACACCTTATAGGGCTTCTACGACTTATTCGGAGCCCAGGCCTATAAGGAGCGGTTTATCCGGCTCCCCGTCCTTGGAGTTATACTTAGGATCTGGCCCTCCAGGTTGGGGGTTGTGCCGTCGGGGTGACTTCCTGACCACGTAAAAATTGTCTAGTTGCGAAGCACCAACAAGCCTCGGATACGGACGAATTCACTGTTGACAACCCAAGCAAACAAAATAAGGACAACGAACTTCGGATCTGTACGTGGAATGTTAGGTCCCTTAACAGACCACGTGCAGCCGAACAATTAGCGGAAGCCCTACTGCAAGGCAGATATTACCGCCATCCAAGAAGTGCGATGGGATGGACCGGGAAAACGCAAACTAAAAGACTGCGATGTATACTACGGCGACTGCTACCGAGAACAAAGGCAGCGTCTATTTGGGTGTGGATTTGTTGTTGGAACTCAACTCAGGCAAAAAGTCTTGAGTTTCAACAGTGTGAGCGAGCGCATCACGACTATCCGCATCAAGGCTAAATTCGCCAACATAAGCCTAATATGCGCGCATGCCCCAACAGAGGAGAAAGATGAAGACACCAAAGACATATTCTTCGAGCTCTTGGACAGGATATCCGAACATTCCGAGGGGCCAACATTGACTCGGACCACTACCTCGTTGTAGCCAAGGTACGGTTACGGATATCCCGATCCAAGCCAAAACAAGGAAGTACTGTGAGAAGTTTCGACGTTAGACGGCTACAATCGCAAGAGACTGCCATGTCCTTTTCCGATCGAGTCTCTAGTAACCTCTTAAGGAGTCCTATGCTACCTGCATTAAGCATTGATAACCAGTGGCAATATTGCCTTGCAGCCATCAGAGATGCCGCCTCTGAAGTGCTAGGTTTCACACGACCACAACAGCGAAACCCCTGGTTTGAGGACGAATGCCGGCAAGCGCACGCAGCGAAACAAGAGGCATACAAAACGGCGCTGCACAGAAGGACCAGAGCTGCTCGCGAGCTCTACGAGCAGAAGAGGAGAGAGGAACACCGGCTTCTTAGATGGAAAAAAAGAGAGCACGAAAAGCGCGCGATCGAGGAGATAGAGGGATGTTACAACAGGAATGAGGTTCGTAAATTTTACCAAAAGGTAAAAAAAACCTCCCAAGGGTACCAGCCACGAACCGAAGCCTGTAAAGACGATCAGGGGAACATCGTAGTAGAACCGCAGTCTATGTTGAGAATATGGAAAGACCACTTCTCCAAATTATATAATGGCGATGACGAACCGAATTCCGCTGTAAGGGAGATAGAACCACTCAACCTAGGCGACGCAGATCAACAATTCCGCCTACCCGACCTAGACGAAGTGAAGATAGCTATATCTAAACTGAAGTCAAACAAAGCTGCTGGAGCTGACGGCATAGCTGCCGAACTATTTAAAGCAGCAGGCGATGACTTGGTAGGGAGCATGCACCAACTCATCTGCAAAATATGGTCGGAAGAAAGCATGCCCGATGAGTGGAATCTCAGCATAGTTTGCCCGGTACATAAAAAAGGAGACCCTTTAAATTGCGCCAACTACAGAGGGATCAGTCTCCTTAACATTGCATATAAGATCCTTTCTGCCGTATTATGTGAACGTCTGAAGCCGTTCGTCAACAACCTGATAGGTCCTTATCATTGTGGCTTCAGACCAGGAAAGTCCACTATCGACCAAATATTCACACTACGGAAGATCTTGGAAAAAACCCATGAGCTTAAAATCGATACCCACCATCTCTTTATTGATTTTAAAGCCGCGTATCACAGCATCCATAGGGAAGAACTCCACAGAGCAATGTCTAGTTTTGGCATCCCTGTCAAACTTATCCGTTTGTGCAGAATGACGATGGAGAATGCACGCTGCTCCATCAAGGTCGGAAAAGATCTCACCGATGCATTTGATGTCAAAAAAGGTTTTAGACAAGGCGATGCACTGTCATGCGACTTCTTCAACATCGTTCTGGAAAGAATTGTGCAAAACTCAACCGTCAACACTAGAGGCACAATCTTCCAAAGGTCATCCAATTGCTCGGATACGCAGATGATATTGACATAATTGGAAGATCAAAGCGTGATGTCAGTGGAGCGTTTTTGAGCATTGCAACGGAAGCGAAGAAGATGGGTTTAGTGGTCAATGAGGGCAAGACCAAGTATATGCTGTCATCAAAAAAGGACATTGAACAACGACGTCTTGGACAAAACGTCACCATGGACAGCTATAACTTCGAGGTAGTTAAGGACTTTGTCTAGCTAGGCACCGCTATAAACACAGACAACGACACCAGCGCTGAAATCAAACGAAGAATAACTCTTGCAATTCGCTGCTTCTTTGGACTTAGAAGGCAATTGAGTAGCAAAGTCCTCTCTCGAGCATCTAAAATCACCATCTATAAGACACTCATCGTCCAGGTTCTCATTTATGGCGCTGAGGCCTGGACCCTGTCAAAGAAAGATGAGAACGTCTTAGGATGCTTCGAGAGGAAAATTCTTCGGGTGATTTTTGGTCCCGTACGTATAGATGGAGAATGGAGGAGAAGATATAACGACGAACTGTACGGGCTGTACAGCGACACTGACCTAGTTTGCAGAATAAAAGTCCAACGGCTTAGATGGCTGGGTCATGTAGAGCGAATGGACATCAACGCTCCAGCCCGGAAGGTCTTCGAATCCAATCCCTAGGGACGGCGCAGTAGAGGAAGACCGCGACTCGGGTGGCGCACTCAGGTGGGTGAGGACCTCAACCAACTTGGCGTGCGAAACTGGAGACAGCTAGCTAGGGACCGAGCTGGCTGGAGACGCATGTTGGTTGAGGCCCAGGTCCGCCCCGGACTCTAGCGCCACCTTAAGTAAGTAAGTAAACAAAACAAAAATATTAGACTAAAATTAAATTATGCAATATTTAAATTCAAATTATAATTATTGAGAGTTCGAAATAATAAATGGTTCGAATTTTTGAGAGAAAAAATAAGAACAAAACAAATTTCTGAGTAACAATTATTTATTAATGACTTTTTAAAAAAGGGACATACGTTGGTTCATGTTTTAAAACTAAATTAAATACTTATTCTACTTAAAATGCTACAATCTATCTAACAATCAACTTCCAGTGAAGGAAATAAATTCAATTCTCGTCCATTGGTAGATAAATTATCCGTAAAATTCAGGTTCTGGTGGATTTGATGGGAATGGTATGTTTTCTCTGGAATAAAAAAAAAATTTAAAAACAATTGCAAATCATATCGAGAAAATATTCTACTTGTCATCATAATCATCTATAGCCATGTTTCATCGCAATCAAATTCTGCGGTATCTTCAACAAAATCCAGTCCACGCCTCCTCCACGTCTTTTATTTGTTTCGGCGTCAATTCAAAGCCACTTGCCTGAAACGTTGCAGTAATATTTTGCCAGGCTATAACTTTGGCTTTTATTGACTTCCCGTCATTAAGCTTAGAATCTATAACATGCGCAAGTGATCTAGCTGCTTCGACCAGTAGCTCCTTCATTGCCATCGTCCAATTTGACGACGTTTTAAATTTTGTTTTTCAGCCATTTCTAAAATGATGGATATTTATTAGATCATTATCACAATTATATAGGTATTAAAAACAAGTATTATTCGACTTACTTTTTTATAAAATTTTTCCACGAACAATCAGCAGACAACAATCACAACAAATCTCCACTCTTGTGACCGAAAAGTATTTGTTGCGTGTGCTGTCAAAGTGACAGTTCAACCCATGGAGTTTAATTTAACTGTCCGTTTATAGTTGAGTTTCCCAACAATCAAATTTAACTGGGAGTTAGCCCTTAACCTAACTATTAAAATGTTTATTGGTATGGCAAAATATTTAAAACCCAGTTAAATATTTAAGTGAGCTTTAATTTTGATTATTGGTAAGGCCCAAAAACTGGCAACACTTTTTCATTTGTTATCATCTGTCTAAGAAGGGGGATCTTC
Organism: Eupeodes luniger; assembly: GCA_951509635.1. NCBI lineage: Eukaryota > Metazoa > Arthropoda > Insecta > Diptera > Syrphidae > Eupeodes > Eupeodes luniger. The sequence goes on along the minus strand of OX608073.1, from coordinate 172,561,096 downwards.
CTTTTAGTTAGAGTTCAAAGTTGAAGAATATAGCACGTTTGGTTTGCGTTTTATGCGTATTTTTTGCAAGTAACTTTTTTAGTGGCGTAGTGAAAATGTGTGATGTATATTACAAGCAACGTGTTGTGATTCAATTTTTAGTGAAATCTGTCGAAAAAAAACCTCGGAAATCCTCCGAAAATTGCAGGTCGTCTATGGAGACAATAGCATGTCAAAAACGCGTCTGTTTGAATGGGCGAAGCGGTTCAAGAAAGGGCGTGATTCGGTGGAAGACGATCCACGTGAAGGAGCTCCTGTCACCTCTCGTACCGACGCAAATGCTGATCGTTTGCGCATGTTGATCACGTCTGACCGTCGCCTAAGCACTCGTGCATTGTCTTACGAGTTAAACATCAACAAAGAAACGGTTCGCAAGATAATACACGAGAATTTAAACATGCGAAAGATCTGCGCAAAGATGGTGTCTAAAGTTCTCACCCACGACCAAAAACAAATGTGAAAATCGATTTGCGAGGATCTGTTATCTCGCATTCAGAGCGACGGCCGGCAGAGACTGGATGAGTCCCGATATTGCTCCCTGCGACTTTTTTCTATTCACCAAGATGAAGTCGCACCTCAAGAGAACTCATCATGGCGGCGTACAGAAGGTCCAAGAAGCTCTAACCGTGGTGCTAAACGGGATAACTTTGGAGGACTACCAAGGGTGCTTCCAATCATGGGAGAAACGTTGGAATCGTTGTGTAGAGTTAAAGTTAGATTATTGTGTAGGTCGATAGTAAAATTGTTCCTAAAACTTCATTTTCTTGTTTTTTATTGACAAATTCCCGGAACTTAATTGCCACACCTCGTACATGTATGCTTCCATCAATCAAGAATGTTATGGATAAGTTATTTTTCGATTATAACTCTTTTTTTAAATTTAATATTTATTAATCAAAATGGTATTGAAAAATAGTTGCAAGCTTAAATCATTAAAAACAAACTATAAATATACTTGGATTGGTTAAATTTATACAGATTTTAATTACTTGCAAAAAAAATATTTGGGCCGTTCATTAACGAAAATTTATTAGAATTCAATAAAAAAATTGCGCTCGCACCCTTAACTTGATGGTTCTTCGAACGCATCTTTGATACAATAATTCAAGGTTAATTATGAAATTTAAAGAATTTCGTAGTGATTACTCTAAATTAGTGAATTAATTATAATAAACTGATGTTGAACATGCTTTTTTCAAGACAAAAATTTACATTGGTTCGCTATAAACAAAATAACTGTAAAATTAAAGCTTAAAACTGACTTTTTCATCGAAAAAAAGTAAAAAGAAAAACCTGACAAAACAACTTATTAACCACCCCATTTTGTTTTTGCTGTGCAAAGTGCCGCTAGCCCACGGCATTGTTTTTTTTTTTGTGCTCACATCTGTTCATGGACTAATTGTCAAAATTACAAATACAACAATGTAAACAAACGGGTTTTGGAGAGTGAAACGTACGAAAGATTCCGATCTTGGTAATGGAGTATTTTTGGTGATTACTCTAAATTAGTGAATTAATTATAATAAACTGATGTTGAACATGCTTTTTTCAAGACAAAAATGTACATTGGTTCGCTATCGACAAAATGATTGCAAAATTAAAGCTTAAAACTGACTTTTTCATCGAAAAAAGTAAAAAGAAAAACCTGAAAAAAACTTATTAACCTCCCCATTTTGTTTTTGCTTTGCAAAGTGCCGCTACCCCACGGCATGGTTTTTTTTTTTGTTTGTGCTCACATCTATTCATGGACTAATTGTTAAAATTACAAATACAACAATGTAAACAAACGGGTTTTGGAGAGTGAAACGTACGAAAGATTCCGATCTTGGTAAATGGAGTATTTTTGCAACACACGTAGACAGGATAGGAGACATACAGTTGCCCCGGTGGGTATGTTAATAAACAAAATTGTTGTATTTGAGAATCTTGTCAAAGCTAATGGAAATCGTCCAGCAGATGAAAGATCAAAAGGAAGCCATCTCTGATTCCATGGTAATGACAAAGATCCTTATGTCACTTCCGGCAGAGTTTAATCATTTCCACAGTGCCTGGGAATCAACTAGTGCGTCTTTATTTTTCTCCTGTAGATAAATATATCTGGGTTTTAGACTTGGAAGCAAGCGACCATATGAGTCATCGTCGTGAATGGTTCCAAAATTTCAAGGAGGCAGCGATGAACGTTACTGTTGGAAACGGTAAGAAGATCGTTGCTCAAGGAAAAGGTGATATTCATATTCTTGCGTACAATGGCAGTGAATGGTTTCGGAAGCATACTACAGATGTGTTGTACGTTCCAGATATTCACTTTGTAACCGAATGGGCTTTTATTTTCACAAATTTCATTCTAATCGATTAAAAATTTTCGAAGTCGAAAAGAAAATTCTGAAACCCACTTGACACCGACCGACGACGACGAACACTTCGAATTTATGTTTTTTTTGTAGCCTGTTTGCAAGTTGTAAACAAAGTGTGTTTACCCTCTCGCTCAAAAGCTAGGATAGGTGTACTGCTCCTACTATACTCTGTCCAACAAAAATAGTCAGTACACGTCTTATGGGAGAGCTTTTTTCTTGCAAATGGTGCCAGTCAGTGGTTTTATTCCCTTTTTACCTACTGAAAAAGAAAATTCAACCACTGACTTACACATAAATTGTTGTTGTAATTACGCTTCGACGAGCGTACGTACATCCGCACAACCTTTACCATGCGCAGCCAAAGCCACACTGACACTGATAAATAATGTGTTCACAAACAACCCTCTTCGTATGTATTGAAAATAAGCAGATTGTTATTAGAGTTACCATTTCCACGTTAATGCAAATCATGGTAGATTTTGCTTGGGAGCTTTCAGAATGTGTGCTTTTTTAAGAGCTTTTGAGAACAAAAATGGGAATGGTGTTGTCGCTTGCTGTTTTTCGGTAAGTGAAGTTTATTTATTATTCTTCGTAAATTAACCCTTTGTTCCCGGAGATGTCAACTTTTTCAAATATTTGTATAAAAACTTAAAATTTATATAGAATGTGTATAATGAATAATGCATTTAAATAAAAAAAAATAATATTCACTAAAAATTAAAAAAAAAAAACCAGTAGGAATATAAAGGAAAAATATAGAGTATTTGGTTTAATTGCGAAACCACTAGGAAGCAAAGGGTTGAGTTTAAGCGAAAATTATTTATAATACATGGTGTAATTATAGATGGTGAAAAATAGTGATTTTGTTCATAAAAAAAATATTCTTTGAAAAAGTGTTTATTTATACGGTGTTTTATAATCAGAGCCAAATTTATAATGGGCACTTCGGAAACCCTATAATATTTGCTTTTTCTCACAGCTTAACGATATTTCACTTCAGTCAGAGTGAGAGGTAAACGTCCTATCTTCTCTGTACTGACTATTTTTGTTGGACAGAGTATAAAAGGAGATCATTTGTCTTATGTGTGTGTGGTGTATGTATAGTGTACTAGCCGACCCGTGCTCGCGTTGCTTCGCAAATTGTAACCAACAAATTCTTTTTGTGCTTATGGATTTTCTTCCGATGTTAGCCTTTCTTTTACCCATTTTATATTTCTATGCGATAAAAGAAAAACAACGAATTTAAGCTTGTTATGTACTCGTATTTAATAAAAAAAACAATCACACTTCCTTACCGAAATTAACACTTTAGAAAAAAAACTTAAGTAAAATATTACGTTGTAAAGGCCAAGCCGCACGTGAAAACAAACAAAACCATTTAAATTTTTTAGTTGAAAACAGAACGAAATTTTTGTCTATTTCCTTCTTTTCTTTTCTTTCTTTTATTCATACCTAGAAACGTTTTTTTTTGCAACCGAAAAATATACTTTGCGGTAAAAAAAAACAAATTTGTGTTTTTAATGTTCTCATTCATCTATAGGTATGCGTGTGTAAATATCCATAGACACATTTTTTTATTCATCTGCTCATGTTCAGTGCAGTGCAACTGACTTAACCTACTCACATTTGTGTGCTCTTTTTATCGACGTCATTGTAAGTACCTCCTTCGAGTTATTTGTAAAGAAAATTTCAAGTTAATTTCAGTTTTATTGTTCGAGGTAGTGATACAAAATTGGTAATTCAAGCTATTTTAATAGAACTTTTTTTATTTTTAAATTCGAAGAATTATAATCCATTCACTTCCTCGAACCAGAAAAATAAAAAAGATCTAATTTTTCTTTACATAAATCGGCATTTCATGTACACGGCACTGTAGTTAATTGAATGTCCATACTCCATAGTAACTTAAAAAAAAGAGCCCACACTGCCATGTGACGATAGAATTAGAGAAACAAAAAAATAAAATGTGTGTGTTGGTTAGTTGATGAACTATACAATATACAGAAAAATTGAATATGTAGCATGTAGGTAGTTAGGTGAGAGAAATAACGTAAACGTAACTATTAAATGGAACACATATTAAGAGAGAAAGAGCATGGGAAGAAAGGGAAATTAAAAATGTTGGAATGATAATGAAATGAAACAAAGCAGCGACCTGGCGATTGTGATGGAATCTAATTTCCTGGATAAAATGAATTCAAAAAGTTTATAATTTTATAATTTGTTTTTATTTATTTCTGAGGTTGTATCTTTAACTTAGAAGTGATTTTAGGCTTAAAATTTGCATCAATATTGACTTGATGAAGCAATGCTAATCTATGAGTGGTTGTGTAAGTCAACTAATGAAAAAAGATGGACAAAAAATGTAAAATTAATAATATTTAAGTTTGACAAATAATTAATGAAAAAAAATTAAAGCCATAAACACTCTCATAACAATATAGAAAATAATAAAATATATTTCAAATAAATCGGTTGACTACTTTCTGAGATCGTGCGTTACAAACTTTAAAATGGTTTCGCTTTTATATAATAGTATAGATATAGATGTAGTGTATGTATAAAGGAAAAAGTTTGTCCCTGGGATTTATTTATTGTTAGGGCAAAGGATATTTTTAAAGGGAACTGTAACTTCTTAAAAGATATGGGCAAATCAGTTGGTATTATCGGGATCCGCGGAACATGTGCGAGCTGACCGTCCACGGGACCCGTAATGATAGTTGCTACAATCACATTATCTCTTAATTCTTTGATCAATAGTCTTGTATTCTATAATATTGTCGAACATTTTTTTGTCCTATCATTAATACTCTTCGCAGCGTATGAGATGAAAGACATTTTATGGTTAATTTTTGTACACCCTCGGTTGGTTTTAATAGGAATTTCTAAAGATTTCTATAGTAATCTAGTACTAAATATAGCCTATGTTACTCAGTGATAATGTAGCTTTCTAATTATTTAAATCGGTTCCGTACTTTCTGAGTTTATTCGTTACAAACATTATTTTGCTGCATCCATGCTTGACTGTTTTCATGGTGTATTTTGGCTGGAACTCTGTGTTCGGTGGACGCCAAACAAAATTTCTAGACCCAGTGCCACCAAAAAGAACGATTTTGCTTTCGTCTGAAAACAAGACGTTCCGCCACTTCTCTCGTGTCCAACCACCATACTTTTTTACAAAAGCAAGGCGTTGAACCAGATGACGTTTGGAGAGGAGTGGCTTTCTTCTTGGGTGGCATGCCTTCAAATTAGCTGTGCGAAGAGTGCGACGCACTGTCTCATCGCTCACATTGAGCTCGAGCTCTTTGTTTATCTCCACAGCTGATTTAAAGGGGTCTTTCTTTAACATTTTGACTATTTGCCTATGGTCCCCGTCCTCCAATTTGCGTTTTCGACCTCTGGTTTCCACTTTTTCCACAAAATTGATGGCATTATGGATCAGCTTTGCAGAAACGTTCAAATTTTTTGGGATTTGCCTGTACGATTGTCCGGCGCTCCTCACTTGGCGTATGATTTGGCGTAGCTCTTGAAGGCAATGTTTTCCTCGTCCCACTGTTTAATAAATTTAACAAAAAAAACATGCAAAATAGCAAAAAATGATATTTCCAGAAAATACTCACTATTTGTTGGCTATTTTAGTTGAATTATACTTTATTTTATTGATTTTAACTGTTTTTTGCATTAACGCTGCTATTATTTTGTGTGTCCAAAATTTGCAATTTTTTAAACAAAGTGCCGTTATTTTATTGATATAATGCATATTGATATGATTGATGGTGATAATGAAAGCTTAGAATAAGAGCTTTCAGAAAAAACCTTAAGTTAGAGAGAAAAAAGCAAAAACAAAGAAGATATAATAAAAAGAAATGAGAAAAAAGTAGCGCTGCTATTATTTTGTTGACAGCTGTATATCTATATGTATATATAAATCACTGCATTCCTTAGAAGGAATCAAATTATTGAACTGCCTAAGGTCGTCGAAATAAATTTTGGCGGCCTGAAATAGGATGAGGGAACAATATACCTTATAACGGTTCGTAAGATAGTCATTATTTCCGTGAAGGACAAATTGAAGTCAGAAATCCTGGTGAAAGATCAAACAAGACATAAACCCCGGAAGGGAAAATATTCACAAAAGACGGACGACGACGACGTCGTCATCGGTAGCGGCAGTTATTCTTCAATACCAAGTGTTTTTTTTAGTTTATTTGGTTTAAAAACTCATTTTATTTCATTTTTTATTTATTCTTATCAAAAAAAAAATCTATTTTAAATAATTAATTTTGTTGCAAAATAGTGCATATATATACATATATCAGTACCCATAAGTATATTCATATACATAAATAGATATATATAATTTTTAAATAAAACACGATAGTTTCATTTTTATTTTGTGAAAGATTTCTTTATTGTATAAGAACTCCTAGTGAGCTAAAAGAATAGTTATGTTTTTGGATAACTCTTAATAACTAACTCGACTGAATAACATGCAGTCGTATTTATAATCTTAATTCTTATGTTCTATTAATAAGTCCTAAGAATATTATGACTGCTGATAATGATGTCCGTTTGGTCCCGTATTGGATATAAGATTGTGTGGATCGAGAACATGTGGTCGTTATCTTTGTTTGGTAACGTATCTTCAAAATATTGACGCTTTGGATTTGGGCGTTTTGGCTGCAAGAGCGATTGCGATCCTTTATCATCAGTTGTTGTTGTTTTGTGTTGAAGTGGTATGGCATTCATCACTCCTCCCCCCTTTAGAAAAGATGGCTCGTCCCGAGTCATTGTTACGATATTAATATTTGGATTTACATTATCTGGACTCTTTTTGATATATTTGCAATATAAAACGAGAATTATAATTATTATGATAATTAATATGATTATTGTTCCATATGGGATAATATTTTTATTTGAAATTATAATTCAATTGCAATTCTTTAATGTTTTCTATAGAATTATATGTTACTTCATCAATTTTTTCATAGTTTGATGTAGGTAAAGTTATATTCTGCTGGAGGTATTATAATATCTCCTTTGTATTCTTTATTATTAAATGTATTTTTCTTAATGGATATCTTACAATTTCTGAATTTTATCAAATAATTTCCGGTTAGTGTATAATTAAAGGGATTACAGTTATGATTTATTTTTTCATTGAATACATTTTTTAGTACTAGATATTCTCCTACTTTGGTTATTATTTCTTTATTTATTCCCTGAAGTTAACATTTCTCTGTAGTGTTTTTCAATATTAATGTTTGTATACATTCATTATTTATTTCTATTAAATTATTTATTTTATCATTTGGATACTAAATTTTATCTTCTTAAAAGTACAATGTTTTTATTTCTTTTAAATCAATTGTTAAATTATAAATAGGAACATTCTCAATATAGAATTTTTCATATGTTTTATCAGAATATTGAGGAATTTGTAAAATGATTAATAGATTTTCTTTAAATATAGCGATGTTTGTTTTAATATGTTGAAACTTTTCAAATGTAACGTTATTTTCTTTTATTTCTTCAACTGAAAGTATATCGTGTGTCAACATTCCCGTCTTTGCATTTAGAATAATGTCTTCAATCAATTCTATGTTATGTTTAACTTCATTTATCTGTTTATTAAACTCAATTTCTTTTCTTAGCTCACTGACTTCTGTGTTTTCTAAATTTAAATTAGTAATCTTTCTTGAACCTTTGTTCACTGTTTCAGTTAATATTTTAAATTGTTTGTTAAATTTCTCATTTATTTTCAACTGTTCATTGTTGTTTTTTATCAAATTATTGTTATTTAATTCTACATTTTGGAATTTATTCTCAATTTTTTGTCTGTCATTGTCGTCCAAAGTTCCATATATCCATTTGAAACCTGTACCTATGAAGTTAAGTAATCCTCTTTTATTAATTTGTATGGGCCACAAACTTTCTCGATATTTGTTTGGTTTGACGCAACTTTAGCCTTTGTTTCATTCAATAATACGTATATGAACGCAGCCACTAATTTGTTTCATTTTGACTTTTTTTTGAGTAATCGAGTATCGTTTCGATCTCACTCCATACCAGGTGACCATGCCTAAGTAAACGTCACAAAAATTTATTTCCTTTTCCACCCAAACCATCGTCACGTGAAGATCTTACGCCGGCACACCAGGATTATTAAATTTCCTAAGCTCCTTCTCCGTCTGTGTCCCGGAGTTATAAAAAGGTGCTTCGCACACATAGACTGGCGGAAGCCAATTCTGTAAGATCAATCCCTTAGCCAAGAAAATCACGCACTTAACAGCGCTTTTACGTCTTAGAAGCGAAATACTGCAGATCGAATCTGGTAAGGTAATTTTTATAAAAACTGTGTTTTCAGATTTTTCTGATTTGTTTTTTTTACTATGTGTTAACTTAGGAACAAGCGATATTCGAAAACACATTTCCCAAGTTCTTAAATACTTGCTGGCTGGTACTTTGAGAGTGTTGGCAGGGCCACGTGTGTCGTCGTCGACGCACGGCCAGCCAGCGAAGCAAGCTTCAAAGGGATCGCAAGGGTACCTTTGGATTTACGCTTATGTCCAACTAAGGCCAGCTCAAATATACAAATTTAAAGTTAATTTGATTTAAGTCATCAGCGATTTAAAAACCGAGCAGGGTACCGTGGGAGTTTCGACTCGACTACAGTAGCACACCAGACACAATATATGTATATTCTACATATTATTTACTTACCTACGTTTACTTACCTCGACATCAAATATAAACCATCATCATCAAAACCATACTTACCTAAACAACCATCGCCATCGAAGTCCGGAGATCATCTGATATTTGTTATTATTTTTTTTAGTTAATATAAAAATGTATGGTACTCTCAAATGGTAGTCACTCAATGTTAAGAGATTTGCTAAAAGATAAGTATAAATTCCAACTCATTCATGATCACCTATACATACATATGATAAACAGACTTTTTTATTTTTTAAATTTAGCTAAATTAGAGTAAAAAGAGTTTAGAAAGAAACTCATTCCTGCACCTGTTACCCGCCAACAAGTTGTGCGCACTACTTCGCTGGAGGAGAAATTTGGTGAGTCCTATGTAATAAACTAGTAAGTGTATGCATTTTTTTTGTTTTGTTTAACATGTGCATGAGGAGATTAAATGAGTCAAGAACAAGTACATAATAAATAATTGAGTGAAAATAATGGGTGATTTTTTTGAGGTTAGGATTTTCATGCATTAGTATTTGACAGATCACGCGGGATTTCAGACATGGTGTCAAAGAGAAAAATGCTCAGTATGCTTTGACATTTCATCATGAATAGACTTACTAACGAGCAACGCTTGCAAATCATTGAATTTTATTATCAAAATGCGTTTTCTGTTAAGAAAGTTTAACGCGCGCTTCTTGTGTTCAGCGATGAGGCTCATTTCTGGTTGAATGGCTACGTAAATAAGCAAAATTGCCGCATTTGGAGTGAAGAGCAACCAGAAGCCGTTCAAGAACTGCCCATGCATCCCGAAAAATGCACTGTTTGGTGTGGTTTGTACGCTGGTGGAATCATTGGACCGTATTTTTTCAAAGATGCTGTTGGACGCAACGTTACGGTGAATGGCGATCGCTATCGTTCAATGCTAACAAATTTTTTGTTGCCAAAAATGGAAGAACTGAACTTGGTTGACATGTGGTTTCAACAAGATGGCGCTACATGCCACACAGCTCGCGATTCTATGGCCATTTTGAGGGAAAACTTCGGAGAACAATTCATCTCAAGGAAAGTCTACACAAATAAGCCAGCAACTATTCCAGCTTTGGAAGACAACATTTCCGAAGAAATTCGGGCTATTCCGGCCGAAATGCTCGAAAAAGTTACCCAAAATTGGACTTTCCGAATGGACCACCTGAGACGCAGCCGCGGTCAACATTTAAATGAAATTATCTTCAAAAAGTAAATGTCATGGACCAATCTAACGTTTCAAATAAAGAATCGATGAAATTTTGCAAATTTTATGGTTTTTTTTTTTTTAAAAAGTTCTCAAGCTCTTAAAAAATCACCCGTTATAACTACCAGAAATGACCATAAATTTAACAGACTATGTTGATAAAGTGTCAAAAGAATTATAACTACCGTTGCATCTTTTAAGTTACATAACTAAAACCATAACCTACCTCAACAATTACTGAGAGAGCCATACAGAAGGTTAATGACCTTTTAATTTTATTTTCTATGAGCTTAACGATAATTTCAATTTTATTTACAATCGATTTTCCGAATGTAGAGTTTATTTAGATACCTAGTGTTGTAGAATTAAGAACTGGAATTAACTAATGTCCAAAGTTAATATTATTTTTTTTTTCTATGAAAAACATAGAACTATAACCTAATCAAGAAAAAATATGAATTGGCCACCGGGGCGTATACGCGTTTTTTTTTTTTTCTTTCTCTTGTTTTATTAAATTTAATGTTAGATTATTCATTTACCTGAAATCATAAACGAAACCTAAATGTATTATTGATATTATACTATAAGAGTTTAAATAAATATTATGAATTATAATGATAAACGAAATTTATAGAGTGTTACTGTCATACACAATGACGTGTGTTTGAGTTTCTTAAGTGAGCTTAGAGAAGTGGGATGCTGAAGGGTAGTTTCGACGGTGGAGAGATAAGTCAGGCTTAATTTTTACCTCGACTTCAATTTAGGGGTTATCGTGAGTGAATTTAGAGTGGTGCGGTAGCCATGGAGTTTTTGCCTAGTGCAATAAACAGTGGGAGGGTTACACTCAGGAACTAAATACATCTTAAGTTCCCAAAAGGAGGGTTATTAGATAAGACAGGTGATTTTTAGTAGTTTTTAGTTATTCTTTTATTCTTGATAATTATTCAGGCACGTTTAAAGTAAACGGAAGTCCAGTAGCGGGTGCAAGATCCCACCCCTCCGACGAGCAAGCCTAATGGCCATCGCTAGCGTGCCTAACCGCACTCTGCTGACTGGACAACCTAAGCCACCTTTCTTTGGGTACAATTGTGGTCCTGTGCATCAATTAAACTCATTTAAAGAGCATAACATCGCATTAAGTGGATTAGGAACAGCGGTTCCGTTACACAGGTGGCGGCCAACGTGGGGCTATAATTTTGTAGATTTTTAGTCGGTTTAAAAACCTTAAAAACGATCTTTTTTAAATACCATGTGTTTATCAGTTTCAGATTTTTAAATCCTAATCTAAACTAATCTTTTTTTTTACAAACATTTATTTCAGCCATCAAATTTCGTTATTTAATCTAAACAGGATTTGTCCAGCAGTACAGTTACTTATATAGTACATCGTGTAGCATAATCCTCGTTAGTTTAATAGAAAATTTAAGTTTTTTTTATCATGTTACAGTGGCCTGAAATTTTCATGTAAAATTCGATTACAAGTTTTTAGTAGCACTGAATGATAGAGTTCTAACTTTACGGTTTAGCATTGGCCTGGAGGATTTCTGCGGACGACCGGGAGATTTCAGCCCAAGTAGACCTCGTCTCCGTCTGTTGCGCCCGATTTATGTTCCAGCCAATTTTACGGATTTGAATCAAAACTTTGGAAAAACAAATACAAAATAGTCCCAAAGAAAACGATTAACATAAGACCCTTTAAAGGTCACAAAGTTATTTTATAACTGAAACAATTTGTAGTTTATATAATATTATTTAGAGTTTATTTTTTTTATTAAGTGACCAAAGAGGATGAGTACAAGATTTAGCTTATCTCTTTGCAGCACTTAAAAGATAGATTCAGTAACAACAACAAATGTAATAACAAATCAATAACCTTCTGATTACTTCGAAATTTTCACCGTCAAACATCCCTAATTCTACCACGTATCTAAGCACACAATTATTGATTATAGTACAAGTATAAACATTTTATTTTATATAGTTTCAAAGTTTTTTTTGGGTTGAGTTAAACTCGTTACAAAAACCCTAACTTTTATTTAACCCTTTCCATTTTAAGAGCAAGTATCTTATGAAATTCTGACATACTTAAAAAAAAAAAAAATTTAAAAATATTTATAATGCCACCAAAAACTCAAACGGGAGTTCGACAGGCCCGAAAAACGAACGTAGAAGACGATGAACATAATATTAACTCTGTAGGTAACACAAATGATGACCAAAATATCCTTGTTCCAACTACATCCGGAGCACGGCAAATAAACCTTTCTCAAGATGAAAATCTGAAACGATATATTCAAAATATTGTTACAGCTGCAATAGGCTTATCTAGGGCTGAAGATCTGCAGGCTCGTCGAGAAGAATTTGAAGCCGAAAGACTTAAAACAGAACAGAGGATAAGTAGGACCATTAGAGAAGAATTAAGAGCTATGGCTATGCTTCGACTAAGGGCTGACGATGATCTCAATGCACCTGAAAGTACACGTGAAGACTTCATGAATCGCGTAGACAATTTAAATCTAAATTCTACTGGTTCCAGTAATCAAGTATCGAATCCAACAGCAGCGTGGGCTCGACCGGTCGATTTTAAGAAATGGGGTCTTAAATTTGACAATCAAAAAATGTCAGTAGAAGATTTTCTCCTCCGTCTCAACAGAATGAAGACTTCATATAAGGTTTCGTGGGATGACATTTTCCTACACTTTCAAATCTTTGTCGCGGGTGAAGTAGAAACCTGGTTATGGATCTATCTTAAATCCAATCCTGGTGCAACCTGGCGCCATTTAGAATTAGCGCTCTTAGAGCAATATAGGAGATTAGAAACCGATACAGAAATATCAAGAAAAATGTTTGATAGACGACAAGGTCAAGCAGAAACTTTTGACAACTTTTATCTGGATATTATGAAATTAAATTCGCGTATGAAAAAACCGAAATCATCCCAAGAGGTGATAGATCTTATTAAGCAAAACGTGAAGAGAAAAGCAGGAGAACTTTTAAATTACTTTTAATACGAAGAGTTTACCGGAGATGGTGTACGTTTGTCGTACGATAGAGAAGCGCATTAATCAATATGAAAGCTTGCGTGCTAGAACCTTTCCGGTCTCAACCACACATACAAAGACTAAAGTTAATGAGATAGAGGTACAAGGCGAAGATTTTCCAGCTGATAAAGCTGTAGAGGCCTTTACGCAGCCACGAAAACCAATTGTATTCTTTTGCTGGAATTGCAAAACAAAAGGCCACTCCTACAAACGGTGTCCTGTTGAACAAAGACACCTGTTTTGCTATGAATGTGGGTGGGAAAACACTACTTCCGTTAGATGTCCAAAGTGTACGGGAAACCGGAATCAGGGCAATCTAACCGGGGAATTTTGCCCTCCACAACCGAACCCGGAACACAAATCTTTATAGACAATTTTAAGCCTTCACACATTTCAAATTCATTTACAGTTTTAAAACCACCTTACGATTCGAATTCACTTGATCATAGTTCAAAAATTGAAATCCTTAAAAAACCATCACCCGAAGTCAATGATAATAAATCGACTTCGCAGTTACATACAAAACATCCGTCGCTTCACGAGCGCTTAACAAAATATTATTATGTCCGAGATCGCATTTTTAACAAGCCTTCAAAGCGCGTGACTAAACTTAGGGAGAAATTTCTAAATAAGCGGAAAGTACATCAAGCTATAAGCTCAACAAAACTGCATAATTCCGATGACCTAAGACCATACGCTAACGTCACCATTTTCGGTAAAAAAATGTTGGGACTCCTAGATAGTGGGGCAAGCATTAGCTGTCTAGGAACCGGATGTGTTGACCTTGTTAAATCAGCGGGTGTTTCATTTAAACCTTTTAATTCAAAAGTTAAAACTGCTAGTGGTCATAACCAACCTATTATTGGTGAAATAACAACTTTAATAACCTATAAACAAGTTTCAAAACCAATTACATTTTATTTAGTCCCATCATTGGAACAATCGATGTATCTAGGTGTTAATTTCTGGAGATCTTTTGGAATTGCGCCTCAGATAATTTCCGAAATATCTTCCATAGATTCAGATACTTGTCGCGATTCGAATGCTCACGAGCTATCTTCAGATCAGTCAAATGAACTCCAAAGTGTTATAGGCTTATTTCCATCCGCCGCCAAATTCGGTGTTGGAAAAACAAGGCTTGAAGAACATATAATAAACACAGGCGATGCTGAGCCAGTGAAGCAACGTCATTACCCGGTTTCTCCGGCGGTACAGGCTCTGATATATGATGAATTGGATAGAATGCTAGCATTGGGAGTAATCGAGGAAAGCCAAAGTGCCTGGAGCTCTCCTATGGTATTGGTACAAAAGCCTGGTAAAAATCGATTATGTCTCGACTCAAGAAAAGTTAATAAAGTAACGAAAAAAGATGCATATCCGCTTCATCATGTTGATGGTCTACTTAGTCGCCAAACAAACACGCACTTTATATCTACGGTGGATTTAAAGGACGCGTTTTGGCAGATACCGCTTGAGAAAACCTCAAGGGAAAAGACCGCTTTTACTGTGCCTGGCAGACCCTTATATCAATTCACGGTAATGCCCTTTGGCCTCTGCAACGCTGCACAAAGGCTTTGTAGACTCATGGACAAAGTGGTGCCACATGAATTGAGACAACATATCTATGTTTATTTGGATGATCTGTTGGTAGTTTCGTCGACATTTGAAGAGCATATTAAAATTCTAACGAAGCTTGCAACGGTTTTGAGAAACGCTGGCTTAACCATAAATTTAACAAAATCAAAATTTTGTTTTAAAGAATTAAAATTCTTAGGTTTTTTAATAGGGGGTGGATGTATCCGGACAGATCCCGATAAGGTTTCTGCCATTAAGGATTTTCCCATCCCAAAGACTTCAAGACAAGTGAGACGTTTCCTGGGTTTATCTGGATGGTATAGGCGTTTCGTTAATAATTATTCAGCTTTAGCTTCACCGATATCAGATACGCTCAAGAAAAGTAAATCTTTTAATTTTACGCCAGAGGCCTTAAAGGCATTTGAGGAACTCAAAACGGCATTAACCTCGGCACCCATATTAGTTAACCCTGATTTTCAAAAACCATTCAAGATCCTTTGCGATGCATCTACGACAGGTGTAGGAAGTGTCCTGTGTCAGGAAGATGAAGATGGAATCGAAAGGCCAATCTATTATTTTTCTCATAAGCTTACATCAGCACAGCGTAACTATAGCATCACAGAATTAGAATGTTTAGCAGCGGTTCTAGGAGTAGAAAAGTTTAGATCCTACGTAGAAGGACAGGATTTTACAATCGTAACCGATCATGCTAGCTTGCGTTGGTTGATGAGTCAAAAAGACTTAAGCGGGCGATTAGCACGTTGGAGCCTTCGACTTCAACGCTTCACTTTTGACATAGTTCATAGAAAGGGAACACAAAATGTAGTTCCTGATGCGCTTTCACGGATTTATAGCGTAGACGGTGTAACGGTGGACCATAGACAAAATACTTGGGATGTTCTACACATCGACCTTAGGGATCCAGCCTTTAAGTCCGACGAATATAAAGATTTAATTAAAACCGTAGAAACGAACCAAAACCAACTACCCGATCTGCGAATATCAGATGGGTATGTTTATAAAAAGGTGAGACCTTGTACCGGTGATCCTATCGAGGATGACTGCGTTTGGAAGCTCTGGGTTCCATCCTTGCTTACAAAAAGTTTAGTTCAATTAGCTCATAAGCCTCCAAAAGCATCTCACGGCGGAATAGCGAAGACATTGTATCGTTTACGTGACCGATTTTACTGGCCTAATATGGCGGCTCAAGTGAAATCATTCGTAGGACAATGTGATGTATGCAAAATGACAAAAGCACCGAACTCGGTTCTGAAACCTCCGATGGGCCAAGCGTTTGTCGTTGACAGGCCATTCCAACATGTTTATGTGGATTTTTTGGGTCCATACCCAAGGTCAAAAAAAGGTAATACACACATAATAGTTTGTCTTGACCAGTTGACAAAATTTGTGCTGGTCAAAGCTTTAAGAAAAGCCACTGGAGAAACTGCAATAAGATTTTTAGAAGAGGAAGTCTTTTCGATCTTCGGAGTACCCGAGTCCTTACTTTCCGACAACGGTAAGCAGTTCACCGGAAAAGAACTTTCAAGGTTTTTAACGAACTATGGCACCAGACACATCAGAACAGCAGCATACGCACCCCAATCGAATGCAAGCGAACGAGTCAACCGCTCCATCCTAGCTGCAATTCGATCACATA
This sequence comes from Eupeodes luniger, assembly GCA_951509635.1. NCBI lineage: Eukaryota > Metazoa > Arthropoda > Insecta > Diptera > Syrphidae > Eupeodes > Eupeodes luniger. Next base: position 172,544,491 of record OX608073.1, on the reverse strand, counting down.
TAGATAAAGAACAATCTCATTGGGATCTACATTTACTGTCTATCGTCAGTTCGTTACGTTCAACCATCCATTCCGTGATTGGTATGTCCCCACATGAGGCTCTCTTTGGCCAGAGCAAAATTGAACACGGGTCGGATTATGAATTGCTTAAAAAACTTAAAAGCCTAAACAATCCAGAAATTGACATTATACCCAAATCAGCAAAAATGAATATAATTCATAAGAGAATTAAACTCTTTAGCGCAAACACACAAAGTTTATGAGAGAAAGTATAACCTCAGGAGCAAAGGTCGTCTATACAAGGTAGGACAAAAATTTTTCAAGAGAAATTTTATCCTTAGCGATGAAACTAAAAATAGAAACGCAAAACTCTGCCCAAAATTTCTCCCAGCTGTGGTTAAAAACATAGTAGGGAATAGTTTATATGAACTCAGTGACTTAAGCGGGAACAACTTAGGAATAGTGCATGGAAAAGACATTCGTGAGTAGTTATACTATAATCATTAACACAAAACCAATAGTGTAGACTTCAAAAACACATTTGTGGCATTTTCTTTCCCATTTCAGGCTTGAGAATACCAGAAATGGAAAAGTTGTGTATGGGCCACAAACTTTCTCGATATTTGTTTGGTTTGACGCAACTTTAGCCTTTGTTTCATTCAATTATACGTATATGAACGCAGCCACTAATTTTTTCATTTTGACTTTTTTTTGAGTAATCGAGTATCGTTTCGATCTCACTCCATACCAGGTGACCATGCCTAAGTAAACGTCACAAAAATTTATTTCCTTTTCCACCCAAACCATCGTCACGTGAAGATCTTACGCCGGCACACCAGGATTATTAAATTTCCTAAGCTCCTTCTCCGTCTGTGTCCCGGAGTTATAAAAAGGTGTTTCGCACACACAGACTGGCGGAAGCCAATCCTGTAAGATCAATCCCTTAGCCAAGAAAATCACGCACTTAACAGCGCTTTAACGTCTTAGAAGCGAAATACTGCAGATCGAATCTGGTAAGGTAATTTTTATAAAAACTGTGTTTTCAGATTTTTCTGATTTGTTTTTTTTTACTATGTGTTAACTTAGGAACAAGCGATATTCGAAAACACATTTCCCAAGTTCTTAAATACTTGCTAGCTGGTACTTTGAGAGTGTTGGCAAGGCCACGTGTGTCGTCGTCGACGCACGGCCAGCCAGCGAAGCAAGCTTCAAAGGGATCGCAAGGGTACCTTTGGATTTACGCTTATGTCCAACTAAGGCCAGCTCAAATATACAAATTTAAAGTTAATTTGATTTAAGTCATCAGCGATTTAAAAACCGAGCAGGGTACCGTGGGAGTTTCGACTCGACTACAGTAGCACACCAGACACAATATATGTATATTCTACATATTTACTTACCTACGTTTACTTACCTCGACATCAAATATAAACCATCATCATCAAAACCATACTTACCTAAACAACCATCGCCATCGAAGTCCAGAGATCATCTGATATTTGTTATTATTTTTTTTAGTTAATATAAAAATGTATGGTACTCTCAAATGGTAGTCACTCAATGTTAAGAGATTTGCTAAAAGATAAGTATAAATTCCAACTCATTCATGATCACCTATACATACATATGATAAACAGACTTTTTTATTTTTTAAATTTAGCTAAATTAGAGTAAAAAGAGTTTAGAAAGAAACTCATTCCTGCACCTGTTACCCGCCAACAAGTTGTGCGCACTACTTCGCTGGAGGAGAAATTTGGTGAGTCCTATGTAATAAACTAGTAAGTGTATGCATTTTTTTTTTTTTGTTTAACATGTGCATGAGGAGATTAAATGAGTCAAGAACAAGTACATAATAAATAATTGAGTGAAAATATAACTACCAGAAATGACCATAAATTTAACAGACTATGTTGATAAAGTGTCAAAAGAATTATAACTACCGTTGCATCTTTTAAGTTACATAACTAAAACCATAACCTACCTCAACAATTACTGAGAGAGCCATACAGAAGGTTAATGACCTTTTAATTTTATTTTCTATGAGCTTAACGATAATTTCAATTTTATTTACAATCGATTTTCCGAATATATCGTTATTTAGATACCTAGTGTTGTAGAATTAAGAATTGGAATTAACTAATGTCCAAAGTTAATATTATTTTTTTTTAATCAAGAAAAAATATGAATTGACCACCGGGGCGTATACGCGTTTTTTTTTTTTTTCTTTCTCTTGTTTTATTAAATTTAATGTTAGATTATTCATTTACCTGAAATTATAAACGAAACCTAAATGTATTATTGATATTATACTATAAGAGTTTAAATAAATATTATGAATTATAATGATAAACGAAATTTATAGAGTGTTACTGTCATACACAATGACGTGTGTTTGAGTTTCTTAAGTGAGCTTAGAGAAGTGGGATGCTGAAGGGTAGTTTCGACGGTGGAGAGATAAGTCAGGCTTAATTTTTACCTCGACTTCAATTTAGGGGTTATCGTGAGTGAATTTAGAGTGGTGCGGTAGCCATGGAGTTTTTGCCTAGTGCAATAAACAGTGGGAGGGTTACACTCAGGAACTAAATACATCTTAAGTTCCCAAAAGGAGGGTTATTAGATAAGACAGGTGATTTTTAGTAGTTTTTAGTTATTCTTTTATTCTTGATAATTATTCAGGCACGTTTAAAGTAAACGGAAGTCCAGTAGCGGGTGCAAGATCCCACCCCTCCGACGAGCAAGCCTAATGGCCATCGCTAGCGTGCCTAACCGCACTCTGCTGACTGGACAACCTAAGCCACCTTTCATTGGGTACAATTGTGGTCCTGTGCATCAATTAAACTCATTTAAAGAGCATAACATCGCATTAAGTGGATTAGGAACAGCGGTTCCGTTACAAATTATATGATGAGGTATCAATTGATTTATTTTATTCCCTAACTTATTAACTTCTTTTGTAAAATAAATTGTTTCTTTTGGAAAGTAAATTATTTGTTTATTTAAATCTTCAATTATTTGCTCATAGTTAGTTAAATTTTTTTTTAACCAATTTCACTGGTGTTGTCTTTATTATAGCATATTTTTCATTTATTTGTTGTATTTGAATTTCTTGTAGTTCTACTCGCGGTAGGATTAATAAATATTATTAGTATTTTTCGTATTATTCCTGTCATTTTGAATGATAGGATAGTGCGAAAATTAAAATGTGTCGAAAGAATAAATTGTTTTATATTAAAATATCAGTAGGATGTAAATGGAGTTAAGTTGTTTCCTCTATTAATGGTTCTAAGTTTTGATATTTTTTCAATTTTCTAAATTGATCTTTATGTAATTCTTGTAATCTAAACTTAGGTTTCACAGTCACTTTCTTTCCTAGTATTCTTTTTATCTTTACTTTTTTAATTTATTAAACTTTTTAGGATTGTTAATTTTTGTATAATTTGGATTAATTTCTCCGTCTTTACGATCTTTATTTAATATTTTAAGTCTTTTATTTTTGTTTTCTTCGATTCTTTGAAAAATCGCTTCTTTGTTGACTTTATTTAAATGTACATATGTCTATCGGTCTTTCTTTAGTTGTCAAATGTATAGTACGATTATAAACTTCTACCACAGACGTAAGATCGTCGACTAAAGTATCTTTTGCTTCTAGAAGTCTTAGATTTTCGTTCAATGTGCCATGTAGTCTCTCAATATCTGAGTTCCCTTTGTGTCTATAAATAGTCATATTGTGGACTTCAATTTCGTTATCATTTAAATATTGTTGAATAGTATAAGTCTGAAAAGTAGGATCTTGGTCCATTGTTACCTTCTGTGGGCTGGACATAATGTTAAATATTTTTACTAATGCGTTTAAAACATCTTTTTGATTTTTCGTCTCTAATTTTTCTACAGCAATATATTTACTAAACTTGTCTATACAAGTCACATATTTTGTTTTGTTAGGTTAGATCCATATGTCGATATGGTAATGTATATGCGGGCCTGTAGGTGTGTCTGTCTTCTCGTATGGAAGTTTTATAGGTCTGTGTTCAATCTTTAGATTGCATATGTGGCATTTATTTATTATTTTTGTGATCGTTTCTTTCACGTTAATTGAATAATATTTTCTTGAGAATTCGAGGTATGTTTTTTCTATACCAGTATGATTAAATTCTCAGGAGAATGAATACCTTCGAGAACCTTCATTGTTCTGAGTAATATTTGCTTATTATGATGTATTTTCCAGTATTTTTGGAATTTTATAAATAAATTGTTATCTTCAATATAAATTGCATTGTTTGTTTTAACATCACATTCGGATATTATTTGATCGAAATCTTTTTCATTTAATTTTTCTCTTGTTATAATAAATCTGCGTTTATTAGCAAAAGGATAAATTATTTCTTCTATAGAGTCACCTTTTTTTATTTGAATTTGTCTACTGAAATTATTTAAAGATTTTTCTGTGATATGAATTAAATCTGTATTATCACTTTCATTACTATGTTTAGTACTTACTAAATCATTGTTTTCTTCTTCTAACATGTTAATTTTAATTCTTGACAAAGCGTCAGCTACTTTGTTTTCTTTTCCTGCTATGTGTTCTATGTCGAAGTTATACTCACTTATCTTGATTTTCCATCCTTGTAGTTTACTATTAGGCTCTTTTGAATTATTTAGCCATACTAACGGTCTATGGTCAGTGAATATTTTGAATTTTCTACCGTATAGGTAATGTCTGAACTGAGCTGTAGCCCAAACTATAGCTAGTAATTCTTTTTCGATGGGAGAATAACTTATTTCGTGCTTATTTAACGTTCTGCTTGCGAAAGCTAATGGTCCGTGACACTGACTGAGTACAGCACCTAATGCAAAGTTGCTTGCGTCTGTAGTCAGGATAAATTCTTTATTGTAATCCGGGTGTTTATTTAATAAAGTATCTTGTAAGGCGATTTTTAAAGAATTAAATGCTTCTTGATATTCTTCGTTCTGAGTATCTATCTTTATATCTTTCTTTAAACAAATTGTGAGTGGCTTGATTATCTTGGCATAATCTTGTATGAATTTACGATAGTAACCTGTAAGACCTAGAAATGATTGTATTTCTTTAACATTGGTCGGTATAGGAAATTTTTGTATTGTTTCAATTTTGTTAGGATTAGGTTTAATTCCCTCAGGAGTTGTTATATGACCTAAAAATTCAGATTCCTTTTTCATAAAATCGGATTTGTTTAAACTTACTTTTAAGTTTACTTTTTGCAATGCTTTGAAAATTTTGTTTAATGAACTAAATATGATTATGTCGTCGAGATATACGTAACAGATTTTTCCTATGAATTCTTTTAGAACTTCGTTCATTAGTCTCTGAAATGTAGCTGGAGCATTCTTTAGCCCGAATGGCATTCTTAAAAACTCATAATGGCCAGAAAGGGTTGAAAAGGCTGTCTTTTCACGATCTTTTGGATCCACTTCTAAAGTTGAGAAATAGCTTGCTCGGCCCATTGTGCTCGAGTGTCTCAAAGTGATGGATTTCGTTATTATACTCTACTTCTTCATTTTCGTTAAAGAAAATAGGTATGACGTTTCCATTGAGCTCAAGTGTTCTCATCTTGTAGTCAATTTAGCTATTATTTGGAATTAAAATATTATTCCCGATGATTCCATTAAAATTTTGATTAAAATCGAATATTTGGAATTGACAATCTTGTACAGTTTTTAATGCGAATCTTTCTTTTGGCACTATTACTTCTTCATTTATTATTACAGGTGTTCCTACTGTTTTTATTGTTAATGGTTCTTTTCTTTTTATTATCATGTAAGGAGGTATATCTTGTCTACAGATTAAACTATTTGTTGCTCCTGTATCTATTAATAATTTAATTGAATTTTCATTCTTCTTTAATCTTATAAAGGGTAATTCGGATCCGAGGCTGAATACCGAAAATTTTCACCTTTATTGTTTATTTGTTCTAAATTTTGTTCATAATTTTTATTTTCATTATAGTTTACTTGAATTTTTTTCAATTGACTAGATCCCGGATCTATGCTCATTGGCTTCGGATTCTGTCCACGATTAGGTTGTAATTGTTGTTATATCTTTGTTGATTTTTATTATTATAATTGAATGGTTGTCTGAAATTTTGATAATTTTGTGTTCTAAAAGGGTTATAAGGCGTTAAATCATGTCGATTATTATTGTTATAGTTATTGTTGTAATTATTTCTATACTGTCCTGTATTTTGTCTATAGTTATTATTATGTTGTATAAAAGGTTTTTGTTCTCTACTTTGTGTTATTTTAGTTCTGTCGTTTCTATCTTCTTTATAGTTATTTTCTGTTACAAAACCTGCTTGTATTAGTTCGTTCAGAGCTGAATGTAAGTCTGTCGGTTTTAATGAGAATAGTACTGTCCTCATGTTAGTAGGTAGTTTTTCCTTAAATACATTTAGAGCTGTGGCGTTGTTATGCGTAATTTCATGAGTTTTACCTTCCTGCATTGTCTTTTGATTTAGTTCGCATAGCATTTTTTGAATGCCATTATAAAATCCAATGACGTTCCCTTTAAAATTTATATTCCTTAATTCATCATATAATGTAAAACTATTCTTGAAACCTCCAAAATTATTTTCTAATATTTTTTTAACTTCATCCCATGTATGTAGATGAGGATGTATTTCAATACATCTTTTAGCTTTCCCTAATAATTTTGATTTAAGTACGTTTATGCACATTAATTGTGACTGTTCATCATACTTTCTTAATGTGGGAATAATTCCTTCAACATTATTTACGAATACTTTTTTTTTTTTTTTTTTATAATTAGCGAACACCAAAAGGGTTTTTTGTATACCTTTAATATGCCAAAGACACAGTGTGAGCATTAGGAAAAGAGGGAAGGGTTGGATAGGAGGTGTCGGTGTACATTGATTTTGAACTCCTGAACATTGCAATGATAGGGAAAGATAGAGCGTGGCAAGGCGTTCCACATTCGCGTAGTACGGCTAAAAAATGAATCTCTGTACTTCATAGTACGGCCGAAGTTGGGCTCAAGAGTAAACTGATGGGCATTCCTAGAACCGCGGGTATTACGGTAAAATTGTTAAAGGGGAGGAATGCAACTGGCTATTTCACTAGAGCATAGTCCGTTAAAATAACGGTAAAAAAGGGTTAGACAAGAAACCTTGCGTCGATGTTCGAGTGACGTAAACGAGTTGATGATGTTAATGTCATCAATCGTTTTAAAAGCTCTACTTTGAATACTGTCCAAGAGGCTTAAATAAGTTACTGGAGCACCAGCCCAGAGATGAGAGTTCAAGTTTCGGACGTATATAGGTTTTGTAAATTATAGCCAGATCCGATGAGAGAAAAATTTCTTGCAACGTCTCAAAAAACCTAGACACATTGCGGCGTTTTTGGCAACATCGCGTATGTGATCGCTCCACAAAAGGTGGTTGCTGATGCACATTCCGAGGATGTCGAGATTTTCCGTTTCGTTGATGCAAGTGCCACTCATAGATAGTGGCAAAGAGGGTTTATCTCGCTTTAACGATGCAAGACAGCATTGCGTTTTCGAAGCATTAAATTCCACACGATTTTTTATTCCCCATTGTACAATGCTGTGTAGGTCGGAATTTAATGAGCTAATCATATTTTGCCGTTGCAGTTCCACATCCGAAGAGGAGGGTTGTGAGTCTGTAAACGATTATGAAAAGCTAAGAGTGCTATCGTCAGCGAAACAATGTATTGGATTAGAAGTGGCAGACAGGAGATCATTTATAAAAATGAGGAAGAGGGTCGGAGACAAAACGGAGCCCTGGGGCACACCAGCATTTATTTTATGGGTTTCAGACTTGAATCCGTCCAAAACAACTTGTATTGAACGGTTCGAAAGAAAATTTCTAATCCAACGAAGAAGAGATTCGTCGATACCGAAAGCACGCATTTTCGATAAGAGAGCAAGATGCCAGACTTTATCAAATTCCTTTGAAATATCAAGTGCAATAATCTAACTTTCTCCAAAACGATGTAAAGATTTGTTCCACTGTTCGGTGAGATGAACCATGAGATCACCAGTGGACTTATTGCTACAAAAGCCGTATTGCCGGTCATTAAGAAGCTTCCGTTCCTCAAGATATTTCTTGAGCTGATAATTAATCAGCGTTTCCATGACCTTGGAAAGAAGGGACGTAAGTGCAATCGGTCGGTAATTAGAGGGTGAGGAAGATTCGCCTTTTTTGGGAATAGGCTGGACAAATGCGGTTTTCCATCCACTCGGAATGAGACCTGAGGAGTAGGACAGATGAAAAAGCTTACGCAGTTGTTTTGCCAGCGTTGAAGAACACCTCTTCAGAACAATACCGGGGATACCATCCGGACCAGCGGATTTATGTATGTTAAGATCTTTTAGGACTCTCGCCACAGTACGAGTGCGAAAAAAGATTGGTCCCATAGAATCACTAACGCACTCGATGACAGGCGGAGTCATAACACTCATTGGCAGCGTTGAATTGGTGGCGAACTGCCTAGTGAAGAGATTAGCTTTCTCTAAAGAGCTAACAAGTGGAGTGTCATTGACAACGAGCGTAGGAACCGACGAAGAGGAAGAATTCCTCATGTTTTTTACAAATGACCAAAAATTTTTACTGCCTTTGGGACATTGCAGTATTTTTTGCCGTAATTTTTGGACATGTAAAAATTTGGACCGTCGAATATGGACGTTGCAGGCCTTCCTGGCTTGCTTGAACTTATTCCGGTTTTTCTCAGTTGGATTGGCTTTAAAACAACGGAAACTTACCTGCTTGACCCTAATAACCTCTTTACAGCTCGCATCGAACCATGCGTTTTCCTTAGGTCTGATGCTTTTATACCTATTCGGGATAAAAGTTCTCATTCCCAGAAGAATCAAACTTGTGATCATATCAGCGCTGGCGTCAACGTCACTATCGAGGAAGCATAGTGACCAGTTAAAGATCCTAAAATAATTATTGAGACCATCCCAGTTGGCTTTCTCGTATTGCCAAACGGTTCTCTTAGGAGCTCTTTCTTTAACTGGAGAGTTTTGACACGAAAAATTTGCTGATATGACACAATGGTCAGATGAGCCTAGAGGAGATAGAACACTAATAGTGTACTTACTAGGGTCAGAGGTAAGAAACAAGTCAAGAGTGTTTTCTGCTCGACCTACCACGTCTGATATTCGAGTGGGCTCGTTGACCAGCTGAGTTAGGTGGTTCAACTCAGCGAAGATCTCAGCACACACTCCTTCTGGTGTTGTCTGGCCCGAATGTTGAAGCCATGAAGAATTGTGTACATTGAAATCGACCGTAATAACGATTTCAGTGTGAGGATACAGGGAGACAATTCTTTGAATGGAGTCAGACAGAGCATCAAATTCCTGAGAAGTCGAAACTCTGTCCAGGTATGGGCTTCGATAAAGGAAACAATAGTGAATGATGTGCTTATTCACGAGAAGTTTTAACCACATGAAATTAAAGAAGGAGTTGGTTCAATGACCGTATTGTGGTAAAAGTTGATAGGCAACATCATTCCTAATATATATGGCGAGACCATGGTGTGAAAAGAATAATGGCACCAAGCAATACCCATGAATAAAAAATTCAGCAGGATCGGAATCTTCACCTACTTGGGTTTCAATCAATGCCAAAACAGCTGGTCTGTTAGAACTAGCGTGGATGTACACAGACAGAAAATTCGATCTCAGCCCGCGAACATTGCTATAATCTACTCTAAAATTACCAGTCATTGCAATATAAAAAAAATCCTAAAATCAAAACAGACGAACTTCTAAGTATATCACTGTATAAGATTATTTAAGAGGTCTTTACAATAGAACCACACTACTAGTGTTATGCCTTTAGTAGTGAAGTTAAATTGGTCCGGACCCTAACAATCAAAACAGTAATCTACAATCCATGTGTTATTGAATGAACCAACACATACACACAATTGAGCGAGCTTTCAAAAAGCTTAGCCCAATGCATGCACCTGCTGAGTCACTCAACTGTACGAGAAAATGAAAGAAAGAGTGAAGGGAATGCACTTACTGTGTTCTGGTAGGTATTGTTTTTTTATTGTTGCTTTTTTCCCCTTTGTGTTGCTTTTTTTTTATATATTGCTGTTGTTTTTCACTGATTTTTTTTATCATTATTATTTTCTGTTGTTTTTTTATTGATTATATTTTGTATCACTATTTTTTTTTTATTTTTTTTTTATTCTATTGTTTTGTTTTAAATAAATTAAATTAAATTAAATTAACGAGACTGCGACGACGGGGACGGGGACGGGAGACAACACAACAATTAATACAAAACGCAGAACACGACGAGAGGACATGAACGTCCCCACTCGAGCTTTCACTGACAAGTCTTCTTGCCTCCCATCAAAAGTACACAACTTTTCAAAATATTTCAACGGATCTAAACTTAATGTAAGTGGAGTTGCCATTTTAGTTATTTTATTTTCACTCAATTCACTGTTACACAAATTTTTATTTAATTCTAATATATTTTCTTCTATCTTAAAAATATTCTAACACTCTTCCGGTATCTGTTGATTTCTGATGCTCTGCAAATGGTGATCTTCGTCGGATGATGAGTTCTCGTTCAAACTAATGGTTTTTCCTTGATTGTTTTGTTCTTCTTCGGTGTTGTTCTCACTGGTTTCGTTCCCAGTTAACTTCTTCTTCTGGTATTTATGTAGTATCTTCTTCATAGATTTGGTTTTGTAAACTTTTTGTCGTTCTCTACGAACTTTGTAACATTATCTACTTATTTGCGTTAGCTTGAGTTACTACAAATTATTTGGGTTTTTACTAAATTTCGTTTTAGTACTGAATATGCGTTTCAGTTTTATTTTGAAAGTCAATTTAAACACGCGTTTCACTTGTGTATTGATTTTCGTTATTTCAGCGGTAAATTACTTTATATTAACTTTAAACTTTTAAGCTCCTTACGTGGACAAGTATTTATTTATTAAATATATTTCACTTTTGCTAGATTCTTATGGATACATCAATTTAAGTTGTATCCTACCGACTGCGCCATTTTTAAATAAAACAACATACATATACATAACATATTTTTATTTTGTTAAAGATTTCTTTATTGGATAAGAACTCCTAGTCAGCTAAAAGAATAGTTATGTTTTTGGATAACTCTTAATAACTAACTCCACTGAATAACATGCAGTCGTATTTATAATCTTAATTCTTATGTTCTATTAATAAGTCCTAAGAATATTATGACTGCTGATAATGATGTCCGTTTGGTCCCGTATTGGATATAAGATTGTGTGGATCGAGAACATGTGGTCGTTATCTTTGTTTGGTCACGTAGCTTCAAAATATTGACGTATTGGATTTGGGCGTTGGCTGCAAGAGCGATTGCGATCCTTTATCATCAGTTGTTGTTGTTTTGTGTTGAAGTGGTATGGCATTCATCACTTATATATATATATACCAGTGGCGTCTCGTCAGGGTGTGCAAGGTGTGCATTGCACACCCTGATCTAACAACGAAAAATATCCCTCATCAAACAATTTCTCATTTACCACTCATAAATAAAATATGCCCAATATGCACCCATACACCCCGTATCACAAAGCCTGCATTCATTTTCTTCCGTCTTATTTTTTTTTATTTCTTCATCAAACAACAGAAAAAAATATGAAATAAGCTCGTACGAAATCCTTCTGTGCACATTTTCTTTCAACAAATAAATTTATCCAACTCGATCGTACACAATTTTCGCAGTATTCCTATCCATCCCCATCGCCATTCTTCGCCCGCAAGATATACACACATACACAAAATATTTTCTCTGATGAATTTCTCGTACGACGGTTTTCTGTGCACGGTCGGTATTCTTATTTTCTTTTCTTTTGTATGTTCCGTTCTGTTTATGTAAAGGATTGAAGATGAAAAGTAGAATGAGTTACATCGAAGCTCGTGCGAAAAAAAGGAATGCACGAGATTCGGCGGTGTAGGTATTTTTTTTTCTGTTTTAGGTAGAATAGAATGAATTACATCGAGGCTCGTGCGAAAAAAATAAATGCACGAGAGTCGGCGGGGTAGGTATTTTTGTGTCTGTTTTAAGTAGAAAAGAATGAATTACATCGAAGCTCGAGCGAAAAAAAGGAATGCACGATAGTCGGCGATGTAGGTTCAACATTGAAAAGAATAAAAACTTCCAATAGAAGCACTATGGGAGAAGACCGGCTTTCTGCGTTGTCTTCCATTACTATTGAAAGAGAATTCCTGATGTCCTTACGGAAGTGCCAAACTTTTAATTTTAATGAGAAGGTGATTACAGAATTTACAAAAAAAATCGAAGAATCGATTTGATATATAAAAAACTTTAATTCATATTTTTTATATTAAGTTTTTGTTTAAGTTTAATTTATTTAGTTTTTGTTACCTACGATTTAAGTGGAGTTTTTTTTATAATAAAAATATACATAATGATATTTTGTTGTTGTTGTTGTTTTTTTTTTTTTTTATTTGGAGAAAACAGTAAATGGTAAGAGTTTGATTAAGAATTGATTTTTTTTAAATAAGCTTATAATTTTCAAGGATTGCACACCTATCTAAATTATTCACGCGACGCCACTGATATATACATATACTTATATACGAAATTTTAATAGTAATTTTTCAAGAAAAGTGGTGGTGATATTTGTTTGATTTCGAAACAACGGTGTAAAAGAAAAAAGTGCGTATTATCAATCAAAAACCTCCAGGATTCATCGAGGAAGTGGCCACTACGTCGGAAATTTTGGGGTAAGTCTTTTCATGTCGTCCATGTCACAATTGACATGCATACATATATATCACTCAAGCATTGCCCCCTTTTTCACTTTTAAATTTTAGCTCTTTTATTTGAAATATTAAAAGATATTTTTAAATATTAATGAATTGAAAATAATGTTAGTTAATATAATGATATTTAGAATTACATGCAATTATAATTAGAAATATGAAATTTTAATTTGCTTTCAAAAAGGGGAAGCTGAGGAAGGGGCGATGAAAGGGTAAGAAGAAGGAGGAAGAAGGGAGGTAATAAAAGGGGTTGTTTAGCGAGGAAACAACCAGGTAGGGTGGGTAAAGATCATCTTGCGCATCATCACCAACTAGATGCAAAGCCTGGCATATTTTTTTTTGCTAACGAGGAGGTCAAAGAATGCACTCCTGAGCTAGCGAGGGATATTTTGTGTGCCAGCAATAACCTCAACGCAGAATAACTCGTTACAACTTGAATTTATTTTCATGAGAAATTGTTTAAGATGTTTTTCAAGGTTGTCGAGGTTGAAGAACTTTCTGCAAATATAGTGAGAAGGAAAGGTTCACTTCGTATTTGGCATGAACGACTTGGCCATCAACACGTGCCGTATGTAATGAAGTTCCTGCTACGGAAAGGCATTGATTTCACAGATGAGGAGTTGACTTGTGAAGCCTGTGTCTATAGGAAACATCATCGTGGGAGTCATAAACTACGGGAAGGTTTCTAAAATGTGCGGACAAAATATTCATGCCGACGTATGTTGTCCGATGGAAAAAAAGTCTGTTTGGTGGATCGAGGTATTGTTTGTTGCTGAAAGATGATTTCTTCCATTTTCGGTGTGTTTATTTTTTAAAGCAACAATCTGAAGTGGCGCAGAACATCAAGAATTTTGTGAAAATAGCACAAAAAGAACAAGGGCACAGATTTCGTGTTCTGAGCAGACAATGTGACAGAGTTTGTCAATGATGAGCTGAAATAGTTTTTCAAAAGCATGGGTATTCACTATCAACGCTCAGTGCCATATACAAATAAATGGCTGTGCGGAAAGAGAGATGAGAACAATGGTTGAATCGGCGAGAACAATGCTTCATCCGAAGAATATGGACAATAGATTCTGGGCAGAAGCTGTGAATTCAGCAGTGCAAATTTTAAAATGATCTAAAACCAGCACTGTTCCGGATAAGTCACCGTACGAGCTGTGGTTCAACATGCAAGTGAAAGTTGATCATCTGCGAATTTTTGGATCTGAAGTCTTCATACACATTCCGAAAGAGAAGCGTCATAAATAAGATCGGAAAGCAATTAAATGTGTTTTTGTTGGATACGATAACAACTCGAAGGCAATTAGAGTTTGAAATTCTGAAACGAATGCGTAGAAGTGGCACGTGATGTGGTTTTTCTGGTAGAAGAAACAATGGCTATTGTGGATACTGGCAGTGCTGAGCAAACTGTTGATGAGGCAGATGAAGAAGTGTTTTTGGAATCTGAAGATGGAGCTGAGGCAAATGAATCAGATTTTAAGACACCGGTGGACTAAATATATGGTGGCGCTACTTGTAGTCTAGACAACAGTAACATCATAAAAAAGCGCCTTAGGAATCAAGTTGAATCACCACCTCGCCGACGTTTTTCTTTTGATGAAACAGCAAATCATGCAGCATTAATGGCAGCAGCGTTGCCGCGAAGACACAGATTTTAAGGGCCATTTCCAAAATGTATGGGCCACTAGCCTACTACCCTAGACAAAATTTGTTTAAGAAAATAATAACAATTTATCTTTTCTTAATAAACTTATTATATTCCGAATTAAATTAATTGAATTGAATTAATTAAATTAAATTTTCGAATAAGTCATCAAATCCGTAGCCAAAATATATTCCATTTAAGGGTTTCAAAGAGAACTGTTCGAATTCAACTTCAAATATATATATCAAAAACACGATGGCGCTTGTGCTGTAACATATGTTATTTTTGAATTAACGAACTCTTCCTTGGTTTTTAGTCTGTCAAGTATTTTGCGTTCTCACAAGTAGATGTGTTTTAGCTTTCAGTAAATAAATTATAACTTTTATACTTAAAATATCTGGTGTTGTCTTTTTATTAACAACAACCACTTCTCGTCAAGGCGGAAGAGACAATTTTATAAAAATTGACTTCAAATCTAAAAAAAATTAAGTTAAAATATGTGAAAGAAAAACACGCATATTTTATTTTAAAAAGTTTTCAATACTCACTTTTTGCATACTTTTTTAAAACTAAGTTGGTGGGGACTGTATTGTCAGGTGTAATAATCTTTTTTTCCGCACAGCATACAATTTCTTGTTTATTATTATTAAATCCACATTTAGAGTAATTTCTTCCGCTGATTTTATATCGCAGAACGTGAGGACAGGTAAATATGGCTTGACATGTTCCTCTAAGGTTATTGGTTTCATCTACACAAGTATCACCTTAAACGAAAACGAAAAAATTTTACATATATTCACCGAATTCAAAATTATTTAAAATTATTTAAAAATATATTTTCATCACAAATATTCATATACATTCAAACACTGCCCGACAACCGAGTAGGGCCCCCTATGCTTCCTGTCTTTGGAGTTTAATATCAGCCAATCAAATAAAATATTTTAAATTAACTTTTTGCCCATGAAAGTTTGTAACATTATCCTCGAAAAGAAATGAAAGTTTCGGTACGACCTCAATAAATAACATTTTAACAGAATTTAATAAGAAAAATCATCTTTTTTTCCAGAGAAATAGTCTGCCAGGCACTTTTTATTCCTTCAATCAGTTGGATAATGCCTCCAGACTCGTATACCTTGCTTGCTAGCCAACCCCAAACATTTTCTATTATGTTAAGGTCAGGCGAGTATGGCGGCCATATCAGTAAGGGTACTTTTTGGAGCTCAATCCAATACTTTACGACCTTAGAGGTGTGGATAGGGGCGTTATCGTGGTGGAACTTCCATTCTAAGGGCCCACAAATATCCTTGATTGCAGGGAACGCCGTTCTTAGTACACCATTGTATGCTGTGGCATTCATACGACGAGTAAGAAATTGCAGTTCAGTGGTGCCCATACCATGACACCACCAGCACAGCTGTGCAGTCGATCTAAAGTATGCTCTTCATTTCGAAGATCATGAAAGTAGTAAGCATAACCATCGGGACCCTCCAAATTTTATTTTTTTTCTCGTCTGAAAAGACAACAAGCTGCCACTCTTTCGTCCAGGACATATGCGCTCTGCAGAAATCAAGGCGTTGCGTCTTTCGAAGTTGGTTAAGAGGTGTTTTTTTTTAAATTTTGAGACGCTTTAAATGTTCAGCATTGTAAATAATTCTTTGCACAGTCCGCACGCATGCTTTTACACCGGTTTTTCTTTAATCTTGGCTGCAGAGTGGTGTGAATTGTACGTGTGCCTCAAAATAATTCGCTGGTCAGCTGCTGTAATGACAGAAGATGGCCGACCCTTCATATTTTTTCCATAGCTATGCTCATTTCGTAAGAACGAGGAAATAACTTTGTGGCTGCGGTTATTTTTGTTTTGAAATTTGATGGATTGATTGACCACACTCACTATAAGCTTTTATTTTGGCCCTTTCGGATTCATTTAACGGTTTTGCTTTCCCCATTTTTACTAAATTTTATTCAAAATAAACTAATAACAACTTAAAAAAGAAAATCACGACTACTTACATGCAAAAATTATTAGAAAAGCGCAGAGGTGCTAATCGGCTGTCGCACAAAAAATACATTAATTTTTGTTACATTTGACAGAATAAAGCAAAACAATATAACGGTTCATTTCCAGAACCCAAGTTTTTTTAGAGAAAGAGTAAAAAAAGGAGAATGAAAAAATATTGAGCATTATATGTACAGTACATATAAATCGTTCCGAGTTAGTTGCATTTACACTGAAAGATTAGAGGGGGCGCTAATCGGTTGTCGGGCAGTGTACGTATATATGTACATAGATATACAGAGATATTATACAAAAAAATGTTTTACGAATTTTTTTTTTAACTTTCGACATATGTATAAGAAGTTTTGCATTCCTAAAAAAAATAACAGTAGCCTCCATACATGTTTTTGGTCAAAAATCGAAAAATTTGAATCGATAGATCCTTATTAATTTTTTTTTTTAAATATTTTTCTCAACTTTGGTTCTTTCAATAAAAAAAATATGTTTGTATTGCTCCAAAAGGGTACCGCCCATAATACCGCTATTTTGTTTTTAGGTTTTCTCAAGAACTAATAGCTATTTCAATAGTTGTTCGAACTAGTGGTGCACTTTTTCTGTTCTCAAAGTTTGAAGATTAGAAATGAAAACAAAAAACAATTTAAATAAAATATATTGATTTTTTATTATTTTTTATACATAAAATCAATGCGACGACATTTTTCGGAAGCGAAATATTCAATCACCTTTTTATTGAAATCGGGTATTGTTTGTAAACATTTTTTGTCAATGCTAAGCACATCAGAAAGTGCATTTAGTCGATCCTGACACATGGTGATTATCCACCAAAAATAATGCAAGGAAAACAAAAGAATGCATTAAGACCTTCCCATCCACAAAACCATTTCTGTTTATTATACATTTCACTTTTAAGACTTCGAGTGAATTCTTTATTTTTCGATTTGCATTTTTGTTTTAAATTTAATAAGGGCCTCGGGGGTCCGGCCAATTTCATATCAGCTTTATTTTTAAAAGTTTTGTTATTGTCTTTAAAATAATCAATGTTCATTTTGACTCTATCTCACATCAACCAAAACCAAAATAAAATATAAAAACAATTATGTACAGACAATATAATAATAACATATACTAATACAGCGAAACTACTATGAATATGATGAAAAGTCATCCATGCCAGCTTCAAACATACAACTTCAAACATCAAACGGGTGCTCTGTATGAATCTGCAATTTTGGATTAGCTCGTGCGGCGCACGAGAGCACTCATTAATCGGTATATTTCAATGAAATATCTATTGTTTCACGCGTCAGGCCTATAAGCCTGTAACTCATACAAGTTATACAAGCAATTCTTTCTTTTTCTTCACAGGGAAAATAAAACTTATTTTCATTTTAATTGTTGCGGCATAATTGGAAATTTAGTTTTTTTATGTTTTTGTATGTTTAGAAGTTAAAAAATAAATATCAATATGGTAATATAAAAATATGGAATCTTTTGAATTGTGTGTTCAGCGCACGAGCGCACTTAAGGTACAGCCGCCGTTGGTTGTTAGCACAAGCAGAATAATAACATTTAATGATTAAAATGTCATTGCTTTTTTTGATTTTTTAAAAAATCATAACATTTTTTTTTTAAGCTCGATATCCGAAAACAGGTCATCATTTTTTTACGACAATCAAATTAAAACGTATATTTATAAATTCGAAATAACTGTATGCTACCAATATTTTTAACCTGAAATTGAAAAATTGTATGCATACAAAATTAAAAAAAAACCGCTCTAACGATTTTAAAAAAAATTGAAAAATCAAGTTTTTTTGAGAAAACAAATGGCAATTAAATTGTTTAAAACAAACATTTCCAAACTTTAAAAAATACAGGAAATATTGAACATACTCATTGGATATAGGAGCAAGTTCATGCGACCCAGTCATACTGTTGTTGTATTCCTCTATACATGCTCAAGCGGGGGACTATACTCTGTCCAACAAAAATAGTCACTACAGAGAAGATAGGACGTTTACCTCTCACTCTGACTGAAGTGAAATCTCGTTAAGCTGTGAGAGAGAGCAAATATTACAGGGTTTCCGTAGTGCCCATTATAAATTTCGAAAAAGCTCTGATAAATATTAGTAGGGATACCAACTTTTGATTTTAAATTGAAAGTTAAAAATAAATTCTGTTTAAGAAAATTTATAAATTATGTACATAATCCCGAATTCAAAAACCCCTTTGTGAAAACTAAGAGTAACATAAATTCAATTATGAAAAAATAATGAAAATTTTCGATTCTATATCACACAATATTCACAAATACACAATTTATAAACAACACAGCACAGATTTATAATAAAATAAAAGCAGTTCTTTTTTTGGCACTGATTATAAAACACCGTATAAATAAACACTTTTTCAAAGAATATTTTTTTTATGAACAAAATCACTATTTTTCACCATCTATAATTACACCATGTACCTATTATAAATAATTTTCGCTTAAACTCAACCCTTTGCTTCCTAGTGGTTTCGCAATTAAACCAAATACTCTATATTTTTTCTTTATATTCCTACTGGTTTTTTTTTTTTTAATTTTTAGTGAATATTATTTTTTTTTATTTAAATGCATTATTCATTATACACATTCTATATAAATTTTAAGTTTTTATACAAATTTTTGAAAAAGTTGACATCTCCGGGAACAAAGGGTTAATTTACGAAGAATAATAAATAAACTTCACTTACCGAAAAACAGCAAGCGACAACACCATTCCCATATTTGTTCTCAAAAGCTTTTAAAAAAGCACACATTCTGAAAGCTCCCAAACAAAATCCAAAGAAAAATCCACCATGATTTGCATTAACGTGGAAATGGTAACTCTAATAACAATCTGCTTATTTTCAATACATACGAAGAGGTAGGTTGTGCGGATGTACGTACGCTCGTCGAAGCGTAATTACAACAACAATTTATGTGTAAGTCAGTGGTTGAATTTTCTTTTTCAGTAGGTAAAAAGGGAATAAAACCACTGACTGGCACCATTTGCAAGAAAAAAGCTCTCCCATAAGACGTGTACTGACTATTTTTGTTGGACAGATTATAGTTTGGTTGGATTATTCTACTTGTTTTGCATTTTGGTCTATCTACATTAATTTGAGAAATGGTTTTAAAATTTGATGGTCTTGAAGAAAAAAAAAATATTTACGAATTACTGACTAAGAAAAACAAGTCCTATTGGTTTACAATGTTTTCTATAGAATTAGGCAGATATTATTAAAAACAAAGACACTCCATATAAAGACCGGAATCTTTCAGACCTTTCACCCTCGAACGCCCATTTGTTTAAATTGTTGTTTTTGTAATTTTGACTTTATGTCTATGAATAAATGTAAAATCCAACAACAATTTGATGCGGTGTATTTACTTGTTTTGAACGATGGTGTTTTTTTTTTAATTAAATTATTGTGGTGATGATTTTAGATTTCAACGCCTTTCTTTTAAAAGCATACAATTTTCCTTTGTTGTTTATATAATGTTTTTATTCTCTTAGTAGTTTAATTGAAACACCTCCAAGTTTATTAAATGACAAAAAAGAATTGCCCGTCAACTCTAACTAAGAAGTAACTTCCTTTTAAGCATCTTGCACATGAGCTACGAACTGCGAACTGTGGATGTTCGCATATTTTGACTTTTCTTTCACATGAGCTTTATTTATATTCGCAGAAAGCGATGAATTGTCAATTTATAATTACCCTTTTCAACAAACAAAACAAGAGTGGTATAATTTTGAGGTTAAGTTGAGCGCGAACAATTTATTCGTTGCAGTGTGGATGGTATGTGGAACGCGAATAGAGTTTGACAGTTCGTAGCAACCACACTGCAATTCGTTACTACCAAATTGTTTTTACAAAATTGTCTTCTTTTAGAAAACAAAATGCAAATTTTATTATTCTTACATAAGTGTCAATTGGTTTCTTATAATTTAAATGTGTTTTTGTTTGAAATTGACTTTTTGAAATGTATAAAATCACGTTTGTTCGTCCATTCGTGCATTCGGTGTTCGCTCTCAGGTGCAAGGCCCTTGAAAGATAATTAAGTTTGAAGTTGCAACGAAATCTCTTAGAATCAGAATCGATGATGTGCACCTTTTTTTAATATTTATGTTGGGCTTGGCATCATAACATCTTCATATACTCAGGTTACAATACGGTCAATGTAACTGATGGTGAAACATTCATATAAAATTATAAAATATTAAGCATTTTATATTTGTTTGTTTGAACTTCGCTGCCCATTTAAACCAACTTTCATTGTTTACAACAAACAAATAAGAAAAGATTCTCCCTCTTAACAGTATAACATTTTTTTGAACCCTCCTAGATATGTATGAAATTTGAGTTAAATAAAACGTATTGTCCATCGATTATGTACTTATCGTACGTTCTAACTTATTCAAAGATGATTTTAGTTTTAGTACGATAAGCATGTAGGAAATCATATCCATTTTGTGGCATTTACACAGCTGGTGAAAAAATAGGTGTGAAACTGTGACCAAATTTTTGATATCCACTGTTGACTTGTTACTGATTAGCGGTTGTTTTGACTGCAAGCTGTGCAACCAAAATTTTTTTAAAAGAAAGAATGGTTATTCTCTCTATGAGGATGCCAATACATCACTAAAATGCAAAAAGTTTCGTCAAGGACTATAGGTGCACAAATTGATAATGCGGTCAGTGCATGAGTTACCAACCCCACTGTCATGCAACACCAATCAATGCATAATCAGCAGCAAAGCCATTGACCGACGACAATCGAGGTTACTTATTAAGAATTAAAATTGTAATGCAAAGGTGACCAGTGACCAGAAAGCATAACGCCTAATCAGCGTCTTTTACATTTCAAATTATTGGAATCGCCCTAGCAAGTAATAATAAGTTAGCTAAAATATTATTGAAGAATAAATATTCATTGTAATTCTGAATTTTAAAGAATAGTTTTTTTTTTAAATAAGCAGCTCGCCGCGATATATTACTGGCGCAGTCAAAGGTTCGATTAAAGTAAACTATCGAAGGAATGTCGACTTAAAAAGTGAAATAACCGGGAACCATATTGTATCTATCGAAATCATATCGGTAAAAATAATATAACAGTGACAATCCGTTATTGAATGTACATATGTATATCGGCAAAAGTGATTAAAACTGTAACAAATAATCAAGAGCAAATTAATAATTGAGGAAGTGCACCAAGAACGATGAACAACTGGAGCATAATCTTCTACCTGTAAGCTAGCTATTAAAAAATATAAAAATTAATTAACAAATATACATACAGTTTGAATTGAATTGGCACATCTGTGGGCATAATAGGGATTCGCGGTACTAATATATTTTCACCTCGGAATTTACCATTTAGAATTATGGCTTGGATAACGTTTTTAATTACTAATCGCGTGTCGTTGCACAACCGTGGTGGGTTCAAATGACGACCGGAGATCCAACCTTCAGTTGTTGTAAATTTTGCGGTGGCCTGGTAAATCTAATGAGTTCAAAAACTCAGCTAGATAATTTACAACTTCGGTAACATCACAAACTGTATCAATAGATTTGTATGATCCCAAGTCTCCTGGTAACAAATGTTGTTTCTTGAGATTTAATTCGTTGACATCCACATTTTTTGCTGCTAAAATTTCTCTTTCTGCCGGCCACTCATGATTAATATATTTTCTCTGTACATCGGGAAATATCTGGTCAATGAGAGCATCTTGTGAATCAATAATCTTGCAGAAATCGACCGGTAATTTTATGCATCCAGTTGTTTTGAGAATGTTTCAGCGGGTGGATCTTGAAGCATTTGAACACGCACATTTACTTTCAGTTGCGATGATTTTAAGCACGCGTTGATCTCATCAGCATATGTTGAACGCCGAATAACGGCGAATAAGTTGAGCGCGAACAATTTATTCGTTGCAGTGTGGATGGTATGTGGAACGCGAATAGAGTTTGACAGTTCGTAGCAACCACACTGCAATTCGTTACTACCAAATTGTTTTTACAAAATTGTCTTCTTTTAGAAAACAAAATGCAAATTTTATTATTCTTACATAAGTGTCAATTGGTTTCTTATAATTTAAATGTGTTTTTGTTTGAAATTGACTTTTTGAAATGTATAAAATCACGTTTGTTCGTCCATTCGTGCATTCGGTGTTCGCTCTCAGGTGCAAGGCCCTTGAAAGATAATTAAGTTTGAAGTTGCAACGAAATCTCTTAGAATCAGAATCGATGATGTGCACCTTTTTTTAATATTTATGTTGGGCTTGGCATCATAACATCTTCATATACTCAGGTTACAATACGGTCAATGTAACTGATGGTGAAACATTCATATAAAATTATAAAATATTAAGCATTTTATATTTGTTTGTTTGAACTTCGCTGCCCATTTAAACCAACTTTCATTGTTTACAACAAACAAATAAGAAAAGATTCTCCCTCTTAACAGTATAACATTTTTTTGAACCCTCCTAGATATGTATGAAATTTGAGTTAAATAAAACGTATTGTCCATCGATTATGTACTTATCGTACGTTCTAACTTATTCAAAGATGATTTTAGTTTTAGTACGATAAGCATGTAGGAAATCATATCCATTTTGTGGCATTTACACAGCTGGTGAAAAAATAGGTGTGAAACTGTGACCAAATTTTTGATATCCACTGTTGACTTGTTACTGATTAGCGGTTGTTTTGACTGCAAGCTGTGCAACCAAAATTTTTTTAAAAGAAAGAATGGTTATTCTCTCTATGAGGATGCCAATACATCACTAAAATGCAAAAAGTTTCGTCAAGGACTATAGGTGCACAAATTGATAATGCGGTCAGTGCATGAGTTACCAACCCCACTGTCATGCAACACCAATCAATGCATAATCAGCAGCAAAGCCATTGACCGACGACAATCGAGGTTACTTATTAAGAATTAAAATTGTAATGCAAAGGTGACCAGTGACCAGAAAGCATAACGCCTAATCAGCGTCTTTTACATTTCAAATTATTGGAATCGCCCTAGCAAGTAATAATAAGTTAGCTAAAATATTATTGAAGAATAAATATTCATTGTAATTCTGAATTTTAAAGAATAGTTTTTTTTTTAAATAAGCAGCTCGCCGCGATATATTACTGGCGCAGTCAAAGGTTCGATTAAAGTAAACTATCGAAGGAATGTCGACTTAAAAAGTGAAATAACCGGGAACCATATTGTATCTATCGAAATCATATCGGTAAAAATAATATAACAGTGACAATCCGTTATTGAATGTACATATGTATATCGGCAAAAGTGATTAAAACTGTAACAAACAATCAAGAGCAAATTATTAATTGAGGAAGTGCACCAAGAACGATGAACAACTGGAGCATAATCTTCTACCTGTAAGCTAGCTATTAAAAAATATAAAAATTAATTAACAAATATACATACAGTTTGAATTGAATTGGCACATCTGTGGGCATAATAGGGATTCGCGGTACTAATATATTTTCACCTCGGAATTTACCATTTAGAATTATGGCTTGGATAACGTTTTTAATTACTAATCGCGTGTCGTTGCACAACCGTGGTGGGTTCAAATGACGACCGGAGATCCAACCTTCAGTTGTTGTAAATTTTGCGGTGGCCTGGTAAATCTAATGAGTTCAAAAACTCAGCTAGATAATTTACAACTTCGGTAACATCACAAACTGTATCAATAGATTTGTATGATCCCAAGTCTCCTGGTAACAAATGTTGTTTCTTGAGATTTAATTCGTTGACATCCACATTTTTTGCTGCTAAAATTTCTCTTTCTGCCGGCCACTCATGATTAATATATTTTCTCTGTACATCGGGAAATATCTGGTCAATGAGAGCATCTTGTGAATCAATAATCTTGCAGAAATCGACCGGTAATTTTATGCATCCAGTTGTTTTGAGAATGTTTCAGCGGGTGGATCTTGAAGCATTTGAACACGCACATTTACTTTCAGTTGCGATGATTTTAAGCACGCGTTGATCTCATCAGCATATGTTGAACGCCGAATAACGGGAATTCGTTGTCTGGAATCACCTGAAAGGAGTAACAGAGTGCCGCCAAATAGTCTGTCGTTGTTTTTTATATCTTTCAATGTCCTGTTCAAAGCCTTAAGCGAATGTTTGTGTACCATAATGTATTCATCCTAGATGATAATTTTACACTGTTTCAGCACTGGCCATGGATGATTGTTTTTTTATATTGCACACCGCGTCTGGGTTATTTTGAATATTTAGTGCAGTTTAAATACCGAATGAGCTGTTTTGCCTCCATCCAATAAAGTTGCCGCAATCTCACAAGATGCAACAACCAAGCGATACCATTACATAATCGTATTTTAGCAAGAATAAGCGAAATAAGGAATGTTTTGCCAATTCCACGTAGTGCATCCACACAAAAATCCACCTTGTCCTGCCGAAACTGCGAGCATGATGTGGTCATTAATGGTTCTTCATTCATTGGGACATTGCGAGCAACAATCGCTGGCATTTCTACAGTATTGTATTGTAGTTCACGATTCAATTCAGTGTCTATTAAATCAGATGCATTTCGATTTGGTGAATGCATAGCGAAATGACTGAGTGGTAAGTTGGCAATGATAATGCAAAGATCCCAATAGCAATCAATGCTTCATTGTACATAGCGTCACTGAATACTATCGTAAGATCGTTGCACCGTGTACGATGTTGATGCAATTAAACCATAACACTTAGGAATATTAAAAATAGATAAAAACCTATTCTCATTGAAATTGGTTAAGCCGTTTCGGAAGAGTATGGCAACTAACACTGTGACAGGAATATTTTATATATTAGATTAAAAATAATTTATCTTAGTGAAAAAAAACACATCTATATAACAAATTTGTAATTCCCCATCTTCACCTTATGCCAAAACTTACCATAAACCGTACTCAAAACAAACTAACAAACTAGACTCTTTAAAAGCCTAAATTCTATACCTGAAGCTCTAGATTCTAGATATGAGTGAAGATAACAATTCAATTCCTGCCGCCACTCCGGTAGAAAATCATCTATCTCAAGAAAAAATCTACCATTCACTTCAAACGCTTCACATGTTTTTACAGTCTGTCAAGTAAGAGCGTGGTCGTGTTAATTTATAAAAAAAATTATTTTATGAAACTTTCATATTTGTATATACATTGTACACATTACAAACAATGATGCAATTTGGTCAATAATGTGTCCAGTCACCACCGGCGTCGATAATTGCCTGGCATCTCCGAGGCTTGCTTTCTACTAATTTGACGGCGTATTTTAGTGGCAAGGATCTCCAGATCCGACGAATTTCGTAAGACAACTGTTTCAAAGTGTATGTGCGTCTTCCACGAAGCTTCTGTTTAATATATGCCCACACATTTTCAATGGTTTGCATCGGGCGACTGTGACGGCCAATCCAACGTAACGATGCCAGATTGAGTCTTCCACTGAGTACAGAGTTTGCTGCGGTGTTTAGGATCGTTGTCCTCCTGCAGAATCTAATCTTCATTTTTTGAGATGAACCATTCGTTTGGCAGATTGCAGTAAACCCCTTTTGTAGATTTTTATCATTTTCTCGGCATTTAGGTTGTCAGTAAAGAGGTACATAGTGCCGAATCCCTGCTTTGAGAAGCAGCTATAAAGATGCACTTTCATTCCATGTTTTACGGTCCACTGAACAAGCTTATTGGTGGAAGTTGACCAGGCTCGCGTGAGGACAGAACGTGCCCATATAAAACATTCATCAGTAAAAATGACATTTTCAAAATCTCTATCAATATTCTCATGCGCCCAAGCGAGTCGCTTTGTCACATGTTTTTCAGTCAAAAGAGGCTTCTTCATTGTGTTGCGCCATGGAGTTTAACGTGATTCTCTTTCAAAAGAACAACGACAACTGAACTTTTGTTGACAATGCATCAAGGACAAAGCTTCCCTCTATCGGCTCGCGAAGGAATTAGAGCCTCTTACTTGACATACTGTAACTTACGATCAATCTTCGAATCCCTCAGAATCCCAGACGTAGTAAAAGACTTACCACGTTTTAACGGAAACCAATGACTCCTCTTTGACTTTATTACCAATGTCGAAGAAATTCTATCATATATGAGAGGCCTTGAGCAAACTCCATTAGAATTGAAAGGCAGGCTAATCTTTCACGAGATGTGCCTCAACACATTCTTATCAGGACTTAAAGAACCCTTAGGTTCTCACATAAGAGCAACGATACCAAGTACGTTAGCTTAAGCCCTTGCTCATTGTATTCAAGAAGAGAATATGTTCTACATGAGAAATACAGCGCAGAAAACTCGAACACAATACAACGGACCAATAAACTACTTCCCATCCCTAAATTTTCAACACACACAGAATTTTCAAACCCCAAATCTCTTAAGCAATACTAACCTTCCCTTTAGATCATTCATGCCTAACCAAAATTTCCAAAGAACACAGAACTATCAGACTCCAAATTTCTTAAACAACCTCTCAGACCCTTCGAAGCATTGGAAGCATTACAAGAATTCACTGTCAGATTAAAAATTTTAGAAAGCTGCCCTCCAATCAAAATTTCTACCTCAGTAGAAATTTACAACAATTCTACAAATGACCAAACACTTTTAATAGAGCAACCATTAAAAGTAAACCCTTATTCTTCCACTTAATTTATAGAAATGAATAATTTCAATTTCAACTGTGACATTACGGAAAAAAGTCCTGATATAACAAAACAAATTTCAACCGCACACCTTAATAAAGAAGAAAAACAAGGTCTTCTAAAAGTTTGCAAGAAATTCGAAGACTTAATTTTCAAAGACGGACAAAACTTGACCTTCATGAATAAGATCAAACACGAAATTCGGACAACAGATGACATTCCAATCTATACAAAAACTTATTGATATACCTATTGGCGTCTTGTAATTGACTACAGGAAATTAAACGAGAAAACCATCTCAGATATGTATCCTATCCCAAACATCAATGAAATCTTGGATAAACTAGTGTCACGGTAAAAATTTACCGCGACAAAAGTCATTCTTTCATTTATCCCATTCCTTGTTCCTTCCTTGCCATTTCTTCTTTTTTTTGTCTACAGGTGTTTCCGTCAATGTACTGAGAGAGAGAAGGGCAGCCTTGGTCCATCAGCCATTGGTTCACTCTCTCAGTATTTTGACGAAACAAGAATCATCGAATCAATCTTGATACCGAACGTGGATAACCGATTGTGACGGACAGACGGGCGGTCTGATCCAACAGAGAGAGAGCGTGGGTGACAGTTGGCCCCGAACGCTAGATGTAACTCATTTTGGGAATGGCCGAGAGCCCAACATAAATAGTCATTAACTTACACTTACTAAACTTATAATTTTCACTTCCCACTATTGTACAAAATGGAACGCTATTCGCTTATCCCTCAACCCCCAAAATCTAACACAAGCCCACCGACGTAGTTTATTTTTTTTTGTAATCGCGTATAAGAACATAACTGCCAACTTTTCCTTCGAAAGTATATATATATTACTTAGTCAAGGTTCCTTCCAACATTTTCGATTTCTTCTCGATTTTTTTTGTTATATTATTGTATCCTAGATTCGGAGGGGACTAATGTATTCAGTAATTCGAAGTAGAATTCTTGAATACTGGTATTTAACTTTCTTTTTGGCTTTCTCGAAAGAAATAGTGGAAAAATGGCTGAACACACTCATTGAGTTTGGCGCCCCTGGAAGTGACACCAGCGGTCGGCGAATTCAGCGATGACTGTGTATAAGCCGGGAAGTTATGTGTGAGTAGGTAGGACGGCTGGATTTCAATAGCGTCGGCTCATTTCAGCAAATAAGCTGTATGATGCTGAATTATGACGAGATCGAAGTCCGCGCGTTCCGATTGGCCGAAAGCATTGGGGGATGAGTAAAGAAGAGGTTTGGATAGACATCGAAAACCCTGGAAGAATCACTTCTTTACTGACTACAAGAGACGAATATCAGATTTTGGAAGAAAGAAAACTAATTAGAGAGAAAAGTGTCAAAATTTAAGAATTCTATTTCGAGTGATATAGTGGAAAAACAAAAATCAAGAAATTTTGTAAGGGAAAGGAAAAATTGAAGAAGAAAAATCGAGAAGGAGTATCTAGAAAGTGTGGATGAAGGGAGGAAAGTTGAAAAAGGAAGGAAAAAGAAATCAGAGAAGGTCTAGGTGGCAGGAAATAATAAAAAGTTAAGTATAGTGATTTTTATTATTTTACATTTAAATCGTTCTTTTTTTATTGTTCAAAATTTTGTAAAAGATCAGAAATCGGTTGACTTGTGTTCCGTTAGAATTTTCTCGAAATTGCGAGACGCGCGACCCGTTAAACTTTTCTTTTGTCCGTTCGGGACAAAGCAATAGCGGTCCATTTTACTTTGTTTCAAATTTCTATTGTTCTTTTGTTCTCGAAAAGATCTTGGGTTTTACTCCTATTTTAAAAGGTTTCCCAAGCAAACTATAGTTAAAACTAATAAAAAGAGTTAAAATCCCATTTCGGGAATATAAATTTATTCTTCTTATTTAAAAGTGCTTTCACCGTCGGTTCCGCTCCGAAGGTTTGCAATTTCCTTTAATTTTTCAAAAAAAATTGCTGGCGCCCTTTTTTACTTTTCAGGTCTTACGCCCCTGTGGTAATCAAAAATTATTTCGATCAATTTAATTGATTGATAAAAATAATTAATTCGACCCATAAAATTAATTGGTGTAACCCACCCCTTTGAACTAGCCGTGGTGGTAGCATTGGAAGTGCTACCTGTTGCACTTCGAATTCGAACGCACCTTATCGTCGTTTCCTTTGTTTTGACATTCGTCTGATAAACAATTATTCAGAATTCGGATATTATCTCGTGTGCCGGTCGTGTTTCGGTCTCGTCGTTTGATTTTGTTTAAATTAATAATTGAATAAGTAATAATATAATTGTTCGGTTCGTCGCGGAAAAGTGCAACAAATTGGCGCCCAACGTGGGGCTTGTGAAGAAAAAAATTAGTTGTTAATTGAGAGAGATAATATTTTCAACCGCGGTGGAAAGCTTTTGTTGTTTGGGAAAAACTTTAATTCATTGTCCTAGTGATTGTCCCAGTGTTTTAGGGAAGTTTTCGTTAATCTGTTTGTGTTCTTATTACTTTCCTTGGTTTTCTTTTTTCTTTCAGTGATATTATTGGCCATTAATTGATTAAATTGATCATCAATCCAACATAATAATATACATACGTACCTATATAGTGAGTGACAATTTATATAAACAGTTTGATAAGTGGTTCCCGTTTTTTTTGATATTGGATAAAGTGCACCTACCAACCTGCATATAACATATGTATGTACCTACTTTGGCTAAAAAGGAATTTACTCGATAGGAAACTGTAAGTTGTTTTATTTTCATTACTTTTTTTGCTATTTTGGAAACCTGCAAGGGAATACCTAAGCATAAATAAATTAATTTCATATTTTATATGTAAAAGAATTTTATAAGTCATCAAATTGAGTCCAACGGTACGGTGTTTTGTTTTGACTTTGTGCATAGTGGTTTACATATATCTTCCTTGGTGTTTTCTTTTCTTTTCTTTCACGTAAAGTTATAATTTGATTACGGTTTCGCTTTGTGTTGAACGTTTAATCTGGCTTCGAATAATTTTTGGAATTAAATTAATATTTGCAATTCAATTTTTGGTGTGACCAGATTAAGTGTGATTCATTTTTTTTGATAAATATTTTTTTTTGCTTGAGTATACTTTTGTTTGCATAGTTCGTCAATTTAGAAGTGGAATATTGAAAAAAAATTAAATCGTGTACAGGGTGTTAGGAAAGTTTTCTCTGTGTGGAATTTCCAAACTATTTTGTTTTTTTTTTTAAATTCATTTTTTTATTATTTTCATTCTTTGAGGTGGTATATTTGAAAATTTTATTCGCTATTACAGGGTGGTACGGAAATTTGGTTCTGGTAAAGTCCAAAATTATTTGTAAAGTTGTTTTTAGATTACCTTTTCCTCTGATTTGGTTAAGATAAAGCAATCAACTGGGTGTTGATTTGGTGCTTTATTTCAACGTTTTAGTTTCAAGTATATTATCAATCCTAGTAATCCTAGCATTAATTTATCAATTTTTTTTTTACCAAATTGTAATCGTGGTTTTAATTGTTTTGGCGTGATCGTGTGCAAACAAAGTCAACTGGGTGTTGATTTTTGTTGGAACCTTTTTTTTAAACTTTGCCATCAAAAGTAATTTTAGCTTTCGAGATTTAAATTCCTTTTTCGCGATTTTATAAAATTTAAAATAGAGGTTCGGACAAACAACTGGGTGTTGATTTGGCCTCTTTATAGTTCGGTGAAGACAATTTTCGGTTTTATTTTTATTCCTTGCGCGTTTACTTGAATTTTCTTTTGTTGTGTATAAAGCAACCAGCTGGGTGTTGGTATTTTGTTTTATACTGCGTTTTGTTTTGAAAATAATTTTTTTTTACGTCGGTATTTAACTTTTCGAAACCGTTACATTTTTTTTTATTTCGAGAAAAATTGAAAATGGATGTTTACCGGTTGAACAAAGAGGAACTCTCGTACGAGTTACGCGCCCGCGGCTTAAAAGAAGGTACGGTGGAGAACATGAGAGCCACTCTCAGATCTTCACGTATTCTAGAACGCTCGGGATCTATATCCTCGGATAGTCCGCACTACCCGTTTTCTTTCGGAGAAGATACAGAGGCGGTTAAAAATAAAATTTTGGAAATTAAGGAACTTTTGAAAATTCCGCCTAAGAATCCGAAGTCTTCGGAGTATCTTAAGGTTTTGACCAAAATTGAGTGGGCGTTAGTTAGGATGAATAGGGCTAAGGCAGAGTCATCGGAAGAGGTCAATGAAGTGGCCGATTTGAAGGGGGAGTTATTGCTGTTAATGGCAAAATTAACAGAAGGGGATGAGGATACACCCCACGAAATTGGGAAAGATAAATCGAAAACAAATACGTTGGCAGCAGGGTTGGAAGCGTTACCTGCAATCGACCAACGGGCGAGTTCAGGATTTCAACGACAGACCGAGGCTTGTTTACACCAAGATGAGGTCCGTGACCGGAATCCTGAGCGTATTGAGAAATGGGATATAAAATTCTCTGGTGAGCGGTGTGGCTCATCAGTGAATGCATTTTTAGAAAGGGTAGAAGAGCTTAGGATTTCGCGTGGAGTTTCTGAGGAAAGACTTTTTCGTTCAGCAGTCGATCTTTTCACTGGGAAGGCACTTCTCTGGTTCAGGGCGATTAGGGACTCGATTTCAACGTGGAAGGAATTGGTTAGCGAGATTAAGTTGGAGTTTTTACCCTCCAACTACGACGACCTCTTATTGGAGGAAGTCAAGCGACGTACCCAAGGGAAGGATGAGTCTATGGGGATTTATATTGCCCTCATGCAGACTCTTTTTAAGAGATTTTTGGAGCCTCTGAGTGAGAATAGGAAGTTGTTCATTCTCATGAAGAATATTACTCCATTCTACCAGACGCAATTGGGGTTGGCCGATATTAAATCAGTCAACGAACTCGTTGCGTTTAGTAGAAAGTTAGAAACGATTAGAACAAATGTAGAAGCTTTTGTTCCTCCTCCTAATAACCGCTCTAGGCAGGCTTTGGAGCCTGATGTTGCCTATGTTGCTTCCGTTCAGGAAACAGCAGCAACAGTTGCAGTTGGAAGTAACCCACCACCTCGTAGGCCCATTCGCTGTTTCAACTGCAATAGGGAAGGTCATTTCTCGAATACCTGTTCCGCTCCTAGGAAGTGTTTTGGTTGTGGGGCTGTAGGTACAACCAGACGCGATTGTAGGCGCTGCTCGGGAAATGGGCAACGGTCTCTTGGGCCAGCAGGGCAAGAGCGCCGTCGCAATTAGGGAGGTCGCCTGCTGACGACCAGCTGGTAGGAAAAATACAACTTGGTTTCACGTTAGATTCAAGCGGGGACGATAGACGTCCATACTTAGGCGTAAATATTTACGGAGTTAGGATTTTAGGGCTCCTAGATTCAGGAGCATCAAGAACAATTATTTGTAGGGATGGGTGGACACTATTAAAGGATTTAGGATTACATTTAGAGACAAGTAATGTTAGGCAGGTTCATTTAGCTGATGGTGCAGGTGTAGGAGTTTTAGGGATAGTAAACTTACCTATAATAGTAGAAAACAAATCAGTTTTAGTTGAGTGTTTGGTAATACCCTCACTCCCACATGCCATGATCCTTGGTGCAGATTTTTGGGCACTATCGGGAATTGTCCCGGATCTTAGGTCAGGAATCTGGAGCTTTTCGAGCCAGGAGATGGTGGCTTCGATAGATAGCACGTCACTTACAGAAGAAACAGAATTAGACGTTGAGCAGAGGGCAAAACTAAATGTTTTAATTGAAGATTTGTTTAGGAATATGCCAGAAGGGTTAGGAGTTACAGATAGAGTAGAACACATAATCAGGACGATGTCAGAACCAATTAAACAGCGGTACTATCCGGTTTCATCCGCGATGCAGGTCCACATCGACAAATCCCTTAAGGAGATGTTAGATGATGGAGTTATTGAAAAATCAAATAGTCCTTGGGCTTCACCCATTGTTTTGATTAAAAAGAAAGACGGTACTTTTCGGTTCTGCGTCGGTTATAGGAAATTGAATCAGGCAACAGAAAGGGATGCTTATCCGCTTCCAATTATCTCGGCGATTTTGGATAAGCTTAGGAATGCTAGGTTTCTTTCATCACTTGATATTAAATCGGCTTATTGGCAAATTCCAATGTCAGAAGAATCTAAAAAGTTTACAGCTTTTACGGTTCCTGGCAGGGGTTTGTTCCAATTCAAGCGGATGCCTTTCGGCTTACACAATGCCCCTGCGACTTGGCAGAGGTTTATAGATAGTGTTTTAGGGCCTGAGTTGGAGCCTTTCGTTTTCGTGTATCTTGATGATATCATTATCGTCACAGATACATTTGAAAAACACTTAGGTATTCTTAACGAAGTTTTGAAGAGACTTAGTGAGGCAGGGCTTAAAGTAGGTCGGGATAAGTGCAACTTTTGCAGACCATCCCTAAAATTTTTAGGTTACGTTGTAGATAGGAACGGATTACACGTTGATCCGGAGAAAGTAGAGGGTATGGTTAAAATACCGGCACCCAAAAACGTCAAAGAGGTTAGGAGCTTTGTAGGAACTGTTTCGTGGTACAGGCGTTTCGTACCAAACTTCGCAACAGTAGTTAGACCTTTAACTGATTTGCTGAAAAAGAGCAAAAAGTTCGTCTGGACTGAAGAATGTGAAGACGCTTTTAGGAAAGCTAAGGAATTTTTAATTATGGCTCCAATTTTAACCTGTCCCGATTTTAGTCTTCCATTTGTAGTCCAAACCGACGCTTCAGATTACGGTATCGGGGCCGTACTAACCCAAACCTTTGAAGATGGCGAAAAGGTCATCTGTTATTTAAGTAGGTCACTCAATCGAAGTGAAAGGAATTATTCGACGACTGAAAAGGAATGCTTAGGAGTTTTGTGGGCGGTTGAGAAGTTGAGGCCGTATCTCGAAGGTGTTCGGTTCACGGTCATCACAGATCATTACTCACTTGTTTGGTTGAGTAACCTCAAAGACCCACAAGGTAGATTAGCGCGCTGGGCAGTTAGGCTACAGCAGTTTGATTTTAAAATCATTCACCGGAAGGGAAAAGACCATGTCGTGCCGGACATGTTATCTCGGGGGGTTCCAGTAGTGGCTGGGATCTCGGATGAGGATTTAGACCCTTGGGTGTCAAAGATGATTTCGTCAGTTGAGTCGAATCCGTTGGATTATCCAGCTTGGAGGGTAGAGGGTGGCCGACTATACAAGTTTGTCAAATCGACACATATAGTGGTGCACGGAAATAATGAAGAGTGGAAGTTGGTAGTAGGGAAAAAGAAAAGGTTAGATATTTTAAAACAATGCCATGATAGTCCGTTAGCTGGACATATGGGGGTGAGAAAAACATTTGCTAGAGTAGGGGCTAAATATTATTGGCCAAAAATGAGGAAAGATGTAACAAATTACGTTAGGAATTGCAAAATCTGTCAACAAGTGAAACCAGTTAATGACAAACCAGCCGGTCTTATGACTGAAAGGATAGGAGTTTCTTCTCCGTGGGAGATGATTAGTGTGGATTTAGTAGGTCCATTACCCAAGTCAAGTAGGGGATTTATGTACATTCTTACAGTTGTAGACTATCTCACAAAATTCCCATTATTGTTTTCATTAAGGTCTGCAACGGCAAAAGCAGTTTGTAAGGAGTTGGAGGATAATGTGTTTCTGTTGTTTGGGGTTCCAAAAGTAGTCATTTGTGATAACGGTCCGCAGTTTAAGAGTAGGGAACTTAAGGCGCTTTGTAATGAATATTCATCCAAGATTAGGTTTACCCCACACTATCATCCACAGGCTAACCCCGCGGAGAGAATTAATCAAATTATTAAGACAACGTTGAGAGCTTATGTTTCCGAAAATCACAGAGCATGGGATTCTCAATTAGCTAAGGTAGCTTGTGCTATACGCACCTCTCAACATGAAGTGTTAGGAGTTTCTCCATATTATGCCAATTTCGGCAAAGAAATGTCAACTAGTGGTAGGGAGGAAAAGACACTTAGTGATCAGGGTATAGATAGTAATGAGATAGCATCGCAAGGAGAGGTAGGAGAAAGGTTTAGGAAACTTAGGGCGGATATAGCTGCCAAACTTCGAGCTGCATCCAAGAAATCTGCGGAATCTTACAACCTCAGGAGGAGGGATATTCAATATCTTCCTAATGATGTTGTTTGGCGCAGAAATTTTGACTTATCTAATGCTGCGAATTATTACGCTGCCAAGCTGGCACCGAAGTATGTCGGGCCATTTAGAATTAGAAAACGATTGTCCCCTTGGACATATGTCCTAGAGGATGACAATGGTAAAGATCGTGGCACTTGGCACACTAAAGATCTTAAACCTTTCAATAAACTTTCAGAAAACGATTAAGTCGGAAGTCCCACAGTAAAGTAACGTTTTTTTTGTTCTGCTTTGCTTTGTTTTCATTTCTTTTCTTTTTTTGATCTCCTTTCGAACCGACTGCCATATTTGGCCTGATGG
Source organism: Eupeodes luniger (assembly GCA_951509635.1). Lineage (NCBI taxonomy): Eukaryota > Metazoa > Arthropoda > Insecta > Diptera > Syrphidae > Eupeodes > Eupeodes luniger. The sequence continues at coordinate 172,508,839 of OX608073.1, read as the reverse complement.
ATTCCTCTGTAGTGATGGTAACCAGGTCCAGCCGTGGGAAATGGTTTACTTTTGTGACAAAAGGTAAACACATTTCCAAGGAGGAAAGGGTGGAGTTTGTCACGGTAAAAATTTACCGCGACAAAAGTCATTCTTTCATTTATCCCATTCCTTGTTCCTTCCTTGCCATTTCTTCTTTTTTTTGTCTACAGGTGTTTCCGTCAATGTACTGAGAGAGAGAAGGGCAGCCTTGGTCCATCAGCCATTGGTTCACTCTCTCAGTATTTTGACGAAACAAGAATCATCGAATCAATCTTGATACCGAACGTGGATAACTGATTGTGACGGACAGACGGGCGGTCTGATCCAACAGAGAGAGAGCGTGGGTGACAGTTGGCCCCGAACGCTAGATGTAACTCATTTTGGGAATGGCCGAGAGCCCAACATAAATAGTCATTAACTTAGACTTACTAAACTTATAATTTTCACTTCCCACTATTGTACAAAATGGAACGCTATTCGCTTATCCCTCAACCCCCAAAATCTAACACAAGCCCACCGACGTAGTTTATTTTTTTTTTGTAATCGCGTATAAGAACATAACTGCCAACTTTTCCTTCGAAAGTATATATATATTACTTAGTCAAGGTTCCTTCCAACATTTTCGATTTCTTCTCGATTTTTTTTGTTATATTATTGTATCCTAGATTCGGAGGGGACTAATGTATTCAGTAATTCGAAGTAGAATTCTTGAATACTGGTATTTAACTTTCTTTTTGGCTTTCTCGAAAGAAATAGTGGGAAAATGGCTGAACACACTCATTGAGTTTGGCGCCCCTGGAAGTGACACCAGCGGTTGGCGAATTCAGCGATGACTGTGTATAAGCCGGGAAGTTATGTGTGAGTAGGTAGGACGGCTGGATTTCTATAGCGTCGGCTCATTTCAGCAAATAAGCTGTATGATGCTGAATTATGACGAGATCGAAGTCCGCGCGTTCCGATTGGCCGAAAGCATTGGGGGATGAGTAAAGAAGAGGTTTGGATAGACATCGAAAACCCTGGAAGAATCACTTCTTTACTGACTACAAGAGACGAATATCAGATTTTGGAAGAAAGAAAACTAATTAGAGAGAAAAGTGTCAAAATTTAAGAATTCTATTTCGAGTGATATAGTGGAAAAACAAAAATCAAGAAATTTTGTAAGGGAAAGGAAAAATTGAAGAAGAAAAATCGAGAAGGAGTATCTAGAAAGTGTGGATGAAGGGAGGAAAGTTGAAAAAGGAAGGAAAAAGAAATCAGAGAAGGTCTAGGTGGCAGGAAATAATAAAAAGTTAAGTATAGTGATTTTTATTATTTTACATTTAAATCGTTCTTTTTTTATTGTTCAAAATTTTGTAAAAGATCAGAAATCGGTTGACTTGTGTTCCGTTAGAATTTTCTCGAAATTGCGAGACGCGCGACCCGTTAAACTTTTCTTTTGTCCGTTCGGGACAAAGCAATAGCGGTCCATTTTACTTTGTTTCAAATTTCTATTGTTCTTTTGTTCTCGAAAAGATCTTGGGTTTTACTCCTATTTTAAAAGGTTTCCCAAGCAAACTATAGTTAAAACTAATAAAAAGAGTTAAAATCCCATTTCGGGAATATAAATTTATTCTTCTTATTTAAAAGTGCTTTCACCGTCGGTTCCGCTCCGAAGGTTTGCAATTTCCTTTAATTTTTCAAAAAAAATTGCTGGCGCCCTTTTTTACTTTTCAGGTCTTACGCCCCTGTGGTAATCAAAAATTATTTCGATCAATTTAATTGATTGATAAAAATAATTAATTCGACCCATAAAATTAATTGGTGTAACCCACCCCTTTGAACTAGCCGTGGTGGTAGCATTGGAAGTGCTACCTGTTGCACTTCGAATTCGAACGCACCTTATCGTCGTTTCCTTTGTTTTGACATTCGTCTGATAAACAATTATTCAGAATTCGGATATTATCTCGTGTGCCGGTCGTGTTTCGGTCTCGTCGTTTGATTTTGTTTAAACTAATAATTGAATAAGTAATAATATAATTGTTCGGTTCGTCGCGGAAAAGTGCAACACTAGGAAAATTTCACTACTTTTTACCCTCGATCTCGCAAGTGAATTCCATCAGATCGAGATGGATCCCAAATCCATTGAAAAAACCGCCTTTTCCGTCGATGCAGGACACTACGATTATTTGCGTTTGCCATTCGGCTTAAAAAACGCACCGTCCACCTTTCAGAGAGTCATGGACAATATCCTTAAAGATCTCGTAGGTAAATGTTGTTGAGTTTATCTAGATGACATAGTAATATATTCTACTTCCCTACAAGAACACCTAGAAAGCTTTGAATTTTCTAAGAAAGGAAATTCATTAAAGACTTTGCTACATTTGTTCAACCTCTCACGGTACGTACCATAAAATAGATATCACGTGAGAATACATCAGAACCTTTTTGAAACCGTCAAAGACATTTTAACTAATGACCCAATCCTACAATATCCCGACTTCTCGAAACCATTTAACCTGATGATAGTTGCTAGCAATTTCGCAATTGGTGCTATTCTATCTCAAGGACCTATAGAAAGTGATAGATGCTATGCCAGTAGAACTCTTTCGTCTTCCGAGACAAATTATTCAACCATAGAGAAGGAACTACTCGCCAAGTCTTGGCAACTAAGTATTTAAGACCTTATCTCTTTGGACGCAAATTCAAAATAATCACAGACCACAAACCTCTAACATGGATTATGAATTTGAAAGATACGAACTCCAAATTAACACGCTGGAGAATAAAACTCGAAGAGTACGACTATGAAATTGTTCATAAAAAAGGTACTGCAAACACAAATGTTGATGCTCTCAGCAGAATCAAAATAAATAATTCTTCCAACATCCAAAGAATAGACATTAAAGCTAATGATAGTTTTCAGTGCATGGCACAAGCGGATCTACTATACACTCTGCTCTTGAAGCCCTAAATGACGGCATACCTATAGATGAAATACCCCTCAACGAATTTAGCCTCCAAACTCCCTTTGAACTTTTTTACGGCAGACCCTACATTTACACAAAACATATCCTCCAACGAAGAACACGATTACATAACGAAAATTTCGAAGTTTCAAGAAAAATTTTCCCTAAAATTAAAAAGTTTTGAGAAGACGCAACAAACAAAAGAATAGGCAAGAGTACGATAACACAGGCGACAAGATATTATAACGGAACAGTTAAAAACAAGCAAACAAAGTTTAATGACGGAGTTGTATAGAACAGTTAAAAACAAGCATTTTTTTACTATGGGAGGGGGGGTCTATCTTCCCCCGTTTAGGCGGTAGGGGCAATTTAAAAAAATTATTATTTAAAATGGAAAAAAATAATTAAAAAATAACGACGATACTTACAATTAAGTTCTATATATTTCTTTAAAGCCAAAATTCTGTTTTATTAGCCAGTTTTTAAATCAAGTCAAAACTTTGCTTAGTTTTTGAAAAATTTAATTTTAAACTCAAAATTTGAGTAAAAAAAGTTAAAAAAAGGTTTAAAGTGTAATTTTTCAATACTTCAAGATTATCTACTGTTTCGCCGATAAATTAAAATAAAAGACGATCTTTTCGTTCCAACGTTATAAAGAAGAATGATTTATTTTCTTGACATTATTGTCACAAAATAGGCATAATGGTACAATAATAAAAATGAAACATGATAAGCAAAATTTGAATTTGACATTTACAATTATATAACTTTATAAAAACAAACAAATTGAAGACTAGTTGGTGGGTGGCGTTCTGTTTCTTAGCTCAACATTCCTCCCCGGCGTGAACATAGTTCTCAACTCTATCTTCGTCTTGAGACATCATGAAACGATAAAATTAAATAATTAATACGATTCAAAAATATAAAACATATAGCACTAGATTAGGTACGGAGACATAAACAGAAAAGTTCAAACAAAAAGATCTGGCTGAACGTCAGCTATTAAATTTATAATGTGACTATAGTTGTCTCATTCTAGTCCGTGCACCTTGATTTTCGCATCGTTGTTTGTTGTTTGTAAATTTGTAAATTGTGTTCAAGTTTGTTTATCAGTGATATTAAATTGTGTTATTTTGTTATAAATAATAAATAAATTATTCAATATTTATCTGTGGTGTGTGCTGCTAAATAAGGGTAAGTTTTTTTTAAATTTTGTGTTAATATTGTAGGTAAGTTTAGTATAATAGCGTAGTTTAGTTGCATTTTACTCTTCCATAAGAAGAGGTTTGTGTGTTTCCCATAAGAAATGCACAGGTTTGTGTGTTTCTCATAAGAAATATACGAGTGCGTGTGTTGCCCATAAGGAAAGTACATGTTCATTGTGTAAAATCTCCATTGTGTAAAATTCCATTCGTTGCAGACTAAAGGTCCCTTATTGGTTTCGGAAAAAAAATACATTTTTTTTTATTATTAGTATGCTATTAGTGGACTGTATTATTATAAATTTTTTGTATTAATTAAGTTGATCGACGATAACAGTGGGGTGTTTTAGAATATTTTTAGAGAAAATACAATTTTTTTTTGTTGATTTGGTTGATATCATTTTAATATTTAATGTTTTTTAATGATTGCTTAATATTAGTTATAGATGATTGTTTGTTGATTTATATTTAAATTAGAGTTGAATGTGATTTTAAATGTGATGAATTTAAATGTGATTATTTATTTGTTATTAAATGAAGAATGTTGTTGATGACATTAATGATAATATAATAATTTAATTAACATGTTTAGGTGTTTTTGAGTACGTGTGATACTTATGTTTTCTGCTGTGATAAATGAGTATGATACTGTGTAATTGTGGGTGATAGATTTAAATTGTTTAAAAAATGCAATTTCTCAATACGTTTAATGCTGATTTTCTGTGAGTAACATTTTCTGAATTGTGCAATTGAATGTCTAATGTTGAATATTTTGATTTTCTGTGACAACATTAGAACTGCATGACTGTGATAATCTGAAATATGACTGTTATATTCTGATTGACTGATTCATATTTATTGGTTGACTGAGTGTTTGTATTCGATTGATTGACTGAGTGTTTGTATTCGATTGATTGATTGAGTGTGTATTTCGATTTCGACTGAGTGTGTATTTCGATTTTGACTGAGTGTTTTAGTGAGTGCATGTTTTTGTTCTAAATGAGAGTTTGTTTTGTTATTGATTCAGTAATGTAATTTCTCATGGTTTAATAATTGAGTTTTCGTCAAAAGATTTGTTACAGGGTAGAAGGCATATTTTAGTTATTGGTCTTTTGAATTCACCTGATTTTGTTTTTAAAGTTACGACACGAGTAAGCTTATCAGCTCCTTGTACTAGCGAGGTAATACGTGCAAGAGCCCATTGCGATGGTGGCAGGCGCTCATCTTTTAGCAATACTAAATCTCCAACTTCAGGTTGTGGCTGTTGGTGTAACCATTTTGGTCGACGTTGCATTCGAGATAAGTACTCTCCGCTCCACTGCTTCCAGAATGAGTTGACGGCTGCTTGCATTTTATTCCATCTATTTAGATGAGTAATTTTTTCGTCGTTTATATTTGCTTCTGGTACAAGAAAACTTGATGTTCCAATTAGAAAGTGTGCTGGTGTTAAAATGGCGAAGTCTTCAAAGTTGTCGGATAAAGGACATAGAGGCCTCGAATTTAAACATGCTTCTATTTGAGTTAGAAGTGTGCTGAGTTCCTCAAATGTAAGGGTCTCGTTCCTAACGATCCGCTTTAAGTGAAATTTAACGGATTTCACTCCTGCTTCCCATAGACCTCCAAAGTGCGGGGAAGCGGGAGGAATAAAATTCCACTTTGTTCCGATGTTGGTTGTTGCTAATTGGACTTGCTTCCAGTCGAAATTTGCGGCCTTCAGCATTTTTTGAAGTTCGGAATTCGCTCCTACGAAGTTTTTTCCACAGTCACTGTAGATTTCTGTGCAAATACCTCGACGTGCTGTAAATCTTCGAAAGGCTGCCAAAAAAGTTTGAGTTGTCATATCGGTGACAGCTTCAAGGTGTATTGCCTTGGTTGCTAAACATACAAATATGGAGAAATATCCTTTGAACGATTTTCCTCCACGGCCTTTCCAAGATTTGACATCTATCGGTCCAGCATAGTCTACACCGGTGTGAGTAAATGGTCGAGAGATTCTTACTCGGGGAGCTGGAAGATTTCCCATTAATTGTTGTAACGGTTTGGCTCCAAAACGAAAACAGATAGTACAGTGGTGAATATATTTTTTAACACTAGTTTTTAGGTTGAAAATCCAATATTTTGTCCGTATATATGCGATCGTTTGCTGTATTCCACCATGGAATGTGTTTTCATGTGCCTCCCTAATCAAAAGTTCTGTAAAGGTATTGCTAGATTTTAAAATAATTGGATGTTTCTGTTCGTATTGTAAATTTGAATTTTGTAAACGTCCTCCTACTCGTAGTATTCCATGACTGTCAATAAAGGGATGTAATGATCCAAAATGTTTACCTGATGTTGGATGCTTTGTCAAATCCTTGAGTACTTCTGAAAAGTGCTGTCTCTGTACTACTCTAATGCAATTAAAGGTTGCATTTCTAATGTCGGTTGTTGAAATTGGGCTTTTTAACTGGTCTTGTGATAATTTTTTAACAAAAAAGAATGCAATCCTCCGGCAGTAAGCAATGGTTCGCACGAGTTGTTTAAAATCTGAAAATTGTCAATTAATTTTTGTACTTCATTTTCAGTTTCAACGACGCAATGCAGGTGGATTTTTTCTGGACGCATTTCTTCCTCGGTTTCAAACGATGATGTTGAACTTGGGCTCGAAAACTTCCAATCGGATTGGAGGTAATCTGGTCCTCGCCACCAAAGACAGTTGTCTTTAAGTTCCAATGGTGAAACTCCTCTGGACGCAAAATCTGCTGGGTTCTGTTTTGTTGGAACATGATTCCAGATGTTGACATTTGTTAATCTCTGTATTTCGGCAACTCTGTTACTAACAAATGTTTTCCATTTTGATGGCGGTGCAGCAATCCAACATAACGTTATCATAGAATCCGTCCACGCAAACGTTTTAAAATCATTAAGTTTTAAGACCTTTTGAACATAGTTTAAAAATCGAGCTAACATCACAGCACCACATAATTCAAGTCTAGGAAGCGATATAGTATTAAGTGGTGCAACTCTGGTTTTCGACATAACAAGGTTGGTGTGAATTTTATTGTTTTTGTCCAAGGTCCGTAAATAAACTACAGCTCCATAAGCCTTCATTGAGGCATCGCTAAATCCATGTAATTCTACCTCTAAATTATTCTTTTCAGTTTGTATCCAACGTTGAATTTTGATATCTTGAAGTACTGGTAGTTGTGTTTGTAGAGATAACCATTCTCGCTGCAGTTCCGGCGGAACAGGTGCATCCCATGTCAAACCCTTCACCCATAACTTTTGCATAATGATTTTTGCCAAAATCACACATGGTGAAATCCATCCAAGTGGATCAAAAAGTTTGGCAATAGTTGAAAGAACTTCTCGTTTGGTGACTTCTACTGATTCGGATTTGGTCCACTGAAAAGAAAAGGAGTCACTGTAAGGAAGCCATTTGATTCCAAGAGTCTTGATGTGTTCTGCTGACTCAAAGGGTAGCATGAAATCAACTGCACGGTCTTGATGAGCGATGTTGACAAGAGCTTCTTCAAAATTACTGGCCCATTTCCGAAGATGGAAGCCAGCTGATAATAAGAGTTGGTTGATTTCGGTCACTTTCTTTTGAGCTTCGTAAATTGAGTCTGCTCCGCTTACTAAATCATCAACGTACATGTCTTGTCTAATCATATCAGCTGCTAATGGATAATTTTGCCTTTCATCATTAGCGAGCTTATTCAAAGTACGTGTTGCCAAGTAAGGAGCAGATGCTGTTCCAAAAGTTACTGTTTTTAAACGATACAGCTTCAAAGGACTCTGGTTGTCACTTCTCCAATAAATTAGCTGATAAAGCGTGTCTTGGTCTCTCATTTGAATTTGCGGTACATTTTTTCAATGTCCGCTGTCAAGGTAATCTTAAAAGTTCTCCATTTTAAAATGATGTCCATAATGTTTAATTGTGTCTTAGGTCCAACCAAAAGATGTTCGTTCAAGGACGTTCCGTGAGAATTTTTGAAGGTAGCATCAAAAACTACTCACAACTTCGTTGTGGTACTGGACTCCTTAAATACAGCATGATGAGGCACGACATAATAGAATGGTGAATTAAGAATTCCTTTGCTGACATCTACTTCTTCCATGTGATTTAGTTGAAGGTACTCGGAAATACAAGCTGCATATTGTTTGTGTAACTCTGGATTGTTGTTGAGTCTTCGTTCGAGTTGAAGAAATCTTCTGAAGGCTCCTTGCTGACTGTTTCCAAGTGGAGGTCTATCACCGTCCTTGAATGGTAAGGCAACTTCAAATCTTCCATCCGGTAAACGGCAGGTGTTCATCTGAAAATGCTTCTCACAAGCAGCGTCTTCCGCAGCTTCAGGTTCATCGAACGGTGTTTCTTCAATTTCCCAAAATTTGCGAAGTTGTGAATCGATGTCGACAAACTGCAAGTGGATCCGAAATGTTTCGACAGGTACCTTTCCAAAGACGATCCATCCAAGTTGAGTTTCTTGAGCAATTGGAGCAACTGCTTCTGTTCCCCTGACTATCTCCGGCAGAACTATTTCACTAAAAACATCACTACCTAATAGCAAGTCAACGTTAGCAGGTTTGTAAAATGAGGGATCGGCTAAACTCAAACCCTGAATATGGGTCCATTGGTGTGGAAGAAACTCTTTATTGGGAAGTAAACCAGTTAAAGTTTTGAAAACGAACGCCCTAGCATCTATCTCAAATGAAGTATGTATCGATTTTAATTTAATGTTGACAAAGCTTTGACAAGAACCTGTTTTGTTATTTCCAAATCCAGAGACTTCGACAAGGGTACGACATTTTCTTAAATTAAGTTGTTGTGCTGCTGCTTCGGTGATGAATGTTGCTTCTGAACCTGGATCTATCAGCGCTCTCAAATTCACAAACTCTCCGTTCAATGACTGAATCTGAACTACTGCTGTGGCAAGTAGAACGAAAGAATTCGCTTGACTTGAGAGGTGATAACTGCGAGTAGTGTTCGTTGATGAAGCTTGATCACTACCTGGATGAAATGCTGGAGCGTTTGGATTGATTTGTGTTGATACTGGATAGCTATTTTGATTTGAAACTGGTATTGGATTTCTACTATGTGGTTGTGAATTGTGCGAATTAGACGGCTGTGAATTGTTGAACTGTGAATCTTGAGAAAATGAAGGTTGATTGTTATAGGACTGCTGAGTAGAATGAGAATCGGTAAAAGTGAGTGATGTTTCTGTCTGCAGTGATAACATCGTTTCTCACTCGGACATTTGAATGATTTATGGTTGTAAGCCAAACAATTTTCACAAACTCCTATTTGTTTAACTATCTTCATTCTTTCAGGTACATCCAAATCTAAAAATGAGTAACAAGAGCGAAGTGTATGCTGACCGCGATGACATACTGCACAACCGCGGGTATCCTTCCTTGTAGAATTCAAGTGAAACACTCTTGGTTTGAATTTAGATGGTTCCTTACTAGTGGAATCTTGTGACTTCGACCCTGATTGGCAAACAACTTCTAAAGAACGAAAACGAGTTTCCAAAAAAACTGAAAATTCATGGAAGGTAGGTAGCTCCTTTGTTAATCCAAGTCTTTCTTCCCATAACTGTTGTGTTTTTATAGGTAGTTTTTGTAGCAATGTGAAAATCACGAAAACATCCCAACTTTCTACTGGCACACCTAAATTCTTCAAAGCATGAAGCACTTCTTTCGATTTATCTAACAAACACTTGATGGAATCTGACGTTTCAACCTTAATTATTGGCTGCTCAAAAATGATTTTAACTGTGAGTTGACTAAAATTCTTTTGTGGTCGTAGCGTGTTGTCAAAATTTCCCAAGCCTCATCATAATTATCATTATTAACCTCTAAATAGTCTAATAATGATGCAGCATTACCCTTTAAACATGATTTTAAATATGTCAATTTCTCGATATTCGATAAAGAAGAATTGTTGTGTATCAATGACACAAAAAGGTCATGGAAAGGACGCCAAGTATTGTAATCTCCATAAAAGGTTGGAGGAGTTATACGAGGAAGCTTAATCTCATGTACATGTGGTGTTTTCATAGTACTATTAAAATGAGATTCATCATTCCTTTCTACCTTTCTAGTGGCTTCACCAGATTGACCACCATCTAACTTCACCAATTCTTCTAAATCGTTTAGAATGTCTGATTTATAACAGAGACATATTTCGACAATGAAATCATATAATTCTTCCACTTATCCGCTACATCCTCGCTTTCCTCTGATTTCTGAATTTCATCGAAAATACTACTAATTTTCTTATAATTATCATCTAAAACACTCAATCGAACATGCAAATAACTCTTGGATTTTCTTTCAGCACCCAAATTTTTATAACTCGTGAAACTCTTTTTGACTTGAGCACAAGTTTTCTTAAATAATTTCATTGAGGCTGATTCACTCATTGTAATTTATGTATATGTATATATATAACACTCAATGTATGATATGATAAATATAAAAATTATTGCACTCACTTTAAAAGCAGGATAAATGATGAAAATTCCACACGATGATTTCGACAAATTCTCCACAGTTTCTGCACAGTAATGATGAATGGTGATAATGATGACAACAGTTAAAACGGTGACAACGGTAATAACGGTGATAACGGTAATGCAGCAACAGTTATAACGGACAACAGTTATGAAGCAACGGCAATCCAATATCACATTTGGTGGTTATATTATGAATTTATAAATTAATTGTGTTGATTAATTGCAGGCTGAGATGCTGACTGGGTGCTTCGCTGGACAAGACACTGATTAGGAACTCCGCTGGACAGGACACTGATTGGATGCTCCGAGTACAAGACAACGAATGGGCACTTCACTGGACAGTATGCTGGATGACGCTCGACTTACACTCACAATTTGTATTTGCTATCACAGTATTATTGTTTTAAATATATCACAGTATTATTATTTTACTTTATTTATCACAGTCTTTAAGATTTACTATCTGCATATTTATCACAATCAACTTTGATGATATGTATATTATGTCGTATTAGTTTAATCCGGCTCGAAGGACCAAATGTTTCGCCGATAAATTAAAATAAAAGACGATCTTTTCGTTCCAACGTTATAAAGAAGAATGATTTATTTTCTTGACATTATTGTCACAAAATAGGCATAATGGTACAACAATAAAAATGAAACATGATAAGCAAAATTTGAATTTGACATTTACAATTATATAACTTTATAAAAACAAACAAATTGAAGACTAGTTGGTGGGTGGCGTTCTGTTTCTTAGCTCAACATCTACCATTGTTTTTATTTCAGAATTTATTGCTCTTATTTGTTTTTGATCAAAAACTGAAAACTAGATGATTATATTATGTATTATATATATAGTTTTTGAGAAAATTGAAAATAACCACAACTACTATTTTAATTTAATTCTTTTTTTTGCTTGAGTGGTCTTATTTTGATATAGTAATAATGGTAGGTGCGAGTTTGGGTGTATGCAACAGTAAGGTGTGTGCGAGTTTGGGTGTATGCAACAGTGGGATCTGTAAGGGGGGCATGATGTCCCCCTGCAACCCCCCTGCTTGGGAACACTATAGGATTTGGGGTGAGTGCAAGTTGGAGTGCGTGCAAGGTGGGGAGGGTGCAAGGTGCGGTGGGTGCAAGATGGGGTGCATGCAAAGTTTCCTTTGCATTTAAAATAAGCTGGATTTAAGAAAAATTAATTTACCCTAGGTATATCTTAATCCATATTCGATTATTACTATCAAAATAAGACTACGTTAATACTTAAGCAAGGAAAAAGTAATTTAATTAAAATAGTTTTTTGGTAATTTTCAATTTTCATAAGAACTAGAAGACATAAAGTCATTTAGTTTTCAGTTTTTGATCAAAAACAAATAAGAGCAATGAATTATAAAAAAAAATATTAGATAATCTGAAAGTTTTGAAAAATTACACTTTAAACCTTTTTTTTTAACTTTTTTTTGCACAAATTTTTACTTTAAAACAATTTTTTTCAAAAACTATGCATAGTTTTGATTTAAAAACAAGCTAATAGACAAAAGTGTTGTATTTAAAAAAATGTATAAAACTTAGTTGTAAGTATTACCAATATTTTTTAATTATTTTTTTTCCATTTAACGTACATATTTTTTTAAATTGCCCCTACCGTCTAAACGGGAGGTGATAGACCCCCCTCCGATACTAAAAAATGCTTGTTTTTAACTGTTCTATACAACTCCGTCATTAAACTTTGTCGCCTGAGTTATCGTACTCTCCCCAAAGAATAGATAGACTCAATACTTTCAGGAAAAAAACAGAAGAAAGAAACACTTATGACTTAATATTTAGAAAGGAGTGTAGACGTAATAAACTCACTCCAAGATTTTCAAAACATAGAGGAAAGAATAACAACAAAACAACAATTATTACAACAGAAAATAAGAAAATACACACATCTAGGATTAACAAAAAAAAATTTACCTAAACTAATAAACGTTTCAACTTTTACAGATTTGCGTTGACAAATGCACAAATGATAGAAATCTACAACCTTAATAAAAACCAAGGGTTATTGACATTAAAACTAGGAATGGCAAAAATTATAGCTAATTATAGTAGCTCATACACATAGTAGACACCTTTACAGCGAAAACATTCAGCAAGTAACAGACTCCCTCAATTTGTTTGAAAAGGATCACAAACTTACAGAAACGACAAGGATTTTACGATTCAAGTTAAAAGACCTTTATGAACCCTACAGCCTTTTGATATATTTGAACGATATTTCGCTAATGGCTAACGCTAATTGCAGAAGTTTAGGATTCTTTGTCTTTAAACCGACGACTACCATCATTAACTGTGGGTACTAACCATCTCCATCTATAGAACAGATGAGTACGGCAGTTATTGAAGTAAGTGCAATTTTTGCTCCTCTGTCCAAGCTTTTATTATGCGCACCGAGTGAATAGGCGCGTTATCATGAAGGCAGACCAAGTTTATGGGTCAAAAAATGTTAGATTATTTAGGAAAATTTCTTTTCCCTTATACCCAGTTGCGATAATATTTGATGTAACGACCTCAACCTTAACTTTTTCACAATAACCGACAACTTTCAGTATAACAACACCTCTTCACAGTTGTGATGAGGCTTTTAATAATTTTTATTTTCTCAAATCGTGAATATAAAAGGTTGATCCATCAGAGCCACCGAAATTAAATAGTTATACCATTCCTTTTTCCAGATTATTTCAGTTTTGAAAAACTCTAATATCTCTTAAAACTGTGGAGACTTGCGTTTTTTGTTTTATTTTGGCCCCAGAATCAAAAGAATCAGATGCACACCTTAAAATTGACCTCCCTTTATATTTTATCTGTACGAATCTTTATTTTTTAAAAAAGAATAAAAGCCATTTAGACTTCGGCCAATTTTATCAGCTGCTGCACGTCCGGTTGGTTCTTGGTGCCGATTTTAGTTTTGTTTTAGCCAACATTTGATAAAAAAAATGAAAAAAAAAGCATTTTCGAAAATGTCTGTGTGTATTGAGTTGAAGCGGAGTGTACCTATAACAATCTTAAGGGGCAGATATTGTATACACAAAAAATAAAACAAACGAACACACCATACAGCTGCCAATTGTCTTGATGGATTATAAATTATTGTATACTTACTCTTTATTTGTTCTTCAAAAACAAAACAGTTCTCCAAGCTGAATAAACAAAGTAGAAGAATAGTTTTATGAAGTGCAAACTATCAATGATATTGGAAAATTTAAAACACCAAAATATTTTGCATACATTTTTTGAGTATCTATGTTCGTTACTTTTTTTAAAATTGTATGCCACTATAATGTTGAAGTGTTTTTGAACTTTGAAAAAAAAATCAAACATCCAAACTAACGGTCCTTAAAAGAATTAAAAATGGTAGTGTACTCTAGTCTCGATTTTAAGTAAGAAACCTTAAAAAATATGAAAAGCTTAGATATGGTAGAATACATTCAGTAGATAAAACCATGATCGATACATTCAAATCTCAGCCGGTTATTTGTGAAGTGGAGCTAGAGTTGACAACTGAAATGCAGCAGATGTTCCAGGAGCATTATCAGTTAACACTTCATCATTATGGACCTCAGGTACAGAGGTATTGTTAGTGACAAAAAATGTCAAGAAAAGTGAACGTAATTCTATTAAATGCATGTACACCATGTATGTATTATTTTCCATAGAGTATCCGGAAATATATCGATGGCCGCATGCAGAAAGATACTAGGTGCAGTAAGTATAGTTTGGAGTTATGAATGACATTTGAAACTCCGTAAGATTTATTTTTGAAATTTTCTTCATGCGATTCGGTCTTAAGTTCTTCGAGAAATATTGAAAAAAGCATTTAGTATGCAACGTTATTTAAACAATCCTTTCAGATGCTACTATAACAAGGGTTTTTCTGAAATTAATAGAATTATGGTATCGAGAGGTAAGACACAATGTTGAAAACTCTTATTTAAAATGTACATAAGTTATTCAAGATAAGCCTGCAGAAGATCTTAAAAATAAAGGCCACCAATCTAACTTGTTTGACATCGGGGATTCAGGTAATTTAGCTTTCAAAATGCGGTATAACCATGCAAGCCAATTCTTTTTAATAGGAAATCCAAGAAATTCACCTACTTATTTTATCTCAACATCTTGTGAAAACCTACATTTTAATCGGTGCTAATCCAAACTCCAATAAACACCCGTAAATAATGGAAGCGAATATTCGGCAGATAAGGAATATTATTCAGACTCTACTATATCAAGACCTGCAAATAGTGTTTTGACACTAAGCGGAAGAAAACGCTGAGCGGATTTATTAAAATAAATTTTATAAATATACAATTTTGTAACGAGTTTTGTCTTTGAGGATTCGCTGGCACACCAAAATATCAGTCGCTAGCTCAGGAGTGGATTCTCTGTCCTCCTCGTTATCAAAATTAAAAAGTACCAGGCTTTGCATCCCGATAGTATCGATGCGCGAGCTCTATTCCTTATCCCACCCTACCCGGTTGTTTTTCTCGCCGAACAACCCCTTAAAACAACGTTCCTTTTCCCTCGCACTCTTATCCCATTTCCCTTATCTCCTCATCTCCCCCTTTTAAATCCAAAACTTAAAGATTCATCTTCTTATATCTATATGAAAAATTTGTATTAATAGTTCCAGAGTTATCACAATCAAAATTTAATAAAAAAAAACTCAGATTTTTGAAGTAACCAGCTAGTAATTAAAAATTTTTAATTCCAATTTTTGAAAATTCAAATGCTTAAGATTTGTCAAAATATAAATATGTAAATTTTAAAAAGGTTTAATAAAAAAAGGTGAAGGTATGATTATAGTCTCGTGCAATTATATTCCTTTGGAAGTAATATCGGGCAATATTTATATAGATGTATGTATGTCTCAATACGACCGTAAAAAAAAGAAAAATCACTCACCCCAAAAATTCGATGCAGTGGCCACTCCCTCGATGTTTCTTGGCTAGAGGAGGCGATCCTTTGTACGCCTTATGTGTTTATTTAATTGAAGATATAAATTTTACCACTTTTCACTAAAAAAAAAATATAGCTTGCACTGTGCCTATTATAATTATATCTATATATATATATAAACGAATCGGTATATATAATATATATATATATATGTATATAAGGCAATAATCTATACCACTTTTCTTTTTGATTTTAACTTTAATTTAAAAATAATTTCTTCTCTCTTTTGCTTTTTTTGAATTTTACAAAAAAAAAAACCAATCTTTAAAAATTCACTGAATCAAAAAAAAAATTTAAAATTGAACAATAAAAAAGATTAAAGTTTGCTTTAATTTTTAATTTAAAGATGAAAAAAAAAATTATTGGCTTGGTTTTCCTTTGCGTTGCGGTTGGTGGGACGGTTTAGGAATGTCGGGACTTCCCGATCGCTAATTCCCTGTCTTCTGTTTCCTTTTAAAAGAAAATTGAGGCCGCCAAAAAGAATTTTTTTTAACGGCCTAAATGCACCAAAAAAAATTGCTTTTTAATTATTTAATTTTCCTCTAAATATTCTTAATTGAAGCTTACCTTAATAGTAAATTATCAGATAAATATATATATATATATTATATATATATGTATGTATATAGGTATAAACTTTTGATCGTGGACGATCTTTCGTTTAGGGTTCTCTATGCGTCGAAACCAGCGCTGATAGATTTTATCTACAAAACTATATAATACAAAAAAAACTAAACTCTCACATTTTTTTGAATAAACTGAAACCTACTTACGATTTGAATTTCTCAAACTAAGTTCCTTGGGCGGTCGGTGGGTGGTACCTTCTTCAACTTCTTTTTGGCTTCCTTCTTCAAAGGTGGATAATTTGGAAAAGAAGGTACTCGCCGACGGCTTTTGCTCATGAACCCTAACTATATCTATCTCACTACTACTACCTAACCAGGATTTTCCAGCCTTTGTCTTATTTCACACCCACTAGCTTACGCATTATTACTTTCATGTCATAAAAACGCCATTAATCGTTTTATGTGCGTGTGAGCATTAGTGGGTGTGATTTACGCACTTGTTGCAAACGTCTTCGGATGCGAATCGGATTCATAAATATCATGACACCGATTGCATCCGAATTGTTTCATGCAACAGAGGTGAGTTTCTCCACCTTCGCAACATTCTCAAATTATATCAAACATGACAATCACTCAATCTGTAATTAGAGTGACAGCCATAGCTCTTGCTGACCAAAAAGAGAACCTATCAGCTGTTAGTTGCTATAATTTGCCAACAAAAATAAACGAGTGCAGTAGCAGTTGAGTGGTCGTCCTCGTCGTCGGTCGTGTCATATTTGGTGGTGTCTTTTTTGTTTAGTTTGTTTTCTCTTTATTTTTCATATTTCACTTTTGGTTTATATGTACAAGTTTTCTTTTACTATTGTAATATACAATACCGCCCATTCGGTTACAGGGCTTCGCGTTTTCCAGATAAAGCTTTTCTGGAATATGCGAACTGAACCCACCTTTCCTGTTCGCGCGGCCGGGTAGTGCATGGTGATAAGTGGTTAAAGTTAAAATTTGCAATTATCGGAATGAGTTCGCTTAGGCGAAGTTGCTTGTTCTAAGTGTTTTTTTTTTTTTTTTGTGATAAAAAATCTTTGGCAAGAAAAAAAATCCATCATAAATAATTAGTGCGAACAAAATAAAAACAAAAAGGAGCGTTAACAGCAAAAAGAAACGGGAATTCGGAAAGTGCATATCGGTTGTTTTTGATATTGTGTGCGACAAAGACAAACATACTAGTCGCGAGTGAGATGCCCGACGAAAATCCGCTGCATGAAATGAAACATAAACAAATTGCTTAAACCAAAAAAAAACAGAGGTCGTTCACCTCAACTATGTGTTGGTATTCGTGGTAAAAAAAATGTTGTTATTTGTGATGCGTGTCGTTTTGCCGACGTCGTTTTGAAATTTGATTTTTCTTCGTGATTTCTTGATAAAAAAAATCGTGTTAGGTTTTTGGTAATTTAAAAATAAATTTTTTTGTCAGTTCGGGTTAGTTTTTTTTTTTAAATGTTTGAGCCTTGTTGTGTGCCAGCTGCTGTGTTAAACGTGGGGGGTGAACCCACTTACCGGAACAACAGAGTGACGTCAGATAAGTTAAACAAATTTTACTCATTTTTTTGAATCGATACTTTGTGTTCTTTTTGTTTTGTTTGTTTTAGTTGTTCGTTCATTGACGAATGTCTTTTGCATGGAAAATACCAAGAGGTTTGCCAGATCTGGATTCCAGCTCGTACATGCAGTTTCCAACTACTTTTCTCACTCGGGAGTTTAGGAATTTTGGGAGCAACTTAGCATTAATTCCTTGAGCGAAATTGCTTTGGGCGAAGTTCCTATGGAATACCTCTTGACCTTCACGGTAAGTGACATTTTTGGTTCTTTTATTATAAGTCCTTCTCGACTTAACGTATGCCCTGTCCAAATTCTCCGACAACGTCTGTCTTGCGAGTGTCAAATTAAGTGCGCGCGGTTTGACCAACATTTCGGGATCGTGCAATGCGTTTAGTTTTCTTAGTAATGCATAAGTTGAACCGTGGTTTATCATGTTTTGTCCAAACATGGCGAAATAGGGTTGACAATTTAGCGAGTCGTGCATGTCGGATCGCAACGCACATGCTATACTGGACAAGTGAAGGTCCCAGTCATTTTGCTGCTTCGAAATCAAAATTCTCAACTTCCTGAGAAAACTGCGATTGACCCGCTCCGAAATGTTGGCTTGTGGCGAATACACTGCTGTTCGCACATGCTTAACGCCGTAGTTATCCAAAAAGATTTTGAAGTCTTTGGACACAAATTGACGACCGTTGTCGGAGTGGATTTGTTCAGGGGTCCCGAAAGTATGGAAAATCTCTGATTCAAGATATTGAATCACACGGCTCGACGTAGCTTTTGGTAAGGCTTTGAAAAACGCGAACTTTGTGAAATGGTCAACCACAATGAAAACGTAAATGTTTCCTCGCTTGGTACGCGGATACGGGCCAAGGAAATCAACGTAGAGTCGTTGCATGGGCCTTTCCGTTTTTGTTTGGTTGACTATCGGTGGGCGAAGAATTTCCTTTGGCGCCTTAACCATTTTACAAATTTCACAGTTTTTCACGTAAGTCTTAACGTCTCTAATCATTTTCGGCCAATAATATTTGGATCGTACGCGAGCGTAAGTTTTGTCAAAGCCACTATGGCAACTTAATTTGGTATTATGACACATTTCGATACACTTTTGAGTTAGATTATCGGGAAGCCATAAGCGCTAAAGAGAATCTTCTTCGCCTACACTTCCGGTTCTGAACCTGACTCTCCGGTAAATGAATTTACCGGACACTACGAGGTCTGGAAGGGTCGATTGGTTTTCGGAGATGTTCTCTCTCAAGTGGGTATATTGTGGTGAATCGAACTCAGCCGAATCTAAATCGATATCACCGCATGTCACTATCGAAGAATCTTCACAAATCCCATTACCCACTACAGTTGCGCTTTCGTCCATGTTCATCCGTGATAGGCAGTCTGGCACTACGTTCAGGCTCCCTTTTCGATGTTCGATTGAGAAGTTATACCCTTGGAGTTCTAAACTCCATCTGGCAAGTCTACCTGATAACTCCGTTGATTGTAAAGGGTAATCGTAAGGCCGAAATTTTCGCACGCTTAATACCGCTGCGAGACACTCTTGTTCCGTGACTGTGTAGTTTTTCTGGGATTTGTTAAGCTTCTTTGACTTGAAAGAGAACACCGCCTACTCCTTCAGACGAAGCATCGCATTGGATGACAAACGGTTTTGAAAAGTTTGGTTCAGCTAATACTGGGGCTGAAGAAAGGGCTGATTTAAGTCTCTCGAAGGCTTCGAGTGCTTCGGGGGTGAATTCGAATTTAGCCTTCTTTTGAAGGCAGTTGGTTAAGGGAGCGGCTAAATCGGCATAGTTCCGGATAAATCTCCTATACCAACCTGTCGAAGACAAGACGCAACCTCTTTAAGGATGCGTAAATGCGACTCAAAATCCGAAGTACATATCAGTAAGTCATCTAAATAGACAATCACGTTATCACGGAGATGACTTGGGATTACTTGATCCATAACTCTACACAGCGTTTGTCCAGCGTTGCTTAAACCGAATGGCATTACTTTAAACTGGTAGAGCGGCCTACCTACGGCAAAAGCTGTTTTCTCCCGAGATTTTTCATGTAGAGGAATTTGCCAATAGGCATCCTTTAGGTCTATCCCCGTGATAAAGTGCGTGTCTTTTATCCGACTCAACAAACCTTCGACATGAGGCAGCGGATACGCATCCTCAACGGTGACAGCATTGACTTTCCGGAAATCTAAACAAAGGCGGACTTTACCGGGTTTCCTCACCAACACAACAAGACAACTCCATGGAGAGTTACTTACTTCTATTACTCCTAGCTCCAACATACGATCTAACTCCTTATAGACCTCACCTTGTCGAACTGGAGACAACGGATAATGCCTAGATTTTATCGGGGCTGCATTTCCAGTGTCAACGACGTGACACCCAAGGTCTGTCTTTCCTAACCCGAGAACAGCGAAATTTGGGAACTGTCTCTTGACATTTTCTAATTGAAAGGACTCTTCGGTTGAAAGTTTCATCAACTCGGTTTTGTTTTTAAAGTTCTCCTCAGTTTCACCGGAAGTAAAATCCAACTCGACTTCACTTATCTGTGGTATTAACTGAAAGCTTCGCCAGAAATTCATACCGAGATAAACTTTTTGGGTCAAATTTGGTATCAGATAAAAAGTTAAATTCTTTGATATGCCGTTATATTTGGTCTCGATCTCGCAATATCCCACAATTTAGTGTGAATTGCCATCTGCCGTACGCACTACGTTATTGTAGGGCAACATTTCCACCCCTAACTTACGAACTAACTCGAAGCAACCCTCACCCAAAACGGAGATTGAGGCTCCACTGTCGAGTAGTCCAAAAACCGACTCATTATTTAAAAAGACGTTAGTATACATGCATCCGTCTGTATTAGACGATATAATCGTTTCGACTATTTGTTTTCGAAACTTTTTTCGATTTTGAAAACGATGACGACATTTAGAAATTTTCGAACTTATTGGTTTTATGTTGGTTCTGAAGATTCGGGATCGAACCTTTTCATAATTTACTTTTCTCTCGTGAAGAGACTTAAGATTATGGAATTCCATCGGATGAAATGGTTCACTGTCGACGTTGGACCTTTCCCTTTTTAGGATTCTAATCGGACTTAGGCCCTCGTCATTATCATCCGTGAAATTCATTTCACGTTTGTTATTTAATTTTGTGAGTGGTTCGTGGGATTCCTTGAGGAACGAATCTCTCCACTCCTCGTTTCGTCCCTCAGGAAGTTTCCCTTTTGGTGTTTACCACACTGAATAGTTGTAACGCCCTTTTCACCACACAGAAAACAAAATAAATTTCTTACCTCGGATGGGCAAAAATGGTATGCATGACCTTTTTGGTCGCAATTCCAACAAACATAGTTGGCAGTTGAAATGGGTTTTTGTCTCGAAGAAATCGCTGCAACTTCTTCAACTTTTTGATCGCAATCATATTCTTCTTCGACTACGATTTCATGGACTGATCGATGATTGAAATTACGCTTGTTCAAAAACCGTTCAGCCTCGCGAGCTTTTTGTCGAAGCTGCTCTAAGTTTCTGACTTCAGCTGACAACAAAATCTCGCCTAACTTCTCTTTCGCGTTCCCTCTAATAATTTCGATCAGTTTCTTATCATTAAAGGGTTCTTTCAGACGATCGTTTAAGCTACTGATTGCAACATAAAAATCGTCGAAGGATTCCTTAGGACCCTGTTTGCGACACATGAGTTTCATGTAGATGTCGATTTCAGATTCCATCCTACCGAACTCTTTTTTCATGGCTTCTTTTATGGAAGCTAAATCTGCATTTGGATACTTCTTTACGTAATCCCAAAAGCATTTATTTGGTCGGCCTTCAAGCAAGACATGAAATTTTGCTGCGATTTGCTCGTCAGTATAAGAGGACGAAGATTGCATTCTTCCTATCTTCAAAAGGAAATCAGAAACATTATCAGAACCATCGTATTTAATGCTCCAACGATCTAGCCTACATGGACCCGAAGTGCTAAACGTTGTTGAGCCACTTGAACTCCTAAGTAAAGGAACTTGGGCCGTCCTAGAGCTTTGCCTATCTAATTGAGGAGGGTTGACCGTTTGTTGCGGCTGCAAACGCAAACCTTCTAACTTCTGTAACACGTTGCCCATGAAAATGTCCATTTGTTGAAATATTCTTATTTGGTTCTGAACCATACTCCGTTCTAACCTAGAAATCATTTCTTCGTTCAGATTGACATTATCTTCACCTTGATCCGTTCGTTCCCTACCAAGATCTTCGGCTTGTAACTGGCCTTACAAAACCTGAGGATCTTCTTGATCCGCCATGTTAAAAGTTGAATTTGAAATAACCGACTCTAATTCTTCTGAGAAACTGAACGAGTTATCTAGATTGAACCTATCCACTGTATTTCTAAATCTTTGAAAAAACTCTTCGAAGTTGCTTCGTGGTGAGCGTTTATAACGTCTATGTCGTCGTAAATTGAGATTCGACGACTTCTGCTCATACTTGGTTCGAGTGAACCAACCTACAGATTTCTATCACCTATCTGTAAGCTTCAAAAGAAAAATTTCGATAGGAAAGCAACGGAAATTATTTGTCAGGAAACGATTTATTTTGAAATTTTCTTTTGCAATTTGCAATTTTTTTTGCAAAACACTAAAAAAAAACGTTGGGATTTGCCAATTGAGTATCGGCCAAAACCAATGTTTGAAGAATAAAACCAAAAAAAAACCAAATCAAAATTATATGTATGTATATACAAATTTTGAAACTGCAATTCAGAAGTAAGTAAAAAAATAATAGAAAAAAAAATGTTAAAATATAAAAAATTTTATAAAACAAAATGTTAATATAAAAAATAAAAAGTGTATAAATATTTAATTGAAATATTATCTCAAAAAAAATGAGTTGTAAATTACCATAAAAATCAAAAAGGGAAGACGAGGTATGAATCCGAAAACGAGATACAATTACCGAGGATTGGAAAGGAACGTTCTTTGCGTCGACAAAAATATGTGTAAGTATATAAAAAATATAAACTAGTGTTTGCTATAGTTTTTTTTATGAAAATTAAGCTATCGTTCTCTAAGTTTCCAGGACACTACATGACGAGCATCATCAATGAGGACTCTGGAGATTCTCAAAAAAAAAACTAAAAATTGAAAATTTAAAATGTTTAAAGGATCATCCAAGACACCACTAGCATCAAGGGATCTCCTTAAATTGTAGTTGTATGTAAAAGGCATACCATATCCACCTGCAATTTGGGTATCTTTTCTTCGGATGCCCAAAGACTAAGCTTTTATGATTCCTTTGTTCAATATATGTATATACTTAACTATTAATTTCAACCTCTTGGTTGCGACGCGGTACCGGGTCACCGACCTAAGTAACCGGGACTCACAAAGATGTTGAAATCAAATTGGTTAAGTAAAAATAAAAAAAATAAAAAAAAAGTAAAATGTTTTGATAAAAAAATTAGTTTTCGACTCATAAATCAAAACGAAACATTGTTAGTCTCACCATCTTCCGATAGAGAAACTCACACGTTGGGCGCCATTTTTGTAACGAGTTTTGTCTTTGAGGATTCGCTGGCACACCAAAATGTCCCTAGCTAGCTCAGGCGTGGATTCTCTGTCTTCCTCGTTACCAAAATTAAAGAGTGCCAGGCTTTGCATCCCGATAGTATCGATGCGCGAGCTCTATTCATTATCCCACCCTACCCGGTTGTTTTTCTCGCCGAACAACCCCTTAAAACAACGTTCCTTTTCCCTCGCACTCTTATCCCATTTCCCTTATCTCCTCATCTCCCCCTTTTAAATCCAAAACTTAAAGATTCATCTTCTTATATCTATATGAAAAATTTGTATTAATAGTTCCAGAGTTATCACAATCAAAATTTAATAAAAAAAAACTCAGATTTTTGAAGTAACCAGCTAGTAATTAAAAATTTTTAATTCCAATTTTTGAAAATTCAAATGCTTAAGATTTGTCAAAATATAAATATGTTAGTTTTAAAAAGGTTTAATAAAAAAAGGTGAAGGTATGATTATAGTCTCGTGCAATTATATTCCTTTGGAAGTAATATCGGGCAATATTTATATAGATGTATGTATGTCTCAATACGACCGTAAAAAAAAGAAAAATCACTCACCCCAAAAATTCGATGCAGTGGCCACTCCCTCGATGTTTCTTGGCTAGAGGAGGCGATCCTTTGTACGCCCTATGTGTTTATTTAATTGAAGATATAAATTTTACAACTTTTCACTAAAAAAAAATATAGCTTGCACTGTGCCTATTATAAGTATATCTATATACATATATAAACGAATCGGTATATATATATATGTATATATATATATATAAGGCAATAATCTATACCACTTTTCTTTTTGATTTTAACTTTAATTTAAAAATAATTTCTTCTCTCTTTTGGTTTTTTTGAATTTTACAAAAAAAAACACCAATCTTTAAAAATTCACTGAATCAAAAAAAAAATTTAAATTGAACAATAAAAAAGATTAAAGTTTGCTTTAATTTTTAATTTAAAGATGAAAAAAAGTGCACCCTAATAGTTGTATATGCTTATAAATATACAAAAAATGTCTATATTTTTATTTAAAATAGCAAAAAATAATGAAATTTTTCATCATCATCATCTTGTATAGAAAAAAAAAAAACTATTAAAATCGGTTCATTAGTTCTTGAGAAGACCCTTCTAGAGCTATACAAAAAATTAAAGAAAATTTATTAAAAATCTTTCTGTTCAATTTTGAGAAAATTCGAATTTTGGTTTTTGGTTATTTTTCGCCTTAAAATAATAATTTTCTGCATTTCAAGATTTAAAAATGTACCTGCAAAATATCGAATTTGGAAAAAAAATATTTTTTTTAATCAAAAACACAACTAAGGATATTTTTATCAGCAAATATTGTTGAGACAGTATAAGATTTTGTGCAAGAAAGTTTTTGAAATCAGTAGGCAAGTTCTTGAGAAAACTTGAAAACAAAATAACAGTTCTATGAAATTTGGAAATTTTCGATTTTTGCGCATTGAAAAAAAAACGCCTAACGCGAATCGGCTTAAAACCTTAATTTCCAAATTTGGCAAATGGCAATTAATAACGCTTACCACGGTAACCATATAATGGGCGTTTTTCTTTTTTAGTTCAGAGCTGAGCTCTGAGCAGAATCTGAGCGAACAGAGTAGAGTAGAGTTCTGAGCAGAGTATGTTCAGAGCTCTCTGATTTAATTATGAAACAACTTGAGCACTAAACTGTCATGATTTGAAATGTCGTCTGTGTGAAAGCGTTCAAAATGTTCTTTAATCAAATTAATTAAAAAAACAGTCATAGCGTTGGTCCATTTGACGCCTGAAATAAATTTGATTCATAAAAATGCTATATGCAATTAGTTTTTTCTAAACTATCTTACCTTCTGCACCGGAGCAACCAGTGTCTTCCGCCATTTTTATTGGTTTGATGATGATTTTTTTTTAATTTCCCGGCTTTCAGATATGTGTGTTATTACACCCAGACTTTTTTTATGCTGCGTGTTTCGCATATTTTCTTTTGAACACTCATCCCGTCAATCTCGCATTAATACACCCGGATTGTTTTCGGTTGCGTGTTTTTGACACTTCTCTTTCATTTTTTGTTCTCATCCACAAAGTCAAAGTGTGAAAATAATTAAAGAAAACTGCACTTTTTACTACAGCAATGATTATTGACATTATGAATACGGATAATAATTCCGAATAATGTAAAAATAGGAATTGGATTGAAATCTGGAGAGAATCCTTCATTTTCTTGACAAAAGAACTAAAATCAAATGATAAACCATCGTTTTTAAATTATAAAAGAATGAATGAAGACACTTTTAACCTGCTTTTCATTGAAAACGACATAAAAAATACAATTTTGAGGGCCAGAAAAGTTGGATATCACTTTGTTTCAGCGGGTGAAACATTCCAAAGCTTAAACTACCAAGCTAGACTCTTCCAATCATTCCTTCATTTAATTTCATTATAAGGTCTTTGTTCCACTTGAATTTGTCCGGCGGAATATTTCTTGTTTACTCGGTAACAATAGAAAGAATAATAAAGCAACACCAATAAACAAAGAAAGGCAAGAAAGAGAAACGTCAAAAACAATCCAAGAATCCCGAACCCAGAACTCTGCGGGTAGAGACTTTTTAAAGTATTTCTATTTCACCTACTTTCTCTTTCGCACTTATTTGAGTCTTTCCAAAAAAGTCTGAGTGTAATAACACACTATCAAATTGTTTGTGCTCAGCATTTTAATCCGTTTACTCTGTTATTTTATTCTGAGCTCACAGAGCGCGCTCTGAACATGTTCAGAACTAAAAAAGAAACACGAATTTGAAGCTCTGAACGTTCAGAGCTCAAAAAGAAACACAATTATTTTTTTGACAGTTCGAGCTCTGCTCTGAACTAAAAAAGAAAAACGCCCTAAATATCTACCAAAGACACCCTATATAAAGACTGGAATCCTTCGTACGTATCACCCTCCAACACCCATGTCATTACATTGTTGTATTTGTAATTTTTAAACTAGGTCTATGAATATATGTGAAATCCAACAACAATTACTTCACGGTACGCTCGTTTTTTTTTTCAAAGTCACAAAAACATAACGAGTGATATGGTTTTGTTTTGACAGTTCATTGTTTACCAATCGGCGCTTTTCACCGATTGCAGACATTTCAATACAAAATTTTCGCTTAACAGTTTGAACTATAATTTTGCTACTATCGTCTTAACAATAAACCACTTCAAAAATAAAACTAAAAATATACATACATAGTTACAAATGAACAAATAATTTTTATTTCTTGAACTTTCAGCATTGACACTAGAAAAATGCAAGAAGGATGTGTTTTAAAATGTTCGATTGTTATGGTGTAGACATCCTTTATAAATGTAGGAAACAAGTATAGCCAAGAAGTGAAGTTCCATTGCGTCCGTTAACCTAATGTCCATACTAATGTCCATACTACAGCTCTTTCTCTTGGTATTGAATCTTAAAATCACACTTATTGGAAAAGCCGCAATGTAAAGTCGAGTCAGTTAAGCAAAGCCGTGTGTTATACTTTTTTTTACATTTTTACAAAATTAATTAAACTAATGTTTGGATTTTTGAACTAAATTAAATAATTAACAACTAGCTTTAAGTGTTAAACTTTAAATTTGAACTAAATAAAATGAATCAAACGATCATTGATCGAAATTAATGTGTTCTGATTTAAACTACATGGTGTCAGAAGTTTTTCGAATGCATACGCGTCGTGGTCAAAAAAAAAAAACAATTTACCTAACATTAAATGCATATCAGTGAAGTGAAAAGATAAAAGAAAAGTTAAAATAAAAGAAAATTGTTAAGATGAGATAAGAAAGTCAAAAGAAAAATCAGAAAAGATATAAGAAAAGTTAAAAGAAAAGTTACAAGAAAAGTTAAAAGAAAAGTTAAAAGAAAAGTCAAGAAAATTGTGAAAAATATCGAAAAGTTATTAGTTAGTGGTATAAAACAGCAAAAAAAAAATAGTTACAGAAACACGTGACAAGAAAATAGAGAAATTTGTGCATAAAAACGAACGGGAACTTGTAGAGAAGTTGTGCATTGTATATAGCGGAAATTCAACCGCAAGGCGAAATACCGGTGAGCTCGTTCCATACATTTACGGTTATCATATGCATGCAATTTTCCCTAAAATCATATGAACATATTTGTAGTATTTCCAATAAGCATTGTATTCTGCATATTTTTTAAACAAATATTTAAGTAGATGACAAATAACTACAATCACTGTTTTTGCTCGCATTATTAATGAAAGTGCCTGAAGATTTTGAATCTTTGACCACAAAGCGGCTCCAAAGTATTCTAAAGTCCCATAATCTTTCCTATCGATACAATTTAAAAACTGATCTGATACAAAGGATACGTTCTCTCATTATTGAACCTGGAATTGATGACACAGATAATTATAACAGTTGTAGTGACACTTCCGAGTCGGAATCAGAAAAGCCAATCGTTTCTGGTATTGCTACAGACAGGGATAGAACAAATAGTCCAGTTACAGCCGAAGGTTCCTCGCAAAATAGTTCAGAACACGTTGTTTTAGAAGGGTTAGATTCAACAATTGATAAAATCATGCCCGATGAAGCAAAACCTGTAGTAAATAACTACCAATTTAAGGACGTTGAGGAGTCGTTGGAAAAGTTCGATGGGGAGTCAAAGGAGGTTGAAACATGGTTGTCGGATTTTGAAGATGTTGCGGCGGTTTGTTGTTGGAATGATGTGCGGAAGTATCTTTATGCGCGTCAGTTGGTTGTTGGGGCTGGTAGATTAGCTGTGGAAGCTGAATCGGGTATATGTTCTTGGAAGCTGCTTTCTGAATTGCTTAAGAAAGAGTTTGGGAATAAGGAAACTGAAAATGTCCACAGATTATTAGCAGAATGCAAGAAACAGGCAAAAGAATCGTATCTTAAATACTTTTACAGACTTAAAAAGATCTCGAGTAAGGGAAAAGTAGACACGTCTGATCTTATTGGGTACATAATCAGTGGTATTCCAGACGATGCAGTGAACAAGGGTGTCTTATATCAGTCACGAACGCTTGATGAGTTGAAACAGTGCATAGATATCCAAGACGATTAGGTATACCGGAGAAGAAAATCGTACAGATGCAAATAGAAGAGTGGCTTAAAGAGGGTATAATTCGAGAGAGTTCCTCTCCTTACGCTAGCCAAGTTGTCTTAGTAAAGAAGATGAACGGAAGCTTAAGACTTTGTATCGATTACAGAGCGCTGAATCGTAAAGTAATTCGAGACCGGTTTCCGATGTCAAACTCAGAGGAAACTCTTCAAGACCTACACGATGCTACAGTTTTCATTACACTCGACTTAAAAAATGGATTTTTCCATGTAACCATCGAGGAATCAAGTCGAAAATATACAGCTTTTGTGACCGAGGATGGACAATATGAGTTCAACAAAGCTCCATTTGGTTTATGCAACTCACCGTCAGCTTTCCTACTCCTCATTCTCTTCATTTTTCGACATCTTATTCGAAAAGGAAAAATTCGAATTTACATGGATGATATCATCATGGCAAAATCTGAAATAGAGTGCATTGAGCTACTTAAGACTGTTTTGGAGCTGTGTAGCAGACACGGCCTTGTCATAAATTGGAGTAAGTGCCAGTTTTTAACAAAAAGAGTGTCATTCTTGGGCCACATTATTAAAGGAGGTACCATTCAACCATCTAAGGAAAAGATTTTTGCTGTGAACAAGTTTCCGACGCCAAAGAACGTCAGGGATGTAATGAGTTTTCTTGGCCTAACAGGTTTCTTTCGGAAGTTTATAAAAGGATACGCCCTCATAGCAAAACCACTTTCAGATATGACAAGAAAGGATTACAAGTTCTCTTGGAACGAAAAGGCAGAGTTAGCTTTTTTACAGTTAAAGGAAAAGTTATGCCAAGAACCTGTTTTAAAACTATTCAACCCTAATCACGAGACACAGTTACACACAGATGCGAGTAAATAAGGATACGGGGCGATTTTGTTGCAAAAAGGGGATGGTAATCTCTACCACCCAGTATTTTTCCTCAGTTACAAGACATTAGCATCAGAGAAGAAATATACCAGCTATGAATTGGAAGTTTTAGCCATTGTTAAGGCTCTTAAGAAGCTACGGGTGTATCTGTTAGGATTGGAATTCGTCATTTACACAGACTGCAAAGCATTTCAACAAAAAATGAACAAAAAAGAGTTAAATAGCAGAGTAGCAAATTGGGCTATACAGTTGCAAGAATGCAATTGCAAAATACATCATCGACCTGGGAGTACGATAAAGCATGTAGACGCCTTGAGCAGGTATCCGGTGGCATTGGTTGTGGAAGACGGCAAGCTACACTCAGTTAAGAAAGGACAAGAAAAAGATGCATTTTGTAGGACGATTTTTAAAGTTTTGGATTCGTCTAAGGAATTCGAGGATTATGTTGTGCGGGGTGGAGTCTTGTACAAATGCATCGATGGTGATTATCTGGTGGTGGTACCAAAGTGCATGCGAACTCAGGTGGTAAAGAAGGCTCATGAACAAGGTCATTTTAACGCACGTAAAGTAGAAGCCTTAAGGCCCAACTATAATAGGCATAAGCAAACATAAGCTTATGTCAAAAACCCAACGAAAATTCACTTAAGTTTGTGAAATTACTGCGGATAGCCATAATGCAATTTTGCTCACGTATCTACATTTCAACAGAATACACAACAGATACACAGAATGAGATATTCATGCAAAAACACTCTATATGCAGATATAAATCCTTCGTACGTATCACCCTCCAAAACCCATTTGTTTACATTGTTGTGTTTGTAATGTGAAAGAATTCAACAAGAAAAATTGACGTGTTTCCACGCATACATAGAAATAACTAATGAGTTTTTTGGTGAAATTTCATAAATTAGAGGAGAATTGACACGCACACTATGAATAAGTTTATAAGGCTGATTTCGGTTATGATAAACATTCTGAGAGAAATTATCTGCAGTGCAGTTGGCCTGTGTGTATTTGATCAAAACTGTCAGATTTACTTATGCGTCGAGCGACTGGGATCGCTCTTGCTTAAGTTTGCTTAAGTTAACGAAACTGAGAAAAATTGAACGAAACGGAGCTAGACTCCATTATGGTCACTTGTATTAGATTCTTTGTATTCGTACGTTTACTTATGCGCGCATATGCTAGCTTATGCCTATTATAGTTGGGCCTTTACTTCGGCGAGACTATTTCATTCCAAAATTTTCCAAGTTGGTAAAAAGCGTTGCAGAAAGTTGTATTAGTTGCATTCTTGCTTCTAAGAAAAACGGCAAGCAGGAAGGATTTCTCAATCCAGTAGACAAAATGGACGTACCTCTCCACACATTCCATCTAGATCATGTTGGACCCTTACCCTCGACGGCGAAAAGTTACAAGTATTTATTCGTTGTTATCGATGCTTTTTCAAAGTTTTGTTGGATCCATCCAGTCAAAAGCACAGGATCCGAAGAAGTTTTGAAGAAACTGGATCTACAAGCCGACGTGTTTGGAAACCCCCACCGAATAATTACAGATAAGGGCTCAGCATTCACTTCAAACCTATTTAAAGATTACTGTCAAACTCGAAATATACACCACTATCTAGTAACGACGGGCGTCCCGAGAGGAAACGGACAGGTTGAGCGGTATAACAAAATAATAATCGAAGTCTTATCTAAACTTTCTGTGGACCAGCCTCTTAAGTGGTATCAACACGTAAGCCGAGTTCAGCGAATCTTAAATTCTACAATATCCAGATCAACTAAAAGAACACCGTTCATGTTGCTAACAGGAGTTGAAATGTTTACCGAGGAAGATTTGAAACTTGCAGACATACTAGAAGAGGAGATACGAGTAGATTTTGATATTAACCGTCAAGAACATCGAAAAGAAGCCAGACAAGAAATTGAAAAGCTACAAGAAGAGAATAAAAAGCATTACAACCGCAAGAGAAAAGAATCCGTCAAATACAAAATCAATGACCTGGTGGCCATACAACGAACGCAATTCGGGACAGGTCTTAAATTATGTCCCAAGTTCCATGGGCCATATGAAGTAAGGAAGATTAAGCGAAAGGATCGTTATGAAGTCCGCAAGATTGGAGTTCACGAAGGCCCAAATGTAACATCAACTTCAGCTGATTACATGAAACCCTGGAAAATTTATCAATCCGATGAAGACGAAGAAGATGATGACGACGATGATGATGAAGAAGAAGAAGCAAATAATTCGCCGAGTCGGTCGAATACGCAGGACGGCCGAATGTAGGAAACAAGTATAGCCAAGAAGTGAAGTTCCATTGCGTCCGTTAACCTAATGTCCAAACTAATGTCCATACTACAGCTCTTTCTCTTGGTATTGAATCTTAAAATCACACTTATTGGAAAAGCCGCAATGTAAAGTCGAGTCAGTTAAGCAAAGTCGTGTGTTATACTTTTTTTTACATTTTTACAAAATTAATTAAACTAATGTTTGGATTTTTGAACTAAATTAAATAATTAACAACTAGCTTTAAGTGTTAAACTTAAATTTGAACTAAATAAAATGAATCAAACGATCATTGATCGAAATTAATGTGTTCTGATTTAAACTACATAAATGAAAAAGTTGAATTTTATTTTTGCTTGAATTTGATCAGTTGCAAATTATTAAAATAAGAAGTATTTTGAGTAGGTAACACGAACTTGTGACGAAACCAATAATTGTGTCGTAACTACGAACAGTACTTTTTGCAAAAAAAAATTATTTACAAAAAGACGCTGGGGTGCGACCCACTCTGATAACTTCAAATCCGTACCCGTCTATCGATTTATCTAAAACTTTAACGAATTATTAATAACAACAATTTGTGTAAGATGAAAAATTTGCCAATTTCTTTCTTTGTTTTCCAATTACTTATGTATGTCAATTTTACTAAAAACAAAATTTTATGATGAAATTCGTTTGAAGCTAATGTATTTAGTTTTTAAAAAGATTTTGAGTCGAAAACCAATTTTTACCAATTTTTATTAGAGTTGTTTTCAGGTTTTTATTTTTTGTAAAAAAAAAACTGAAACGTCGAGAAATGTCAACATTTAAAATCGACAAATTCGGAACTTAGTTGATTGCATTTTATATGAAATATATGTATAATACATTATTTAAACAAAAGTTAATCTCAATTTTAAAGTGGTATTAATAAATTATAATCATATTTCAACATGGAATAGGCTTATGTCATAACTGATACTGATATTTGACTACCACCAAGGTTCCCGAAAGTGTAAAGTGATCCAACTCAATTCAAATAGATTGAACAATTTCCTATTAACGTTGGTTGTCAAGTTGAAATATTCAAGTGTTTCTAAGTCAAAAGCATTTTTGATCAAACATTAAAAAAAAAAAACTACGTTTTACTATCGTCAATGGCACAAATAAGTTATCCTGCCTCTGCTTTCCACAACGGTTCACATTACGTTACCATTTAACACTAAATAGCCATCTACCCATCACAATTAGAACGATTTCTTAGGTTTATTGTTGCACAAAACTTGTCCATTTAAGGTAAGGTATGCACTTTTAAATTGGTTGTTCTTATTTTCATACTTTTTGAACACTATCATCAAACTATCATAAGTTCGTGGATAATTGATGTTAACTGTAAACGTTTGCGGTATATTGATGACGTGACATTTTAGCTTGTAGGCATGCCAGAATGACAGATAGGATTCCGGTCTCCTGATGCAGTGTCGTTGCTATCTATCTTGTACTGCATATTTTAATTGAAGAATTGAACAGAGTTTGTGTATGTATTAACGTCATTTCCATGAAGGGTTCTTGGAATTGGCTGAAAATATTTTCTTTCATAAATAAACATAGGACTTGACGCTAATGTAAGCTCAACTTTTCTTTACCGCAGCACGAATTTTCATACGCATTTTTTTATTTGATAGATATGTGCAAATTAATATTAGATATCGCAAGTTTGGAGCGAGAAAACATTTTTTTCTATTTTAAATTTATTTTCAAAGTTCACTTTTTCACATAAAACTAGCAAAAATAGTTGATTTTGGCATTTCTTCCCTGTCTTTTGTTTCAGTGTTGTCATACTTGATGTTTTTTTTGGGTATTTCATTGATTTTTGTTGCATTTTATTTTCAAATTATTCATACATTTTAAGAAAATTCCATTGAATTCAATTCAAGTGCTTTCGAAACAAAACAAAAGGAAGAAAAAAGGGGTTTTACGTATTTTAGTGTTCAAATGCAAAAATCACTTGTAGGTAGGTATATGCCCAACCTTACACCCACCCCAAATCCAATACTGAGCCAAGCAGGGGGTTAAGGGGAAAACATTGCCCCCTTACATACCTCGCTGTTAGTTCGCCGCGCCGTACTATCCATTCAAAAAAAAACTTTTTTAGGTTTGAAGGGTTAAGACCGAAAAAGAAAGTGTTTTGTATGACTTAAAGGTGTTTCCTCGCCTTAATATTTTAAACATGTATTGAGATCCCTACCATTGTATATATATTTCCTATAGTACTCCTATGGAACGAAAATTTTTATTTCATCGCCAAGCCGTAAATGGCGCTGCGTGTATCAAAAAACCTTGGTGTAGAGTTAAGAATGAGGAGAAAAAGACTGTGTAGAAAGAATGAGAGGAGTATATTTGTTTAAGTCACATAAACATTATATGTCTGAGGAGTTAGCTAAAATACAAATGTCAAACCAAGGAGGAATAATATTTGTTTACTTTTTTTTTGCTTCACGTGGCAATGCAGAGGAGATATGTGTATACACACATATGTTTGTAGCTATGTATACTTTAACGTTGTAGGTATTTTGAATTTAAAAATTGTCGTTTGATTTTAAATTTTCAATTTTCAATTTTTGTGCAAATGAAATGTTGCCAAATTTGGCATATACAAATACATATGTTTGTAGCTATGTATACTTTAACGCTGGTTGTAGGTATTTTGAATTTAATAATTCTCGTTTGATTCTAAATTTTCAATTTTCAATTTTTGTGAAAAATGAAATGTTGCCATATTTGGCATATGATGCATTGAAGATTTTAAATATATTCAATTGTTTTGTTGTTGTTATTATTGCGTATTATTTGTTATTTGTACGTATGAAGTACAAACCCAATCAAAATTGCACACATTTAAAGGTATATTCAAAACTAGGTCGTTTTTTGCTTTTTTAACGGCTTAACAGGGTGTACTGCATCGAATTTTTAATTTTCATATAAAAACATGTAAATAAATAAATGTAATATAATATAAAACTACGTTGAAAAAATAACCTTACAAGTGTCAATGCCTAAATTGAAAAGGTATAAGCTTAATATATGAGGTATCATGATGACATGGTAGTAATTTGGACAGAATGGAAGTGTTTCTTGTGTGGAGATATCATTATGATAACATTAATTGCTTCTGTGAGTCTCTTCGATTTATATAGTCCAGAACATTTTACTTTTTTCGGTTTTAATCTTTTAAGGTCTTTTCTTGTAAAAGATTCAAATGGATATCTTATTAGAACATATAGCCCATTTGACTCTAGTATATGAGAACTTACTAAGGAATTGGTAGATAGTTTGAGGTTTAGCTGCAAGTACTGACGCAAACAAAATTATTAACGAATAGCTAATCAAGAAAAAAATCCTTTTGAAAACAAAAGAATCCTTTTGAAAAAAAAAGAGTCCCTATTATCTTTTTGGCAACACTGGTTTAAACAGCTGAAGAACGTTTCGTGTTTTGTTTCACTGTCAAACATCTTCAGTTTGGTCTACAATTGAACCATGAATCGTCTTACAAACGAACAACGCTTGCATTTATTCGTGAGATACCGGCCGAAATGTTGGAAAGAGTATGCCAAAATTTGACTAAGCGCATGGACCATTTGAGGCAAGGTCAACATTTGCATGAAATAATCTTCAAACATTAAATTATATGGACCGTACTATCGATTCAAATAAAGATTTCATGCATTTTTCTGAATTTTATATGTTTTTGTTTTGAAAGACTTTCCTATAGCTTTTAAAAATCCACCCTTTATATACATATACCTACATATAAATATAAAACGGAAAAACTAAAGGAATTATATCACACTAAATTTTTGGTATGAGTCATATCAAAAATAAAGACCATTATCAGGAACACCCTATTGAATTGAAAACAAAATATATTAAAAAATATATTTAACTACCAACCGCATAAAGTACTCTTCCAATACCTACTTTTTTGCTTTGTTATTTATTTTGTTATACTTTTTCTATTTCTACCAAAGCAAAACCGTAAAATCATTCCTTTTCAAGTATAATATGCAAACACAAAAATAATGTCAAAATGTTGTTTCAACTATCTCCCTCGATCTCCTACTACATTTGCATATGTTCTTCTCAATTTTCTATTCTTTAATTATCGTTGATTATTGTTAAATTTTCCCTCATTCTCAACTCTACAATTATTGAGGGGTATAAAAAAACAAGGGATCAAATGGGATCAAATTCTTTCATCGCCATCCCGGCCAGATGTCGCTTCGTTCGTTCCTCTTCATAATAGTACTATAAAAAATATATATACAATGTCCCTACCTAACTGTAAAAATCAGAATGGAATGGAATGGAAAGTTGCCCCTTAATTTTAAATTATTTTATTTTCCGAATCAAAACCAAACAGAACTACCCAATTTGTAAACAAATTAATCTATACCTACTGTCTTAAAAATATTTGATGATAAAAATTGTCAATTTTTACTTTTTGGATTTAATAAATCAAGGCTTTTTTGATTAAAAGTGACACTTAAATTTTTGAAGTCAGAGTTATTCTATTTTTATACCTATTTAAAATGTTAAAATATAAGTTCTATTTATAAACAGTCTTTGGATACAGTGGCAAGTTCGTGCGATCCCGTCATGCACTTTATTTCGAATTACTTTCATCTTTAAGAACTTAACGCTCTATTTATTGCCTTTTATTCTTATGATATCAAATCGGTAGCAAAACGATTTTTATAAGAAGCAACCTACATACATATGTACATATGTACGTAAAAAGCTTCATTCATGTAGATTAATTTCTTATTTCCGAAATCAATAATGGATATGGATTTATACTTCATAGGAATGAATGAATCAATTTAATTTGTTCCAATCAAAACATTTAAAATAAGTCCTAATATAACATTTTTATTGGACATTTTCAAGGAATTTTGTTAAGGCACTAAAAAACCAAAACCCGCGTTGTTCAAACAAGAAACTTAATTATTTATCATTTTTTTTTAAGACGCCTACTTTGATGACATTTATGAACTGGTCCTTGATATTGTATACCTGCCGCTTTCTTGCAGTAGTTTTTCTGTTTGTAAATGCATTACATGAATTTTTTCGGCATGGCTTGTGCAACTGGTTGCATTTTTGAACTCAACCATAGTTTTTTTTCTAATTTGGGCAACATGAAAGAGAAATTCGCTTAAATTTCAATATCTATAAGGCTTAAAATTTGTTTTGGAATAGATTATGTCCTTAGCTATGCAAAAAGTTGTCTACCGGCTGCATCGCCTTGCTAAACCCCAGTAAATACATATCATTGAATGCAAGCGTATTTTGTAAGCAGCATTTTCCTTGCAAGATTTGAATTTTCTTGTAAAAACAAAAACAACTCTTTTCTCGCAAGTATTCGGGCATATACAACTATGGCTTATCACTTAGCTTTTATAAACATACCTTAATCTTTATAACTCGAAAATTATTATTATAAGTTATTAATCTAAAACGGCAATCAAATCGGTATTTTCTTACGGTTTTGATTAAATCTAATTTCATCGTATGCATAAATTTAATCATAACTTCTTTTTGTTGGATATATCTGGATGCAAATTATAAATTAATATCGAATATTTTGGATTTACTTCTCCGTCCGTGTTCAATTCAATTAAATAGTTTCAAAAATACACAACTTGAAGTACATTATGTATGTATGTATATCCATTTTGCTCCTCAATATAAATTCGAATATTAATTAACGGCCACTGCAACTGTAAGACAAAGCACGAACAGAGCTCTAACATATTTTTTTAAATTGTAGTATCGCGTTTTAGTTCAAAGAGTGATATAAAACATCATTATTGGCTTTTTATTCTTAAAAGCTATGTACATAAATTGCCTACGTCTATGAGCTCATAACCAAAGTTTTGTTTCTATCTTCTTAATATCATTTCACGTTTCATTTACACATATTAAGTTTTAAGTATAAATTACCTATTGATGCAGATAAAATAAGTTTATTTATGTTAAAAAAAAACAGACAAAATATCAACAGTGACCTCAAAGATTGCATTTCAAAATCAAAACAAGTTAAACTTCTCGCTAATGTAATAATTCCGACCAAAAACTTAATAACAATATTAAATGTCTAAAACATTTGTAATTTTTAACAAGAGTACGAGGAGAAACATTTGTACTTACCCCTCTCCCCGCCAAATCCATTTGTATGTATTTTACTAATTATAGTTTTCTTGTAGCAAAGAATATAAAGTGTTATTACATATTTTAGAAAGTCTATAGGCAAAATATATAATAATAAATATTTCTTCCAGAATTCCTTAAGATATTTTAAAGTTCAGGTCTTATAGCAAAATGGTGCTTTTTATTTTTTAAATAAAGTTAGTTATCTTAAAAAAATGGTATCATTATTGCAATAAAAAACAATAAAAACAACCATTAATATTAAAGTTAAGTATTTAAGCTTCAAAATAACAAAAATAAGAATCTATTCAATAAAAGTATTTCATTTGTTTTTGGTTTAAAATAATCCCTACACGGCTTCAAATATGCATAACTTTCGATTTGCTCTTATCTGTGTTAAAAATCATGCCGTTTTAAGATATGCATTACAAAAATCAATCAAAATACTACTTTAAAGATTGAGTGCTAAATTGATTTCGTTTTAAATCGCATAGTACCTATTCATTAATTACTAGCGAAAATGCAACTTCAAAATTGTTTTACTAAAAATAATTTTTCCCAACATTGAGTTATTTTGAAATACCAAAAACATTAAAAATAAAAATCAATTGTGGGCAGCGTGAGTGAAAGAAAGACTTAATGAAAGTTAGACTTAATGAAAGCTTTTTTAAACTTCATTCATTGTATATAAATTTCCTATAGTACTACTACTATTATGAGACGGAATTGGTTTATTTCATCTCCACGACTATTGAGGGCGCTGCGTGTGTCAAAGTACTTGGTACTTGGTAGGTGCCTGTCTATACGTGTTGTGCCCACAACGTTGTGCTCACAACACTATAGTAGCATTCACATGAGCGCGACCAACGAACGACGAATGAATTACAAAATGTGATTTTATATACGTTTAAAGACATATTTGAACACAAAATCTTAACAAAACGATAGCAATATAGTTTCTATTTGATTTATGATGCATACTTTTACTTTTCAATATCATTATATTAATAAATTTAAGAAAACAAATTTATTCGTCGCGAACAAAATTCTAGTTGATACGAACTGTCAAACTTTATTCGCGTCCCACATACCATCCACACTGCAACGAATAAATTGATCGCGTTCCACATACCATCCACACTACAACGAATAAATTGTTCGCGCGCTACATAACCTAAAAGTCAAACTTCATTCGCGACGAATTAAAACTCTCATGTGAAAGAAATGTCAAAATCTGCGAATATTCGTTCATTCGTTGGTCGTTGGTCGTGCTCATGTGAATAATGCTTATGTGTCTACATGTGTTGTGACTACTCATCACCCCTTTTCCATTTTGTGTTATGGAACGACAAACTTGAAACATTTGTGTTTGAAATTTTAAGCTGGTGATACTGCCGACCGACATGTATTACGGTTGCCACTTGAAAAAAAAGTTTGTGTCCAATTTTGAAAATAAAAATGACCACTTGTAGGTAAAAACGACCAACATAATCACATTTTGTTTAACATATTTTCCTTATTACGCACATGACATTTATTTTTTAATTACGTACAAATAAACTGACAAAATCCCTTACATACTTAATTAAATTAGATTAACCCAAATAAAGATGACGAAATATAAAAACAAAGCGTTTTAACATTAGATCACAGTATATAAGTTTTTACAATAATTTCGATTTCGAGAATTTTTCTGGTTTGTGTAATGCGTAGATAATTCTCTCTGTTCCCTAAAGCACTTTTCACATGAGCACGACCAACGACCAACGAATGAACGAATATTCGTCGATTTTGACATTTCTTTCACATGAGAGCTTTTAATTCGTCGCGAATGAAGTTTGACTTTTAGGTTATGTAGCGCGCGAACAATTTATTCGTTGCAGTGTGGATGGTATGTGGAACGCGATCAATTTATTCGTTGCAGTGTGGATGGTATGTGGGACGCGAATAAAGTTTGACAGTTCGTATCAACTAGAATTTTGTTCGCGACGAATAAATTTGTTTTCTTAAATTTATTAATATAATGATATTGAAAAGTAAAAGTATGCATCATAAATCAAATAGAAACTGTATTGCTATCGTTTTGTTAAGATTTTGTGTTCAAATATGTCTTTAAACGTATATAAAATCACATTTTGTAATTCATTCGTCGTTCGTTGGTCGCGCTCATGTGAATGCTACTTAAGTCCAATTCAGATATTTTTAATAAAGTTATTATTTACACAAAGTTGCTTAAATGAGTTACAGTTATTTCTATTTAGCCATGTGAGTATGTTAAAAGAACGTTTTCGTTACTCAAATTGTCGAACATCTTTTGTCGTTTCCAAAATATATGACCAAATGGAATAAAAAATGACCATTTGACCAAGTGAAAAAATAATGACCAAATTTGGTCACAGATGACCAACGTGGTAACCGTATTACAATATGTGCCAAGCCGAAGAGCAAAACTAGTATACCTTTCGCATCGACGAACAGAAAATAATGAGAAATTCGGAACGAAATGAAAAAGGAACTGTACTGCCCAAGCAAAAAATTCAATTTCTGTCATGAGCATCCCGTCCCTTTACTCAGCTCCTCTCTTGCCCACAAACTTTCGTCACAACGTTGTGGGCACAACACGTATAGACAGGCACTAGGGAATTAAGAATGAGGAGAAAATTACTAAAGAAAGAATGAGAAAAGTAAATTTGTTTAAGTTTCATAAGCATTAATATGTTCGAGGGAGATAGCCAAAATACAAATGTCAAACCATAGAGGAAATATATTATCTAGAGTCCGGACTTCAAAAACACTCTATATGAAGATATAAATCTTTCGTACGTATCACCCTCCAAAACCCATTAGTTTACATTGTTGTATTTGTAATGTGGACGAATTCAACGAGAAAAATTGACGTGTTTTCACGCATCCATACACACAATTCCTGAGTTTTTAGGGGAATTTTCATGAATTAGAGGAGAAATTACACGCACACTAAGAAATACTTTATGAGGCCAGTTTCCGGTTTAGCTTGTAGGCAAACCATTATGGCTACCGAGGATTTATATCTTTACTAGAGTGTTTTTGCCCGACTTAATGTATATGCTCTCTTTTTGCCTACAAACTAAATTGAAATAATTTTGCCCATTAGCATAACCATGTGTTAGTTCTCCCGTGCATTTCTTATGGGAAAATCCAGATTCTATGTAGTTGTTACGGGCTTTTGGTGAAATGTGCACAATTAGGGGGAAAACAATGTGAGGTGAACTCAGCCGTTGAATTCAAAAATTGAAAAATTAATGCAATATTTTAAGAAAAATGAATTTTGCAACTTCTTTTTAGTGAAAACTGTGCTAAAAATAATATTAGACTGCTTTTGGCACACAAATTCTATGGTTTTTATGAAAAATTTCGCTAAAAACAGAAAAAATCGTGCTAAAAGTATAGGCGCACCCTAGAACTGCAATGCGAACGTGGCCCAATTTAAGTTAAGTCCAGTTTTGACAGATTAACAGCGAGGTGAGTATTTTGACAATTTTGCGAAAATGTAAACAAAACAAAATTCATTATCAATAATGCAAATGAAGGTAAAACAAAAATATTAATTTATTGAAATAAAAATATATAATGAATTTAATGAATTTAATTTAATCCTCAGATAAAAAAGAAACCAAGGATAACGTTGCAACAAGAAAAGTGGAATCTCCCGAGTAGGAAGCCAGCAACGCCGACATATTTATTCTGGAGCGAAGAGGTACAAATTCAAGGTAAATGTGTTCGTCACATTAATTTTAAACTCAAATTATATGAATATTGTTTTGTTTTGTTTTTTAGTTGAAATTACACTTCTCAACAAGACTTTGTTCCTGGCAATAAAATCGCTCTATTCTGATGGCTTATATCCTCATTTTTAACCCTGTAGGAATGAGAAGGGCCGATTACAGCGAAGGGATCGATGTCGCAGAAGACTGAAAAGCTTTGCTATGAAACCTATCTGACATGCATCATTTGTCGAGATGGATGTACAAGTCGAGAGTTGCTATGTAGTTGAGGAATCTCTTTACTTGGTGGTCATTCATAGCCAAGCCAACTTGAACAAATACAAGTTGAATCAATTGCAGCGTTTGATAGCAGTAGCACATTCACGTCATGTGTCACCATCTGTTGAGATTAATTATTTCTATCTGGCAAGGCTCTTTTTTCAGTTTATATTTTCTTTTATTTCAACTGTTTTTTTTTTGTCTTCAGTCTGAGCAAATAAACAAGTCTTTGTCGACAGATAAAAATTGTGTCCTGTGTTTTTTTTTTTTATTGTCTATGTCTGGGCAAATAAATTACTATCTACTTTTACAATTTTAACAGGTTATGGGCCCAGAAGCGCTGTATTGAATGTAAGAGATTATTGAGAGATTGTTAAGTCCGAACTGTTCCTGCCAGAAATTAGTATTTCGTACCCGTCAGCCACCAGTTTAGAAGCGTCATGGACACAGTCAAGTCTCATCTGGAAACCCTGTCTGAAAACTCGCAAGGCAATGTTAATTATGTTTCATGGAAGTTTAAGTTGTATTTAACATTAAAATCGAAGGATCTGTTTCCAGTTGCAACCGGAGTGAAAGTTAAGCCCGAAGGAACAGACACAAATGCTACAGTTCAAGCATGGGTCAAACAAGATCTTGAAGCACAAACTCCCATTGGACTGAATGTAAGTAGTAACATTGCTATTAAAATTTCTAATTGTTAGACAGCATATCAAATGTTATGTAAATTGGAACTACTGTATGGTAAAAAGTTCGATCTTACTATTGAGGGTCTGCAAAGACAATTTTTTAATTTCAAATACGATAGCAATAAATCAGCGATTGAAAACTGTATGCAAATCCAACAATATGCCGAAGATCTAGCTGCCGATGGTGAAGACATAAAAGAGAGCTGGATTATGACCAGAATCTTGGGTGTTTTGCCAACCAAACTCCATCATTTTCGTACTGCTTGGGATAATGTCAGTGGTGTTGACAAAAGTCTGACAACAATGTTCTAACGCCTGAGACTCGAAGAAGACAGATTAACTGAGTCCAAAGTATGCGATGAGTCGTTTGCCCAAAATGCTCTTATGTCGAAGCAAAGTTCCAAATCTTCGAGAACATAATCGTCTGGTTGCTCATCGTCGTCAGTTGAATGCTTTAAGTGCGGTATGAAGGGGCATGTCAAGAAATATTGCAGAAACAGACCATGTTCAAAATATTTGGATTACTGCAAAACGAATTTTTCTTGCAACAAGTGTAATGCTAAAGGACACTTTGCAAAAGACTGTCCAAGAGAAAATTTGAGTAACAGCAAAGATGTATCTACAAATTTGAACCGACGTGCATTCATAACTCTTGAACTTACGACTGCAAATGTAGATAAAATTAATTCAAATCATGACAGAAGTGAACTATGGTGCCAAGACTGTGCTGCAACCCAACACATGACTTCACGAAGAGATTGGCTGATAGACTTTGTTGCATTTGAAGATCCTGCTGTTGTTATAATAGGTGATGCAACAAAATTAGAAGGCATCGGCAGTGGTGATGTAAAGCTGGAAGCCTTTAATGGAAATGAGTGGTACAAAATTCTTCTCAAAAACGTTCTCTATGTTCCAAGGATGACCTTCAACCTTTTTTCGGTTACTCAAATGCTGGACAAAGGTTATACGCAGGCTGCTGATTCAAATGTATCTATATTTAAGACGTCAGATCAAACATCAATTGTAGCTGTTTCAGAGCGTGATGGAAATTTGTTTAAGATGATGTTTCGTCAGGAACTAGATGAAAAGTGCATGGTGACAGTTTCAATTAAGACTTGGCATGAAAGACTTGCCCATCAAAACATTAAGTACGTCCGAAATATTTTGAAAAAGCATAAAATAAAATATGTTGATGATTGGAATGACAATGTTTGTACAGGTTGCGTGTATGGAAAGCAACATCGAATTTCACATCCAATAAATCCAAAGGTTGCTGAAAATATTTTGGACTTGATTCATGTTGACTCATGTGAAATGAATATGCACTCGTTGGGAGGAGCCAAATATTTTCTTTTGATAAAGGATGAT
Organism: Eupeodes luniger; assembly: GCA_951509635.1. NCBI lineage: Eukaryota > Metazoa > Arthropoda > Insecta > Diptera > Syrphidae > Eupeodes > Eupeodes luniger. Next base: position 172,464,902 of record OX608073.1, on the reverse strand, counting down.
TTGTCTCACTATCGAACAGTTTATTTCTTGAGAACTAAAAATGAGGCAACTGAAAAATTAAATGCTTTCATGAAAATGGTAGAAAATCAATTCGACAGAAAAGTAAAGTGTTTAAGGTCTGACCATGGGACGGAAATTAAAAATGCTGACACGAGACGACTGCTGAATGAGCTTTGTGTATTTCATACAAAATCAAATGTTTACACCCCGCAACAAAATGGGAGAATAGAAAGAGAGATGCGGACCGTTGTAGAATCAGCCAGATCAGCTATACACGCACGTGATTTAAACGAAAATCTACGGGCTGAAGCAGTGAATTATGCTGTGTTCACCATTAATCAGACTGGAACAAGTTCATGTGAAGGTAAGAGTCCTGCCGAGCTTTGGTTTGGAAGAAAAATGGACATCACTAAACTAAAGACGTTTGGATCAGACTGCTATGTTTTGATACATGACCACAAGCGATTGAAGACTGGAAAGAAATCTAAGAAAGGAATATTTGTTGGGTATGACTTGGACTCTCCGTGTTATAGAGTGTACTTGCCTGATGAACGAGTTGTAACGAGCTCCGTGAATGTGATCTTTGACGAGGAGACTGACAGCAACTCAACAAATATTGAAATGAATCTGGACACAAGAAATGAAAATTCAGGTGGAGAAATTGATGAATCTGAATTGGAAAGTTCAAATTATGAAACACCTGAAGAAGAAGGCCGTGAAAATCAAACTTCAGATGACGTTCCACTCCTGCCTGATACAAGTACTAGCCAGCCATTAAACGAAAATAATTCAACTCGTCAAGCATTGAAAAATGAAAAGTGGAGAAAAGCTATGACTGAAGAATTTGAATCTCTTACCAAAATGAAAACTTGGGATTTGGTAAAAGCACCAGATTACATCAAGCCTTTAACATGTCGTTGGATACTACGTCAGAAAAATGATGTCGATACAAAGCTAGACTTGTGGCTAGAGGCTTTGAACAAAAGGAAGGAATAGACTATAATGACACATTTAGTCCAATTGTTCGCTATGTTTCCATTCGACTAATTCTCAGTTTCGCTGCATCCAACAACATGAAATTGATGACTTTTGACGTTAAGACGGCTTTTTTGTATGGTGATCTGCAAGAGAAAATATTTATGTATCAACCCGAAGGCTTTCATAATGGTACCAGTGACGTATGCAAGTTAAACAAAAGCCTTTATGGCTTGAAGCAAGCTCCTAAAAACTGGAATGACAAAATAATGAAGTTTTTAAAAACACTTGGACTTGAAAATACCGATGATGATCCGTGTGTTTACTACAATCAAGATAGAAGTATGATTCTCGCGTTATTTGTGGACGATGGATTGATTGCTGGTAAAAATAATGAAGACATGACAAAAGTTCTCAAAAGATTGAATCGCGAATTTGAAGTGACATTTGATGCTGCTCGTGGAGGTCGATTATCATATTTGAGTATGCAAATACAAGACAGTGCAAATGGTATTTTCGTTAATCAACCAAAATACACTGAGAAAATTTTACAACGATTCAAATTCAATTTTGCTAATGCTGCTTCTACTCCAATGGAACGTGGTATGATAACTGATGAAGAAAATCTCGTGAACGACAGGCCACTGGAAAAATCAACACCTTATCGCGAAGCCATAGGAAGTTTGTTATATTTATCTACTGTATCTCGCCCTGATATAAGCTTTGCTGTTAGTTACCTGAGTCGATACTATAACAAACCAATGAACAGTCACTGGAAGATGGTTAAACGTATATTTCAATACTTGCAAGGGACAGTTAACTGTGGTATTTTGTATAATCGAGATGAAAACTTGGTCGCTTACACTGATTCTGATTATGGAGGAGATACTGCTACACGTCACTCAACAAGTGGTGTTCTTATTATAAGAGGAAGTCCGATTGTCTGGTATGCGCAAAAACAACGTCTTGTTGCAACATCATCTGCTGAAGCAGAATATCGTGCTGCAGTTTCTTCAATTGATGACATTTGCTGGATTCGACGTATTGGCAGAGAACTTGGCTTTATAAATTCAAATGAGCCAACAACATTGTATGTAGACAACCAGTCAGCTATACACATGCTTAAAAATACACATGAAGGTAAAATCACCAAGGGCAAGAAACACATAGAAATTTCAAGAACATATTGGAAAGACGGTTAATTTGAAACATGTCAAATCTTCTGAACAACTAGCTGATGTTTTGACCAAGCCTTTGACTTGGAAATTATTTCAAGAATTACGAAATAAAATAATTAAGGAGGAGTGTTGAGATTAATTATTTCTATCTGGCAAGGCTCTTTTTTCATTTTATATTTTCTTTTTTTTCAACTGTTTTTTTTTTGTCTTCAGTCAGAATTTAAAAAAAGGTATAATACTTAATTGAAGGTATTACCGTTATTTTTTAATTATTTTTTTTCCATTTAATGTACATATTTTTTAAACTGCCCCTACCGCCTAAACGGGGGGAGATAGACCCCCCCTCCTATAGTAAAAAATGCTTGTTTTTAACTGTTCTATACAAATCCGTCATCAAACTTTGTCGCCAAAGTTATCGTACTCTCCCCTACATAAAAGCCTTTTCGAAGCTATCAAATTTCATGAAATAGTTTTTTTTTCAAAAAAAATGTTTGATGATTATCAAAATCTTTAATATCTTCCTTCAATATTTTCTTCCTTTACAATTTTTTATTATTTCCTATAACGAATTTGTGGTCTTAAGATTATAACATCAAGTTTTTGTAATATATTGTAAAAAATACAAAAATAAATAATAAAATAAAATCGGAGTTGGGATTCGTAATCAGCATCAAAAATTAAACGAAGTATAACCATAAAAGAATTACAATCTAGTTTTTTTTTCAAAATTCCAGGTAAAGTCAAATGAAGACTTATGAGTCTTTCATAACTAATAAGAAATTACGAAAACTAAGTGAAATAGCAAAATGATTTGAACTGGAGCTAAAAGCAAAGATATGTACTTTGCAAAATCATCTTGCATTTTAAAGTTAAGAGATACGTCATGCTTTACCGGTTTTAAAAACCTGATGTAATAGAAAATTTTGAAGGTGAGGATCGAAGTCAGGATATCTTAATCCACTCAAAAAAGAACGAGTTTCTGACTTATGCTATTGACCACATGAAATCACAAAGAAATACATGCCAACGTGATGAACCAAAACATAGGAATAGGATTAAAAATACTAAGTTTTTAATTTTGTTAAATTAAACATATGTCTGAATAAAAAAAATAAAATCTACTTAAAACAGCTTATTTATTTTTTTATTATTATTTGCTAAAAACGAAACAAAAAATAAAAAAGGTATAATCCACTATAATAATTGACCTGAGAAGATCAAATTTGGGAAAACCAGAAAGAAGTATTTTTCTTTGAAAAAAAGGACATTTAATATATTTTTTATTTACTCAAAAACTTAGAAGTTAGATTCTAACATCCAGTTATTGTTTTTTAAGTGAAAATACATTATTAGCGTTCAATTTGAAACAAAATTATACTAAATTATATACAATTTTGAAAAAAAAATTACAAATTTATTTAAAAACGGATGAGATTTAAAACATGTTGTCGACTATAATCATCTTCACTTCAGGATTTGTTTCAGTACCGCTTCGTTTTGTTGCTGAAAAAAAACACATCAATTAGGTAGTGCTTTTAAAGTTTGTGGTTTATGTGAAGCTTACTTTGAAGTAGTCTTGCCATCATAAGCCTTCTCGTCAATGGACGCACAATTAAATTGTAGCAAGTTGATTGGTTTATAATTATAAAACTCCCGCTGGTAATTCGATTTGTTAATTAAAAAATTGTGGCAAGTCGTTTGTAACATTCTTTTGCGAGGCAAATTCCAAAATCCCAATCGGACCATGTCATAAATGCACAATTTCCGGTTGTATTATTTTTCGAAATTTTCGGCAGGTGAAGGTTGCGGGAAATTCTTAAAACATCATTTGGACAGTTCCTGTGTCGATGGTCTTTTATGTGATTCCAGTTAATTCTTTTGGTGATTCAATAAGCATTGTGTATTTAGGAATTCGGCTTCTATTTTTTCTCTCTATATAAGGAAATTCTAAAATAGTACATACGAAAATGATTAGATTTTCATTTTTAAAAAAACTTCTACCCTGAACGTCGAACTTGTCGAGTTGTAGAAGCTGAGTAGGGTCAATGATTCTCGAGAATTTTCTCCAGATGAGTCCTGAAACTAAAGGACGTTCTTATCCCTCTACCTTTCCCAGAATCATCATCCATTCCCACATAAACAAGGCATACCAGCCTACGTTTATGTCACCAACTCCCATCCCACCTCCCACGTTGTAATGGCGAAAAAGCTAGACAGCGCTCCTATCTCCTATACTCCTTCCCACTCTAGGTAAATTAGCTGTATTGCTGTTACCGAATCCCAATCTTTTCCTCCCGTATCAGAATGATGAATTGACATCAACTGATTCCTCACCCTATCTCTTCCTTCCCTACCACCTCTTATCTTTATTGGGCTGGATCTAAGGTGTTAAACGACCCGTGCCGATGATCAGCCTGGCTGGGGGCCCAATTCAAAAATAGCCCAGTCTCTAACGGAGTATCCGGATACCTGGCGACCTCCGGATTAACTAGCCTTATCTGTACATGCGAATCTCTGTGCAGACGGACCTCTTTTCTTCGCAACTCGTGGGATTAAGATGGAAAAAACAAAAAACAAAAACAAAAACTTAAAGGATGATGAGACCGGTATCTCTTCAGGACCGGGCGGCAACTTGGTGTCAAAGCCTGTTGCCGTATCTCTTGCGGCCAGCACAGAGAAGGGAGTAGTGGCTAACCATGGACCCTCCTCTGCAGCTGGCAGCAACGAGGATAGGAAGGTAGTGATACCTAATTTCAGTAGTGGCAGGGTTGTGAAAAATGGCCCTACCACTACTAATGAGAGTAAGGGGAAACTCTCGAAAAGCCAATATAGGCAAAGGCGGCAAGCGGCGAAAATCCTGAAGGCCTCTGGTGCATCATCGGGGGCTGAAAGGACACCGCAGCAAACCGCTGACGTCGAATGGGCTAAAAGCATATTTGCTACAGCTAAGACCAGTAAGGACTCTACGTCCAAACGAGAAAGGTCTCTCGAGGGGGCCGTACCGACACCAAAACGGCCTCGGGTGCACAACACCAGCACTCCCCTCAATCCCATCAAGAAAGCCAGTTTCAGTGACGTCACGAAGGGCAAAGTCGTGGTTGCGGTCATTGACAGGAGTGATGATGATGGAACAATATCGGCTGATCGTTGGCAGTTGGTCAAGGTTAAGCTCTCGGGTGGCTTTTTAAGCATTTTGAGGGAGCTTCCAGGACCACTTCCTTCCATAAGCGATGGGGGTTGGCATCAAGGCCACGTAAACCTCATGGTTTGTGGCGATCAGAGGTCTTGTGACTTGTATAAGCTCGCTGTCAGCCGGTTAGGTGAAGTTTGGCCAGGTGCGAAGCTCGAGGTTGTCGCTAAGGAAGACATTCCTAGCAGACCTAGAGCCCGCATTTGGATCCCAATGGAACCTGCCGGTATCGATGAAATTCTCGAGATGGTCAGAGTTTGTAACCCGTCCCTTCCGACTCACAACTGGAAGATAGCCAAGCTAGAGGAGGTAAAGAATCTTTATAGGAGCGCCATTTTGGTACTCAATAAGGAATCTTTGGCTCCTCTAGCCTTAAACGAGGGCTCGATAAACTATGGCTTCGAAACCATTAAAATTCGAGTCTATAAAAAAGATGAGGTTAACGCGGAAAGCGGGCCTCCAAAAACAACCGAGGTTAACGCGGAAAGCGGGCCTCCAAAAACAACCGAAGGTGGACTAGCGGTTGGTGAGCCTGGGACATCGTCTTCTCTCTTAACCGAGGGTGACGATGCACCCATGCCCTCTCCAATAGCTACCCAACCCTCTACAAAAGTCGTAGACAGTCCATCCTTAATGGAGACTGAGGACGACCTCAACATGATCCTTTTGAGCGAGGACGAACTCTTGGCTTCATCCTCAGACTCAGAGGATCAGAACAAAACCGTGGTGGAGGTTGATCTGCCTAATTGTAGCCAAAATGCTGCAGTTAGTACAGATTAATCTCCAGCACTCCGTAAAGGCCTCGGCCTCACTTCTTCTCCGGCTGGCAAGAAACGGGGAGGACATTGTCCTGATCCAAGAGCCATGGATTGTGAGATCCGTTGTTCGTGGACTCAGGACTCCTGGTTACTACACACTGTGTGTGACAGATAAAGGTGAACCTAGATCTTGCATACTAGTGAAACGTAGCATTAATGTATTTTTACTCCATCATTTCAGTGACAAAGATACCACCGCAGCTAGGCTGGAAACATCCAAGGGAAGTTTCTGGATAGTGTCGGCGTATCTTGGCCATGACCACCTTGGCCCTCTCCCTGGAAAAACCCTGGAGAAGATCGTCGCTGAAGCGGAAAGGCAAAGGATCCGTCTAATTATTGGGAGCGATGTCAACGCTCATCATACGGTATGGGGAAGTACCAATATCAACGACAGAGGTGAGTCTCTTTTTGATTATATTCTTGGTACTAACCTCCTTGTAAGTAAAGTTGGAAATGAACCAACCTTCATAACTAAAACTCGACAAGAAGTCCTAGACATAACTCTTGTCTCAGATACTGTACACCATATGATCTTGGACTGGAAAGTATCCAAAGAACACTCGTTCTCTGATCATAGATATATCCAGTTCAATATCAATGTGGATGATAACTCGAGTCCATTGACTTTTCGAAATTATCGGAAAACTGATTGGGCCTCATACAGGAACTCATTACAGAGTTTACTAAAACCTGGACTATCTTGTCCTTCCTCTAACGCTAATGAACTTGACAACAAAGTCAATGACCTTACCTCAGCTATGAACAGATCGCTAGAAATTGCTTGCCCACTTATACACATAAGAGGAAAGAGGAAACCACAATGGTGGGCCTCAGAGCTTAACTCGCTCAGGAAAGAATGCAGGAAACTGTTCAACCTAGCCAAAGCCGCAAGACTAGCCTCACACTGGGATTCTTACAAAGAATCCTTAAGAATTTACAAGAAGGCACTAAGGAAATCTAAACGATCTTCTTGGCGATCCTTCTGTGGCACGATAGAAGAAACTTCTGAAGCCTCTAGGTTACGGAAAATTCTTTCAACTAATCCAGCGATGCCAAGCTGCTTGAAAAATGCAGACGGCTCCTGGACAAATTCGAGTAATGAATCGCTGAACTTACTATTGGATACTCATTTTCCTGGAAGTTCTCTTACCGGGACTTGCAACGGTTATATACGTTCAAGTCCCAATACAACATATCCACAAGGTCTGATTACAAGGGACAAGCTACAATGGGCTCTCAACAGCTTCAAACCATTTAAATCTGCAGGACCAGATGGAATAACACCAGCCGAGCTACAAAAGACTTCTGATATAATTGCACCAATCCTTGAGGCAATTTTTACCAGCTGTCTTTACCTGGTCCATGTTCCCTCGGCTTGGCGAGAAGTTAAAGTTGTTTTTATACCCAAAGCAGGTAAATGCTCGCAAGTCAACCCTAAAGATCTACGACCTATAAGTCTATCATCATTCCTTCTTAAGACCTTCGAAAGATTGATTGATATCCATTTAAGGGCAAGTATTGATACAAGACTTCTGTCTTCGTCTCAACATGCCTACTGTAAAGGTAAATCGGTGGAAACAGCGTTACACACCTTAGTACGCACCGTTGAATATTCCCTCCATCATAAAGAGTTCACTATGGTTGCTTTCCTTGACATCGAAGGGGCCTTTAACAACGTGGACACATCTGCAATCACATCTGCACTAACATCTCTAAATGTAGAGAGTTCGCTTCGGGAGTTAATTCATTTGATGCTTACTAGCAGGATAATTAACTCAAAACTGGGCAACTCTTCTGGCAGACGATTCGTTAGTAGAGGAACACCGCAAGGTGGTGTTCTATCCCCTCTCCTCTGGAACCTAGTGGTAAATGAAATCCTAACTAGTCTGGATGCGGAGGGTTTCAGAGTGATAGCCTATGCGGACGACGTTGCTATAGCAGTTTCAGGAAAGCATCTTAACACGTTAAAAGAACTCTTACAAAATGCCTTAGACAGACTAATACTTTGGGCTGATCGGTGTGGACTGGGTGTTAACCCACACAAAACCGATTTGGTTTTATTTTCGAGGAGATACAAAATTCCATTTGTCAACCCTCCCCATATTAAAGGAATCCAATTAAAATTCTCAGACGAGGCTAAATACCTGGGTCTTGTCTTAGATAAAAAACTAAATTGGAAACGCAACGTAGAGGAAAGAGTCAAAAAAGCTACTGTAGCTCTCTTTTCTTGCAAAAAAGCCATTGGTAATAAATGGGGCTTACAACCCAGAATCACGCATTGGCTATACACATCGGTAATCAGACCGATTCTAATGTACGGTGTGGCAGTATGGTGGACTGCTTTAGAAAAAGGTATAAACCGAGATAAATTAAATAAAGTCCAACGTTCAGCTTGCCTATGTATAAGCGGATCGCTTCGCACGACCCCATCTGCGGCACTGGACACCTTACTCTACCTAACACCTCTTGACATTCTTAGCAAACAAATAGCTGCAAGCTCTGCTATTCGCCTCAAAGCTTCGTCGCAGTGGACTAACAACAACATTGGCCACTCCGTTATTCTTACATATTTAGAATCAATCCCAAAGCACACAGACTACACCATCCCCCAACTACAATTCGATAGAAACTTCCAGATTTCTATACCTCCCAGATCTTTTTGGGAAGATAGGACATTCCTGGAAGACGAGTCAATCCACTTCTATACAGATGGGTCAAAAACAAAAGAAGGGGTTGGTGGAGGTGTGTACTCTGAACGACTGAAATTAAGTCTCTCATTCTGCCTTCCCGATCATTGTAGCGTGTTCCAGGCGGAACTTTTGGCGATAAAAGAAGTCCTGTCCTGGCTTAAAGAAAACGTGATATCGATATCTGATATCCGTATTTTCTCAGACAGTCAGGCCGCTATTAAATCTCTGGATTCTGTCTCTACAAACTCTATAACAGTCCAGAACTGTCGATCATCTCTAATGGAGATGGCACAACAGTTTAATATTCACCTTTGCTGGGTGCCGGGCCATAGAGACATTCCAGGTAACTGTAAGGCAGATGAACTCGCCAGGAACGGTACAGTACAACCCATTCTACCACGTTTGGCACGTACTGGCATACCAATCGCTACTTGTAAACTGTTGCTAATGCAAGACGCTGTGAGGAGGGCAGGCACCAGGTGGAACAACATCACCACGTGTCAAGTCACAAAAAACATCTGGCCAACACTGGATTTAAAACGTTCAAGGTGCTTGCTCTCTCTAAGCAGATCGCATATAAGCTCGATAATAGGTGTCATAACCGGGCACTGTCTAATAGGAAAGCACGCCACGAGATTAGGCGTATTCTCAAATGACTTCTGCAGAAGCTGTATGGACGAGGAAGAGGAAGAAACAGTTCTTCATCTTCTCTGCACATGCCCTGCTCTGGCTCGAAAACGCAAGAATTACCTAGGAGAATTCTTCTTTAACGATCTAAACGATCTAAATCATATCGGCATAAGCAGCCTCTCACGTTTCGTAAGAGACTCAAACTGGTTCCATTGAGCTTAGGAAGAAACCTCAAGATTCATGTGGTATCACAATGGGCCATTAAACTGGCCTAAGTGTGTCCGTTTCCATCTTGGACAGCCACTTCAACCTAACCTAACCTAACCTACCAATTTTTGATTCCCGTCATTTAGGAGGTGTTCTTCCAGCAGGTTGCTTCAATGTCGACATTCATTTCATCATCTACGTGGTCTGTGTCGGCCTAAGTGGGCGCAGTAGCCGATGACTCGGTCAGCAGTGCCCCTGCCGTTCTTTAGTGAGATATTTGGCGTTACAAGCATCGATTTAGATCTAGAAGGTGAAGATTAAGCAAGTTAATCGCGATATGATTGTTTCGATTTGTACTTACACAACCGAACCTCATGTGCTGTTGCACTCAATGAAACCAGAAGATGTTGCTTTAGTTGCAGCTGCAAGAGTCGTTTTTTTTTGGTCGGTTTGTACCATACTTCTTGGCAGCTGATGAATGGGCAAAGGACGTTGGAAATCCTAAAGAACCATAGAATTTAAAATATCCGTGTTAAGATTACTCGTAAGTAAATGAATGAACTTACGTGATTTGCCTGCGTACTATGCCGTTGCTATTGCCGCTGTTAAGTCATTCCAAAACTGGGCGGTCGACTATTGAATGTCAAAGCTTTCCCTTGCACCATTCAATTGAATTTCACAAAGTCGATGACATAGCTGTAGCTGAGGATGTTCGCTAATTCGGAATTGAATTTGTGATTCTGGTGGTGTTGTTGCATTCCATGAATCTTACTATTGGCAGAGACGTTGACACCTCTATCGTCAACGCCTGCGCCCACCATAGCCGCTGAGACAGATCTCAACGATCATGATACAGCAGCAATTGAGTGTAGAAATATATACTTTACTTCAACATGCTTCGAATAACTATTTACAAATAAAGGCGAAAGTCTGTGGTTTAAAACATTGATATTAAGAGAAATATAATATAACATAAATTCACCTGGGGACTAGCGCCCTTGTTTTGAGCAAACCTTCCAAATTTCTTGAGAGAAATTGCTTTCTGTATCATGGTTTGTAATCGGCAGCACCCGAAATGAAAACACTAAGGAGATGCTAATAAAGTCGATTTCTATTCTTATGTACATCTTCTTGAGTTAGTAGTAAATTATATTATTGGAGCAATCCATAGCTGAAACAAAGCAACATAAATATTCTTTTGTTTACGAGATTTTTTTTTTTAAATGTACCTACTTGAGCTCCGAGTAGAGTAAGTCTCATTGTTTTCTTCTGGTTCCTGGTCTATCGTTTTTTTTATTAAATGCACTTGTAGCTCTTAATCGTTAAGGTTTTTGATCTGAAAAGAAATAAATTCTGTTAAATGTTTAGACAAAACAAAATAATTTGCAAAAACTTACTTGTAGAATCTCAAATTGAATGTTTTGTTTTTGAAATCGAAATTGTGGAACTGTCATTTTTGACAAGAATTCAATGTGACATTTTGCCTTTTTTCCACCACTCACATGTATTCACCGATACGGAATTTGAGAGAGTTCACCTCGAATAAAATTTGAGGGTGTTTCAGGAAGGACGGGTACCGGTCGGGACTCTAGATAATATATTTCCTCTATGTGTCAAACCAAGAAGGAATTATATTTAAGTCTGTTCAGTGACGCTGTGCTGGACTGTTCTAGACAGAAAAGTACAGCTTTTTGCTGTTCATTGAGGTTTTTTCTGTGCTGAACTGTTCTACTTTCCTGTTCATTGACAAACCTATAACAGTTTAGAACAGGATTTTCTGTTCTTGCTTTTGAGTCAGATCAGGTTAGAACAGATTCGTGAGAAATGTCAAAATCGAAGTTGTCATTTTTTTTGTCTACGTTTTGATTTGGTTGTGCTTTGTGTTTTTTTTCTCGTGATTTAAAAAAATTAAATAAAGTTATTTTGCCAATTTGTTTAATTTGTTTAATAAAATAATTATAAAATACATTTTTTTACATTTTACATAAATAAATCTTTTACATTTCATCAAAGAAAAGGTAATAACATTCGTCACACTTTCATTCCAATCATCTGAAGAGAAATCCGACGAAAAATCGCTATCGGTGTCTGAACCACTAACATTTTCATTTAGTATTATCTTAGCAATCACTTGATTTTCCATTTCAATAATTTTTAATAATATTTTTCACAGTAAAAACACAAAAATTAAAAAAAAATAAGCGAGAAAAGAAAAATTCACACAATTTGCAATTTGTTTTTTTTTTTTTTGACAACTGACGTTCAACTGACTGTTCTAACTTGATCTGACGTTTCTCACGAAACTGTGCTGTCCTGTGCTATTCTGATCTAGAAAAATCCTCGCTGAACACAACTATAATGTCAAAAGGTTGTTTCTATTGTCTCCCTCGATCTCCTACTAAATTTGCATATGTTCTTCTCTATTTTCTATTCTTTAATTATTGTTGAATTTTCCCTCATTCTCAACTCCTCCCATCTATTGAGGGGTATAAAAAAAGGGATCAAATTCAATCATCTCCACGCCTCTCAGATGTCACTTCGATCGTTCCTCTTTATAAGAGTACTATAAGAAATATATATACAATGATAAAACATAAGTTGTAACAAACTGATGGCTGGATGTACATGTACAAGTGAGGGGCGAAAAAAAAACGTATTGAAAAGCACCTTCAATGCGTTGGTAATGAATCATGTTGAAATTGATGATAATTGATATCTCGACTCCGGTTCTAGTGACCGTATGACCCAAAAAAGAGATTGGTTTGTACGTTTTGAAAGATTCTCTGATCCAATGGATATAAGAGTAGGAAGTGGCTAAAAGATTTTTGCATTGAGAAAGGGTAATATAAATATTTTATCCTACAATGGCGAGAATTGGTATGTTCCAAAAATAGACTTTCATTTCCCAAAGTACATTTGAAGCTAGCCAACCAGGAGAAATAGTGCATGCTGATGTATATGGAGAAAATTCTATAGGGGTTGCAGATATTTTTTACTTTTCAAAGACCATTTTTCCCATTTTAAGGTAGTTTACTTTATTAAAAACAAATCAGAAGATTTTTCATCGATAGAAGAGTTTTTAAATAAAGCCAGCTCTGAGATGTGCCTACTAGTGAAAACACTTCGAACAGATAATGGTTAAGAGTTTTGTAAACAAAGCTGTAAGATCGCTTCTAAAAAAACACTCTATTCGTCACCACTGTGCCATATACGCCGGAGCAGAACGGTAGTGTTGAGCGAGAAAACCGTACAATAATTGAAGCGGCACGTTCATGCGAAGAACTTATCAAAGAAGTTTTGGGCCGAAGCGGTGAATACGGCTGTTTATGTCTTGAATCAAACTGGTGTAAGCACTTCAAAAGACAAGTCACCGTTTGAGATGTGGAGTGGTCGTAAACTCAGTTTTGAAAATTTCAGAGTTTTTGCAGTTAAAGTATTTATCCACATACCCAAGCAACAGCGTAGAAAATGGGACAAAAAGGCTGAAAAGGGTTTGTTTATGGGATATTCAGAGATTTCCAAAGTATACCGCATCTGGGTGCCTTCTCATCGAAAGATAAAAATAGTGTGAGACGTTACATTCGATCAAAATCAAATTGTTTTAACTGAAGCTAAAGATTTGATAAGTGCAGAAAATGAATAAAAAGATGGAGAGCAGGTAAGAGAAGAAGTTTGTCAATCTGCTGACGATGAAGTGGATGTTGAAACACTTCATCCTGATGATGAAGAAGATTTGATTTACGATGATGATCATGATGTGACACCTGCTATAAGGGATCGTCTACGTCAACAGAAAGGTGTGAACTATTCTGGCATGTGCCACATCATTCAGAAACATGCATTTCTGCCACAGGGGGAACCGACACAAACCGCTATTCACTTTCTTCTGATTATGCAACACAATGGAAGAAAGCAATGGAAGAGGAGATAAAAAGTCATCATGAAAACCATACCTGGGTCTAACGAACAGAAAAGCAATTGACAATAAATGGGTGTACAAGCTGAAACACTTGGGAGTCAATGGCTTGCAGCGTTATAAAGCTAGGTTGGTAGTTCGTGGTTTCAGTCAAGAACAAGGTGTCGATGATGGTGAAACTTTTAGCCCAGTGGCAAAGTTTACTTCCATACACTGTATTTTTGCAATTGTGTCAAATGAAGGATTACATATAACTCAGTTTGATGTAAAAACGGACCTTTTAAATGGTTATTTGTGTGAAGAAATATTTATGCAGCAACGAGGCTCTAATGACGGTTCTAGGAGAGTTTGTAAGCTTCAAAAGAGCTAATATGGGTTAAAACAAGCGTCAAGATGCTGGGATGAGAAGTATACAACAGTTTTTAAGCAATTTGACCTTAAACCCAGCAAAATGGACCCATGTGTATTGATTTTAGGCGATACTAATAGTCGTATGATCCTCGCAATATATATTGATGATGGGTTACTAGCTGCACGGGATAGAGAGGATGCTTTATAATTAATTAAGTTTTTAAAAAAGCGGTTCCAAATAACAACATTGGGTGCAGATTGCAAATCAGTTACAACGCCAGCTGAGACATGTTCTTACTCAGAATCCTCCAAAGATGTTAAGTTTCCCTACAGAGAGGCGGTTGGGTCGCTTATGTATTTGGCTGTTGCCACGCGCCCAGATATTCCTTATGTAGTGGGATTAGTTTCAAGATACTTAGACTCACTACACCAGGCACAAGTCAATGCAGTCAAAAGAATAATGAAGTACATCAGCAGAACACAAGAAATGGATATATTTTTTGAAAAAAGTAAATGTTTTTCTTTGACATGTGACAGTGATGCTGATTATGTTGGAGACCATATAACTAGACGTTCCACCACTGGTTATATTTTTTTTTAAGGAAGCGGTCCGGTATCTTGGTCATCACAGAAGCAAAGATGTGTGTCTTTATCTTCTACCGAAGGTTTGACTTCATCAACTTGTTGAAGAAATAGTTCCTTCTACAAATGGAGAGGTTCACCTAAACATGGACAACCAAGGAGCTAATCAAAAATCCTGAGGTCCACAAATGAACAAAACATATCGACGTTCGTTATCATTTCATCCGTGAACGATTCAGCAGAGGTGATTTTAAGATTAAATATGTCCCATCTGAACTTCAAAATGCGGACATTTTCACAAAGCCCCTATGCAAAAATAAGTTTAAAAATTGTCGTTTTTTGATTAAAGTAATGTAATACTTACATATATAGATAATTTTATAATTAACAGTACGAATTATTATATTTTTTTTAAACTAAAATCTACTCAAGAGTGGGAGTGTTGGAAAAATTAATTTGTTTGAATAATTTGCTGCTGGCAAATTGTACAATTGTACAATAATTGTACACTGTAAATTGTACTACCTGGTAATCACGGTTGCCAGATTGGTCATGGTCATCTGTGACCAAATTTGGTCATTATTTTTTCACTTGGTCAAATGGTCATTTTTTATTCCATTTGGTCATATTTTTCGCAAACAAAAAAAGATGTTCGATGTTCTTTAAACATACTCACTTGGCTAAACAGAAACAACGGTTACACTCATTTAAGCAACTTTGTGTAGATAATAACTTTCCTAAGAACATAAACTTGATCTGAATTGGACTTTGGGAACAGAGAGAATTATCTACGCATCACACAAGCCGTAAAAATTCTCAAAATCGAACCTTACTACTTTTAATAAAATTATTGTAAAAACAAACGCTTTACATTTTTATTTATAATTTTGAAAACGACTGCTAACTTTTTGTTGGATTTCGAAATTTCAATATCATCTTTAATTTATTTTTTTTTCTTACTTGGTTCAGGATGATCCCAAAGATGAAGTAATATAGTGGACGATTCCTAGATTTTCAAAAAACGATAAAATTGACATTATGCGAATTTTGGGTAGAAGTCACTTTTTTTTTATTTTTTGGAATTATGTTTGATTAAAAAAATTAAGGAATAGACTTAATTTTAATAACGTACTGGGCAAAGAGCTTCAAAATAACAAAAAAATCTTAGTGTCTGGAGAGCAATAGATTTTCTTGAATTATGTTTTTGCATTTACATTTTTTAAGCTTATAAACTTTGATCTTATCTTAAAACGCTTTATATTTATGTTGCGTTTTCTTTATCAAAGGTAATCTAATTAATTAAGTTTGTTAGAGATTCTGTGAGTTTATTTGTACTTAATAAAAAAATAAATGTCATCTGCATAATATGGAAAATATGATAAAAAAATGTGATGAATTCATTAATCTGTGTTTAAAAATTTTTCGGACTTGAATTATGTTGATAATTTTTACCTACAAGTGGTCATTTTTTTTTCAAATTTGGACACACATTTTTTATCAAATTGGTAACCGTGCTTGTAATAATAAATTTCTACATAATACTAAATAAAGTCAGTCTATCTCTTATTATCACACACTGCAGTTGTCTTTTTTTAAGCTCATAAAACGTAACAGATCCAATTTAGAACGTATATCTCACTTTTTGTGAAACCTTCCTTTATTTAAAGATTTAAGACGATGATAGAGTGGATATCAATGGATTAAGCTAACCAGCTGCTTGTCAAGTGTCGCAAAAGCATATTGGTCCAAAAGGGCCGATTGCCAACAACCGTTTCTGCTCAAATACATACAAGAAATTAACATGTTTTCTGCCATACGTAGATTTCTTCGAATAGAAGTTCTACGTAAACAGAAAAGGAAACTGCTCGTTAAATGCTAAAGTCAAAGACACTCCATAAAAAGACCGGAACCTTTCGTATTTTACCCTCCAACACCCATTTGATTACATTGTTGTATTTGTAATTTTGACATTACATACTGACTTAAGGTTTCGCTACAGTCCTGTGTGAACTAGGGCCTCACCCAACAAACTTCTCCATCTAGCTCGGTCCCTAGCTAGATGTCTCCAGTTTCGCGCTCCGAGTTGGGTGAGGTCACCTTCCACTTGTGCGCGCCACCTGATTCGCGGTCTTCCTCTACTGCGCTGTCCTGTGGGTGTGGATTCGAAGACTTTCCGGGCCGGAGCATTGGTTTCCATGCACTCTACGTGACCCAGCCATCTTAGTCGTTGGACTTTTACCCTTCTGGCTAAGTCTACGTCGCTGTACAGCCCGTACAGCTCGTCGTACTATCTTCTCTTCGACTCCCCTTCTATGCATACGGGACCGTAGATCACACGAAGAATTTCTCTCTCGAAGCGACCCAAGGTGCTTTCATCCGCTCTTGTCATAGTCATAGGATGATAAGGGTCTAATATAGCGACACTTTGAGAGAGGGCTTTGCCACTTAATTGCTTTCTTAGCCCAAAGAAACAGCGGTTAGCAAAAGTTATTCTTCGTTTGATCTCAGCGCTGGTGTTGTTTTCTGCGTTTATAACGGAGTCTAGGTAGACGAAGTCCTTGACTACCTCAAAGTTACGTCTGTCGATGGTGACGTTTTGACCGAAACGTTGGTGTTGTTGTTCCTTTCTTGACGACAGCATGTACTTTGTTTTGCCTTCATTAACCGTTAAACCCATTTTTGCCGCCTCTGCCTCAATACCCACAAAAGCCCCATTGACATCACACTGAGTTCTTCCGATTATGTCAATGTCATCAGAATATGCTAGTTTTGTAAAGTGCGTACTTGACAACATTCCCTTATCATCCTTTCTTATCCCATTACAATTCAACCTATTGCCACTTCAAATTCCCACAGTCATCATTTCCTTTGATTGACCAATTCAACCCATTGCCACTTCAAATTCCCACAGTCATCATTTCCTTTATTGACCAATATCCGACCCACTTAAAATTCCCATATTCATCATTTCCTTTAAATTACCTACAAAAATTCCATTCAACTCCAATGTTGTCAACCACGCGATCAACGATCGCTCCACTTAAACCAAACCCATTCACTTTTTCAATCCATTAAACTTCTCCAATTTCTTTGCTGCTACACTGAAACCAAACCCAAAATTCCCAGTTCATCATTTTCCATTTTCCTATATTCAACAATCAATGCACTCCCTTTTCAAACCCATTAAACGTGCATTGAACCCTATAGCAACCACAAACAAGCACACTTGTGCTCATGTTGCATTTTGCTGTTTCGTCGTGTCGGGTGACGAGCCATCGACGACTTATCTTGACTTGACTGTATCTTGAATTCGGATCGTGCGGTCGACTTTCGATATCTTTCCTTTCTATATCTTTTTTAATAGTTATAAATAATAAAACCTAATGCTAATTCTTGAAAATTTAAATATAAATCAGCTAATCTTGTAAATCATTAAGACAAAAATGCTTATTATTAAAGCAAACATTAGACTTAAATATATGTAAAACAAAAAAACAGAAAATTCTTTTATTTACACTGGAAACGAAATATAACGCAAATAAACAGGTAAACCCAACTGAGAATCGTGCTTCTCAGAAAAATAAATATAGCACAACAAAAATTGGTGTCAGATGTGGGGTATGCCTGGAAAGTGTTTAGTGCCAAGTGATACTCCTTTTTTTTTTACAAACAAAAAAAAATATAACAATCGAAGCAGTTAAAAAAAATACAATTCAAACAGTGACCGTTAATTACTAAATTTAACCGAACACGTGAAAAAAGGTGTTTAAGAACATTTGTTTGTAGTGAACATTATAACAAAAACAAACAAACCTACCAGAAATCTTATCTTAAATCTCTGATTATCTTCAAAATCTATACAAATAAATATAACAAGTGAAACCTTCCTTTTTAAAGAACATAATAAAAAAAAAACCTGATATTCATAAATGTGGAAGCAAAAGACAATTCATCTTTAACCTACTAGATCTTCAGCAGCATCAGCATTCATCTTTATCCAACCATTATATATAAACCATTCATCTTTAAACAACTAACATCTTCACCCACCAGCATACTAATTCTTATAGAGGCAAGAAAAAGAAAATTATTTCAAAAGAAATTATATCGTAAACAAAAAATATATATATTTTATTACTTTTATCACTTAATATACTTTTATCAATTAATATAATTTATTATTATCATTACTTTATCAACCTAAAATTTTATGAATTCGAATTGATTTTTTTTTTAATACTTTTGATTATAATATAATCAGTTTATGTCCGAAAGTAAGACTATAGAAATATCCGACTGCGAAGAATCCGATTCTAGTACTGTCGAAAACTCCTCTTCCTCTGAAACCTCTAATTCTATTCTTGAAACCGAAACAGAAATGGCTCCAAAACTCGACCGATCTTTCGCTCTAAAATTAATCCCCGAATTTGATGGGAACAGAGCAAATTTACACAAATTCCTAAATGCGTGCGATTTGATATCCGAAGATATCACCACTGCCAAAATTCCTATCCTTCTTCTAATTATTAAAACTAAACTTACTGGCCCAGCTTACAATATAGTCAAATATACAGAATTCACCACCTGGGAATCCCTTAAGGAAAAACTAGTTCAAAAATTCTTAGAAACCAAATCTCTGTCCCAACTCCAATTAGAACTGATACACATAAAGCAAAGAACAAACGAGACAGTGCGTTCTTATTCCAATAGATTGGAACAGACTTTAGCTAATTTGAATGATGCTTGTATAGCTAGTGAAGGCGCCGAAAGTTCAAGTGTTATTATCAATCTCAACAGTAAAACGGCTCTAAAGGCTTTTGAGAGAGGTCTTAATCTTAAAATAAGCCTCATCATCAAAGCTTCTAGATTTACTACCCTGACGGAAGCCATAGAAGCTGCCGTACTAGAAGAAAAAAGTGCCTTTACGTATAATAACCAAACTACTTCATATTACCCGTTTCAATCAAAACTTAAAAATCCCATCTCTTGTAATTTTTGTAAGAAAACTGGTCATAGCGTCGAACAGTGCTATCTAAAGAAAAATAAGGAACAGCTTCCTTAATTGAAAAGTGAGGTAAGGAAAGTAACTATTACTTGTAGTTACTGTAAGAATCTCGGGCATCATATAAACGAATGTCGAAAAAGGGAAAATAATAATAATAAAACAAATAGTAATAATACTAATTCTAATTCTAATTCCTCCTCAACTGTAAACAAACATTCGTAAAACCGTTCAGAGGCTGAAACTAGTGGCAGGCTTCGGACCCAAACTTAATCTCCTCTCGCCACATCCTACACATAAATTTAAAAAATAATATAAGTAGAGTAGATTCAATTAAACTCTCTTCTGAAACCTTGCTAAATCCTAATCCTTCTAAATTTCTAATCGATGGCGGTAGTGAAATTTTTCTGATTAAAATAGATAAAATAAAACCAGAACTACCCATCGACTCTAATATAATTCATTCCCTATCTGGTATAACTAATCTCCCTAAAAACGTTACAATTTCTTACCCTTTCCATGTAGTAGATAAAAACTTTCCCATCAGTCCCGATGGAATAATAGGTAACAATTTCTTGGATGACCATAAAGCTCAAATAAATTATGGCACCAAAATACTTACCTTCTCATGGGAAAACTACCTAATCGACTATGATCTTATTCCTTCTAATCTAGTTAATATTCCTCCTAGATCCGAAATCATTGTTCCAATCCTCAAGGAAATTAATGTGGATAGTATATGCCTCTCCCAGCAATTCAGCAATGGATTATATATTGGCAATAGCATTACTCCTGCCAATAGTTCTATCACTTACATATCCGTCGTTAACTCCTCTGAATCCCCCATTGAGTTTAATACTGATGATATAGTATTTGATGAAGTCTCTAATTACAATATTTTGCAAATTCAACACTATGCTGCTTCTTACGAAAGAATTAAAACTATACAAGACCTAGTCGTGACTGACCACATGACCAAAAACGAAAAGGACTCTATTTTAGATTTATGCTGCTTGTACAGTGACTTATTTTTTATAAAAGGAGATAAATTAACCCATACCTCCTCTGTACAATATCCTATCATAACACAAGATGCTACACCTACATATATAAAACCCTAGAGGTTGCCGGAAGCACAACGACAAGAAGTGGATAAACAAATCCATGAGATGATGGACGATAATATTATCCAATCATCGAATAGTCCGTGGAATTTCCAACTAATTGTCGTTCCGAAAAAACCTGATAAAGATGGTAACAAGAAATGGAGAATCGTTGTCGATTTTCACAAACTCAACGACAAAACTGTCGGTGAAGCATTTCCATTACCTAACATTACTAATATTCTGGATCAGTTAGGGAGTTCAAAGTTCTTCTCAACTTTAGATCTAGCCAGTGGCTTCCATCAAATCGAAGTTCGCCCGGAAGATAGAGAAAAGACCGCTTTCTCTTCTCCTTTTGGTCATTATGAATTCATTAGGATGCCTTATGGATTAAAAGGTGCTCCAGCCACCTTCCAAAGGTTAATGAATAATGTTTTGACTGGACTTCAAGGTATATGAACGATTTGCTGTTTTACAAATCGTGAAATAGAAAAATTTGATTTAACTTTCAGGATAAATTCTATTTCTTTATACAAACTATATTTTAGTAACCAACTTTTTTAATTATAACAGCGAGAACGAACGATGGTAAAAATTACTTTCCGATAGAATGAAAAAACGACCTTTTTTGTGTAACGTGACTTGATATAATAATTCTTCTTTATTCATTTTACTTAAAATGTAACATCTGTTTTTAGTTCAATATGACGTTTTATGACATTAAAAATATGGCGAACCTTGGTATTAAGGCGGTAAATTTAAAATATTAATTTTTGAAAAGGCTTATTCGTTACAACTAATATTAGGTATTTTAATTCATTTTGTTTTTAAGTTTTTTATTATTGAATGTGTTAGGCTCCAACATTCCCCGCACTTTGAAAGAACCCCTTTCAAACAGGAAGCAGAGCAAGCTTTCGAATCGGACGACGAATAATGCCCTTTGTCGTCTTTACATCTGCTACTCGAACACATCCATCTTTTCCAGGTATGACCTTGATGACTCTTCCTAGCAACCACCGTTGGGGTGGTGTGTTGTCTTCATGTACAACAACCATGGCTCCAATGTTGAGATTAGGCTGATCTTTCGCCCACTTAGAGCGAGACTGTAACTCGGTTAAATACTCGGATGTCCAACGTCGCCAAAAGTGTGACTTTACTGCCTGAATGCGACGCCATCTTTGAAGGTAGGATATATCTTCGACTTCAATTATAGGTTCTGGAATGGCCTTCAATGATGAACCAATTAAAAAGTGCCCAGGAGTCAGGGCTTCTAAATCGCTTGGATCTGATGACATTGGTGTTATAGGACGTGAATTCATCACCGCTTCGATTTCCACCAGTGCCGTTGAGAGCTCCTCGAACGTGAGTTTTGTGTTCTCCAAAGTACGGTATAAGTGGCCTTTTGCAATTTTTACGGCTGACTCCCAGAGACCGCCAAAGTGAGGAGCCCTAGGTGGAATAAAATTAAAAGATAAATTTTGATTAGTACAAAAATTTTCAATATGGCTTTTTGTATTATTTGAAAACAAAAATTGTTGTAAATCGTTTAACTTGGACCTAGTTCCTACAAAATTTGTGGCATTATCACAAAATATTTTCTGTGGAAGACCACGACGCCCAATTAATCTTTTTAAAGCTGCTAAAAATGCTTCAGAGGACAAATCTGACACAGCTTCATGATGAACTGCTTTCGAAGAAAAACACACAAATACTGCTATGTATGTCTTATAAGATGTTTTCCCACGAATTTTCAAATATGTGAAGAAAGGTCCACAAAAATCAACACCGCAGTTCTGAAATGGACGTGATGCTGGAGTTATGCGTTCAGCAGGTAGGTCTCCCATTACCTGCTCCATAAGTTTTGGGCGATATCGGACACAAGGAATACATCTTCTCACCGTACGACGTGCTATTTCCCTTGCGTTTATTATCCAGAACTTCTGCCTTATAAAAGCTAAAAGTGCTTTTGGTCCTGCATGGTAATTTTCCAAGTGAAGATCTCTGACAAAGCATGTTACAACATGAGCGTCTCTTGGAAGAAGAATGGGGTGCTTCTGCTCTTCTGGAATTGCTGCTTTCTGCAACCTGCCTCCTACTTTCGCAATTTCTACTCCCCTGCACTCTTCAAGGAATGGATTTAGCCATTTCATTGAGCTCTTCAAACTTTCCCTATTTCTTAGTAAACTTATTTCCTGAGCAAAGTGTTCCTGTTGAATATTCCATACAATCATTGCCTCTGCACATTGTGTCTCATCTACAGACAGTGATATTTTTCGCAAATTGTCCTCTTCAAAATCTAGAAATTTAACTTCTTCCATAGAAAGTGGCAAATTGTTTGCCTTTTGCTTTTTGATCTTACTAACTCTGCAAACCTTTACAAATCTAAGCATGTATCCAACAATGCGAACCATTTTTGCGTATGTGCTATACCTTTCCAGAGCTTTCAAAATATGATTCTCTTCTTGATTCCTGACAAGCAAAACAGTTTTGTGCATCTCGAGAGTTGCCTTTTTTGATACCGAGTGATTGTTAAAAATAGGAGGCCATTCTTCATATTTTGAGATAAACTTCGGACCACAAAACCAATTTGACTCCTTCAACTCTTGAACTGTACAGCCTCTTGATATGACATCTGCGGGATTATCCTGTGTCGAAACATGCCTCCAACTTTCAATATCTGTTATCTCCTGGATCTCTGCAACTCTATTCCCGACAAACGTGTGAAGCTTTGACGTATGAGTTCCAATCCAATGAAGTACTACTTCTGAATCCGTCCAAAAATAAACTTCGGGATTCAAGCCTTCAAACAAAATTTTGACCTTCGACCAAAGTTTTGCTAACAGATGTGCTCCGCACAATTCTAACCTTGGAAGGCACTTCTTTTTAGCTGGTGAAACTTTAGATTTGGCAGCTAATAACTTGGTGGTGGTAGAATTTGATGAATCAATTGAACTAGCATAGATGCAGCAACCATAAGCATTTAAAGATGCATCACTGAACCCATGAATTTGCAACTTTATTTTGTTTTCAGATAAAACAAATCTGGGTATAGAGAAATCCTGCAGTGAATTAAGATCTACTAGAAACTGTTTCCATTCAGTTTCGATATTCTGTGGGATAGATGCATCCCAATCTAACTTTTCGATCCAAAGTTTTTGCAAAATGATTTTGGCTTTTATAATAATTGGACCCAATAAACCAATGGGGTCAAAAAGTGACGATGACAAAGATAGAATTGTTCTTTTTGTAAACTTAGAATAATTTTTTGAAGGTTTATACGAAAAAATTAAATTGTCTTCCAAAGGATTCCAGGTGATTCCTAAAGTACTTGTTAAACCTGATTCGGATGATCTCAGTACTTTTTCTGTGGACTGAGGCATTGAATCCACATTACTGTGCCATTTTGCTAGCTCAAAACCTGCTGAAGATAATATAAATGATACTTCTTCTCTAATCTGCTGCAGGGTTTCTAGATCATTGGCTCCAGACAACATATCATCAACATAAAAATCCGATTTTAATACCTTGGATCCAAGACTGTGAGAATCTTTGAATTTATCACTCAAATAGTGAAGACACCGAATGGCTAAAAACGGTGCAGACGATGTACCGTATGTAACGGTATTTAACTGATATGTTTCTACGGGTTTTTCATTGCTTTCTCTCCATAATATGTACTGGAACTGTCTATGACTTGGATGAATCAAAACTTGTCTGTACATCTTAGAAATATCTGCCGTTAGGACGTATCTATTGCACCGGAAACGCAATAAAAGAGTAAAAATGTCGGCTTGAATTGTTGGGCCAACCATTAAGATTTTGTTTAGTGAAATTTGTGACGATGTACAACAAGACGCATCGAATACGACCCTTAGCTTTGTCGATACGCTGTCTGGCTTCAAAACACACTGATGAGGGAGATAGTAGTGAGGAACTTCTAGGTTCGGACTTTTTACCTTGGACATATGTCCTAAGTCTTCATATTCTTTTAGGAACTTCGAATACTCAGCTTTGAGTTCTACATTTTTTAGTAATCTGCGCTCCAATGAAAGAAACCTTCTAAACGCAATGTCATATGATGCCCCTAAACATTCTGGATTCTTTTTGAATGGTAACTTAACCATAAGACGACCAGTGTCTATTTCTTCTATAGTTTTATTGAATTCTTCCTCACATTGAATTTGTTCCTCTGTCCACTTAGACTTACGGCCATTAACTTCCTCCAACTCCCAAAACTTTTCCACATACTGGTTTAACGAATTTTCTTCAGTATTTAAACAACAAGTTTTAGTGGATGAGTCAAATGAACTACTATATCTGCCTGATACTATCCAGCCTAGCAAAGTTTTTTGCAAAATTGGTAAATCATTGCCTAATTTTATCTGTCCGACTGACAAAAGATCGAAAAACGCCTCAGCTCCAAGAAGCATATCAATTTGTGAAGGTCTATTGAAGTTTTCATCAGCTAGTTCAATGTTCTTTGGTATATTCCAGTTACGTGTTTGGAATGCCTTGTCTGGCTGGTATCCAGTAATGGAGTGCGCAATTAAAAACTCTAAAGAAATTTCAAAATTATTGAAACGAGAGCGAATGGTAGTTTGAGTTTGATATTGAATATTGGTTTTAGAACCACTAATGCCAGTTATATCAACAAATTTCTTATTTTTTCGAAGGAATAAAGATTTTGCAAACCTTTCATTAACCATATTTACTTGGGAACCTGAATCTAACAAAACTCGTCCAAATTGATAAGATCCTGTAGAATCTTTTACCAAAACTACTGCTGTTGCTAAAATTATTTGATGCGATGATTTTCGATGTTCTTTCAATGCAGCATGAACAGCTGCTGATGTAGATGCAGCTTCATCTTTAACTGGATCTTTTGCAACTTCATCTTTAACTGTATTGGTTACAGTTTGCGTACGATGTAGTAAAAAGTGATGAGGTTTGTGACATATTCGACATGTATACTTTGATGAACATGTGGAAACAGTATGTCCTCTTCCTAAACAATTGATGCATAGCTCAAGTCTTTTTGCATTTGAGAAACGTTCTATGACTGAAAGATTTTTAAAACTCTGACAGTGAGCAATGTAGTGGTTGTTATCATTACAAAATGCACAAGCTTTTTGAGTCTTTTGAGTGATAGCCAAACTTGTTTGCTTATGTTGATTTGCATTTTGTTGGCGATGTTTGCTTTGCCCCTTTTGATTTGTTTCAGTCTGAATTTGCCTACCTTCCTTTGCCTCTAAGAATTGACATCGCTTATTAAGCATCTTGGTACACTGATCCCACGAAGGAAGCTTGTTATAATCTAACTCTTCATCCCATTTAGTTCGAGTCTCAGAATCTACCTTTGACATAACAATATGGATTAAAACTGCATTGCATATATCTTTTTCTGAACCTAACGAAGTAAGTGAATTGTAGAGAGCGGACATGTTGTCTACGAGGCTTCGTAGATTAGTTGGCGAGACCTTTGTAATTTTGGGAAATTCGAAAATTGACGAAATATTTTCCGAAAATATTAACGCGTTATTGTCAAAACGATCCTTGAGGCTTTGCATTGCCTTGGAATAATTTTCCTCAGTGACTTGCAAAGCATTAACAGTGTCTAATGCTTTACCACTTAAACATGAAAGCAAATGATTATATTTTTCTATAACACTGAGTGCCGGACTTTCATGAACCAAATATTCGAAAGACCGCATAAAATTCTTGTACTCTGAATACTTTCCATTAAATTTTGGTAGACGTAAAGGCTGCAAACGTGAAGTTGGAGTTGGAGTTGGCATTATAAATGAATGTTCACCACCTATACTAAGACGTCTTCTATCTCCAAGCAACGAAAGAATTTTTGTTTTTGTCGCAACGTACAAGTCCTCAAGTTCACTGCGTCCTAAATCAGTCGGCTGTAAATGTTCTATTTGAGTTTGATATGCTAATCCTTGCTTGAAATATGACTCTAGTATCCCTAACCGACATTCTAACTCTGTAGGAGAGGGCTCCTGTGGTCGCTCTAAAATATTTTTAATTCTTGTTATGTTTCCTTTAGTAGATGCCCGCAGCTGTTTGACTTCTTCTAATTTTGTTTGATCTACCGACATGATTAATTACTTCTATATTTTTCCAATAGAAAATTAAAATCCTTGAATACTGTGACTATTTAATGTGTGATAGCTGTCAATAAATGCCCAATTTGCAATATAATGACCTATGGCTATTAAGTGTACGAAAAACTTTAATAATTTAATCAAAAATATCTTAAGCTTCCAGCTCAACGAACAGCGACAAGATGTTTGAAAAGCTCAAGAGAATCCAAAGCGATGATGCCAACCACAATTATTTCTACCCAATATTGTATGTAGTTACTTCTGCCAAACGCAAATATTAATATCGAACGAACTTGGCATCTACAAGAAGTGTGTACGAAGATTGAATTATGTATAATTTTAATAAAAGCTTTGTAAGTGGGTGCCAGCGAAGTATGACAGCAACAAGAAATCCACCTTTGTGAATGAGAAATGATAACGATAAGGCTTAATCAATGAATATTAATTAATTCCAGCATCAGCAAACAACAACCACGACGAAACGACGATGAGTGGAATCTGTTCAAAAGCTTTGGCTATTAACAAGAAGGTATAAAAGATGATGATGACGAAAGCTTTTTGGATCCAATAATCGATTACGTAACAACGAGGAAGGCGGCGGAGACGAACGAGCGACAAATAAGCTTTACCGGCTAGTTGTGCATGCAAGAGCGAAATGGGATATATATGATAATCTTTGTGGATTCCATAAAAAATGGCGCAAAGTTAAAACGATCCACAAAATTTAATTTTTTGTATTTAATTTTATATTTTAATTTTATATATTTACTTAAATGACAGCATTTAATTATTTTTGGAAAGCGAAGGTGCGTTTTTGCAGTTTTATTTTTTCGAAGAATTACAGGAATCCATCCAGTATTTTTGTTAGTTTGATTAATTTCCAATTTGGTGAAAATGAACGCACATTCGCTTTTTTATATTGGCAACATACCTTGAAGGGAGTTTTGTACTTAACTTCCCTGAGCAATTTGCCCAATTTGAATTGCTGCTGATGTGACCTTTGAACTGCTAAACACTGCTAGTAAAGTTCGAATGATTTGGTCATATGACTCTTATATTCCCGTCGAATACCTTTTTTCTTCTTTTTTCTTTTTTATATGTTAAATTATTATTGTCTATGCACTTTTTTTGATAACCGAACCGAAACCACCGATAATATGTCTTTAATAATGTCTTAAATGTCTCTTTTTAATTTTTATACTTTTTGTTACACACAAGGCTTAATGGTTTTTTATTTTGTCTTTTCGCAGAAAATTCTGCCCCACGTTGGGCGCCAAAATGAACGATTTGCTGTTTTACAAATCGTGAAATAGAAAAATTTGATTTAACTTTCAGGAAAAATTCTATTTCTTTATACAAACTATATTTTAGTAACCAACTTTTTTAATTATAACAGCGAGAACGAACGATGGTAAAAATTACTTTCCGATAGAATGAAAAAACGACCTTTTTTGTGTAACGTGACTTGATATAATAATTCTTCTTTATTCATTTTACTTAAAATGTAACATCTGTTTTTAGTTCAATATGACGTTTTATGACATTAAAAATATGGCGAACCTTGGTATTAAGGCGGTAAATTTAAAATATTAATTTTTGAAAAGGCTTATTCGTTACAACTAATATTAGGTATTTTAATTCATTTTGTTTTTAAGTTTTTTATTATTGAATGTGTTAGGCTCCAACAGTATAAAAACTTTCGTTTATATGGATGACATTGTGGTCTATGGTAAGACTTTAGAAGAACACAATTCAAAATTAAGAGAAATCTACGAACGTCTTAAAATGCATAATCTAAAACTGCAACCCGATAAATGCCAATTTTTGCGAACTGAGCTCAATTATTTGGGACATGTCATAAACGAATCCGGTATTAAACCTGATCCACAAAAAATCGAATGTGTGAAAAATTTCGCACAACCCAAGAACGCAAAAGAAATAAAAAGCTTCCTGGGTCTTGTAGGTTATTATCGGCGCTTCATAAAAGATTTTGCAAACATTTCTAAACCTCTTACTAATCTTTTACGAAAGGATGTTCGCTTCGACTGGACTCCTCTTTGTTCAAATTCTTTTCATGGATTAAAAGAAAAACTTATTATTCCACCACTCCTCCAATATCCCGATTTTACTAAAAACTTCATTCTTACAACGGATGCTAGTAACTTTGCTATTGGTAGTGTCCTTTCACAAGGTGAAGTTGGTAATGACCTTCCTATCTCTTATGCATCACGAACTCTTAATAAAAGTGAAAAAAATAATTCTACTACCGATAAAGAACTTTTGGCTATCATTTGGTCAGTTAAACATTTCCGACCATATCTGTATGGAAGAAAATTTCAACTTTACACTGATCATAAACCGCTAGTTTATATACACAATTGTAAAGACATAAATTCTAGAATGATGAGATATCGCCTACAGCTCGAGGAGTTTGAATATGAAATCATTCACAAAAAAGGTGAACAAAATACAAATGCAGATTGCCTAAGCAGAATTGCAAAAATGACTCTTCGTTCAGATACAAAACCGTCTTCTAATTCTTCTCAAGATTCGTCTCCTGCAACATATTCTAGTTCGTCTCCTATCCCATTTACTATATCGTCTCCTAGATCGTCCAAAAATACTAACTCCTTTTCTACTCGTACATCGTCAAATCCTAAATCTTGTTCTTCACCAGCTAATACAAATTCGTCTTCTTCAATGTCAATTACTAATTGTTGTCCCCCATCCATAAATTCAAGTTCGTCTTCAACATCTTCAATTCCTAATTCTTGTTCAAAGTCTTCAAATAAAAATACAAATTCTAATTCTTGTTCAAAATCAATTCCTAATTCTTGTTCAAAGTCTTCAAATAAAAATACAAATTCTAATTCTTGTTCAAAATCAATTCCTAATTCTTGTTCAAAGTCTTCAAATAAAAATACAAATTCTAATTCTTGTTCAAAATCAATTCCTAATTCTTGTTCAAATTCTTTAAATAAAAATACGAATTCTAATTCTTGTACAACGCCTTTAGTCATAACTACTAATTCTTCGAATATTCCTTCATCAAAACTAGATCTGGCAGAAAATGAAATCAAAACTATTCCTAAGGAATTTCATTCAAATCCCATTGGAGGACACTGTGGTGTCAACAGAACCTTTAAACGTATAAAATTATATCATAGTTGGAAAAATATGTTTCAAGATATAAAAAACTATATTAAAAATTGCGAACTCTGTCAGAAAAACAAAGTAACAAAATATACCATGGAACCTATGGTTATAACTTCAACTTCCAAATACCCCTTCGAAAAAATTTCTATCGATATCGTTGGTCCCTACCCTATAACTAATAATAATAATATATATCTTTTCATTCATCGGTGACCTTACAAAATACACTGATGCAATTCCTTTACCAAATCAAGAGGCAAATACAACCGCCGAAGCATTTGTCAAAGAAATAATATTTTATGTCAGATCAAGGCCAAAACTTCCTAAGCGACATTCAAAAATGTATGCAAACTTCTTAAAATTAATAAACTCCAAACTACTGCATACCGACCTCAATCAAATGGCTCTTGCGAAAGAAGTCACAAAAACTTCGTGAAATATCTCCGTTGTTTTATCAATAAATCTCAAGATGATTGGGATAATTGGATAAAATATGCCGTTTTCGTCCATAACACGACCCCGAACACTTCAACATCATTTACTCCGTTCGAACTAATGTATGGTAGACAGGTTGAACTTCCTTCTAGCGTAACAAAAAATTCAGAAATTTGTTACAATTACGATTTGTATGCCAACGAACTTAAATCAAGGCTTCAACATTGTCATCAAATCGCTAGAGATAAACTTCTGAAGAGTAAGGAATCTTCAAAACTACATTACGATAAAAAACAAAATCCTGGAGACTTTCAAATATGAACACTTGTTCTACTTAAAAATGAAAGTAATCCTAAAAATAAAAATAAAAAGCTTCTTCCTCTTTGGTCAGGACCTTACGAAATCTTTTCTAAGTCAGGAGTAAACTCCGACATTAAAATTAAAAATAAAATAGTTAAAGTCCACAACAAAAGACTCAAAATTTGTTCAAGTTAATTAAAAACTTCAATCTCAATATTCTTTCCAGAAATGGAGAAACCTATAATCGTGATTTTCATCTTTAAAATAATCTTCAGTTACCAAATGATGATCAACAACGAACAACTGTATGAAACCATCGATTTGAAAAACAAGACAGGAATATATTACGAACACGTTGGTAACCTTAAGCTTTTCTCTAACCATTGGAACTTACTCATATATACTAACCTTACCGAACTCAACTTCCAATATAACTCAATCTTACTGACCTATGAAAAAATTCTTTCTTCTTGCAAACAACTTCTTTCTTCACACGAAAACTTATCCCAATGCGAATCCCTTCCTACCCTTTCTACGTTAGTCCTTGATCGAATTAAATCACAGGATCAAATTATTAACAAATACTTAGGAACCACCATAAAATCTCGAATACAAAAGAGAGGATTAATAAATGCTATTGGTTCTATATCCAAACAATTGTTTGGCACCCTCGACGACGAGGATGCAAAAACTTTTTCTCGTCCTATAAATAAACTTAACCAACAACAACATTATGAATCCAAATTAAACGAAAAACAAATTTCAATATCAAAAAATATCATCCATTCATTAAACCTTACAAACGACCAAATTATTAAAATAGAAGAAAAGATTGAAGAAACCAGTAAAATCATAAATCAAATAAGCAACAACTCAAATAGTAATAACATAATAAATAAATCCTTTCTTCACCTAAACGAACTTTTTACGATGTTCAACTCCTTGTCAGAATACTACTATTCAACCAAAGATCACCTCCTGGACGATATTTACTCCGCAGCCCATGGAAAACTTCACTCATATCTTATTGATCCTTCTAAACTCACAGAGGAAATTAAAAAGATACAATTACTCCTTCCAGAAGAAAATCGTTTACCACTTCCTCTACAAGAGCAATATATAGACACACTTTTTAATCTCTTAGAAACTCATGTTTACTACATTGACAACCAAATAAATTTTGTATTAAGAATTCCTCTTACTTCTTCCAAAAACTATAAGGTTTATAAAATGACTAGTATACCAAATCTCATCGAAAACAAAACCTATGCAATTATAATCCCTGAAAAACCTTTTCTTATCGTTGACTCAGAAAAACAATCATACTTTCTTTATGATAACCATGACTTAGACAAATGTCAAACAAATACAAAAAATAATTATCTATGCGAAAGAAACGCACCTATCCTTTTAACATCTTCAAGCAGTGCCTGCGAACTGGATATACTTTCCATTCTTCCAAGTAAAATCAGTGATTGTAATATTCAGTTAATGTAAATGTAGCTCCCCATTTTCCTACAGCTAGCAGACTCCAATTCTTGGATTTTCGTCTCCCCAAATCCAGAAAATCTTATGATTAAATGCCAAAATCTTAACTCGGAAATAAACATAAATGCAACTGGTATTCTTAAAATCCAACCAAACTGTATTGCAAACACAAGATATCAATCCTTAAGCTCCAAAACAAATTTCGAAACAAAAACTAATCTTAACTTTATTTCATCAAATCCTTACCTTTCATTCAATATAACACCACCTCAATTTGAGAAAATCTCCAGTTATGCTACAAAGTCTTTTAATATACATAATCAGATTGAAGACCTCAATTCTATCAGTAAGAATATAGACAACCTACAAAATTCTCAGTTTGTGTATTCGAACACCGATATTATTCCTTTTAATGATTTTCGCCGTATTCATAGTTATAATAATATTGCTAATGCGGAATGTGAGAAAGAACTCAGTTCATAACAAAAAAGAAGCGGAATCACTACTAATGCCAGAAATAAAAGTTGATTCAACCTTAGTAACATCGGTAGAAACTGAACCAATACCAAAACTTCGTTTAGCCCCATCAAATCTATCTCGTTCACTCCCAATTCCATCTTCTCACAGCAAAGCCGAAACTCGCACCACTCCAAGGTACAAGTTTCGTTCTTAAGGGGGGAGGTGTTGTAAAGTGCGTACTTCACAACATTCCCTTATCATCCTTTCTTATCCCATTACAATTCAACCTATTGCCACTTCAAATTCCCACAGTCATCATTTCCTTTGATTGACCAATTCAACCCATTGCCACTTCAAATTACCACAGTCATCATTTCCTTTTTTCCAATATCCGACCCACTTATAATTCCCATATTCATCATTTCCTTTAAATTACCTACAAAAATTCCATTCAACTCCAATGTTGTCAACCACGCGATCAACGATCGCTCCACTTAAACCAAACCCATTCACTTTTTCAATCCATTAAACTTCTCCAATTTCTTTGCTGCTACACTGAAACCAAACCCAAAATTCCCAGTTCATCATTTTCCATTTTCCTATATTCAACAATCAATGCACTCCCTTTTCAAACCCATTAAACGTGCATTGAACCCTATAGCAACCACAAACAAGCACACTTGTGCTCATGTTGCATTTTGCTGTTTCGTCGTGTCGGGTGACGAGCCATCGACGACTTACTCTGTATCTTGAATTCGGATCGTGCGGTCGACTTTCGATATCTTTCCTTTCTATATCTTTTTCAATAGTTATAAATAATAATAACTAATGCTAATTCTTGAAAATTTAAATATAAATCAGCTAATCTTGTAAATCATTAAAGTTCCTTGCACATGAGCAACGAACTGCGAACTGCGAATGGACGAACAAACGTGATTCTACACATTTCAAAAAGTCAATTCCACACAAAAACACATTTAAATTATAAGAAACTAATTGACACTAAAATTAGGATAATAAAATTTGCATTTTGTTCTCTAAAACAAGAGAATTTTGTAAAAACAATTTGGTAGTAACGAATCGCAGTGTGGTTGCTGCGAACTGTCAAACTCTATTCGCGTTCCACATACCATCCACACTGCAACGAATAAATTGTTCGCGCTCAACTTAACCTCAAAATTATACCACTCTTGTTTTGTTTTTGTGTGAAAGATGATGGCTGAGGAAAATATGGAGAAAAGGGTTGACAATTCGTCGCTACCTGCGAATAGAAATAAAAGCTCATGTGAAAGAAAAGTTAAAATATGCGAACATCCACAGTTCGCAGTTCGTTGCTCATGTGCAAGATGCTTAAGGCAAAATTGGTAATATTAAAGCAAACTTTAGGCCGTGTGTGAATTGCGTTAAAATTTGCTTTAAAACTTCTACCACGATTAAAATTTGACGTCTTCTTTGAGGTGGGATCAAATTTAGCCATTTGCTGTGTGAATTGCGTTAAAACAATTATTTTAACCGAGATTTCTGCGCAGGTTAAAAAATTTCCCTCGATAATTTAAGAAATTTCCCTGAACAAAAATTGGTTTTCTTTTTCGCGGAAAAATAATTTCTCTTACAAAACATATTTTTAAGAAAACAGGGTTAATAAAAAGTCTCTAAAACTAAAAAAAAAATCGGCTCAACTTTCCATTACCGCAGCACGAATTTCGACACTCGGTTTTTTTTATTTGATAGATATGCACAAATAAATAATAATTATAGCAATTTTAGAGCGAGGAAACATTTATTTCTATTTTAAATTAATTTTCAAAGTTCACTTTTTTACATACAAAACACCAAAAATGGTTGATTTTGACATTTCTTCCCTGTTTTTTGTTCAGTGTTGCCATACTTGTTTTTTTTTTTCGTTGGGGATTTCTTTGTTTTTAGTGCTCAAATGCGAAAAGTACTTTGCAATACCCAAACTCGCACCCACCCCAAATCCTATAGTGAGCCCAGGCAGGGGGGTTGCAGGGGGCAGCATGCCCCCCCTTACATACGTACATACGTAGCTCTTAGTAATCCGTAGTATCAATTAAAAAAAACTTGTTTTAAGCTCAAAAAACGCAATACAAAAAAAGTAGGGTTAAGTCCGAAAAAGAAAATATTTTTTTTTATAACTTAACGGTGTTTCCTCGCCTTAAAATTTAAGTTGCCCCAAAAAATCTTTTTTATTTATTTTTCTCGATTCTAATGTCATATTTTAAAACAACAGTCAAAAATATTCAAACAAAATTAACATTTTGATTAATTGATTTATTCGGTGTGGTAACACTGAAAAACTGAATGCAAAAGCAAGATCAAATTTCTATATCAATAAAAACGTCAAATTTTAACACACTTTAACCTGCTCCACAGCTCAATAAATTTTAACCCATTTTATTCACCTCATTAGTGTCAAATTTTAACGCTGGTTAAATTTTAACACACATTTTAACGCAATTCACACACGGCCTTAGACTTAAATCACAGATAATAATTTTATACAGATGTCTCACCCTTATGGCGAGAAATGATATATGAAACTGAAATCAACAAAAAAAAAAAGAGCTTTTTCAAAAAGCTTTAACTCGTCTTCTTTCCTATGAATGAAAACTAAAGTGCCTTGCACATGAGCAACGAACTGCGAACTGCGAATGGACGAACAAACGTGATTTTACATATTTCAAAAAGTCAATTCCACACAAAAACACATTTAAATTATAAGAAACCAATTGACACTAATATTAGGATTATAAAATTTGCATTTTGTTCTCTAAAACAAGAGAATTTTGTAAAAACAATTTGGTAGTAACGAATCGCAGTGTGGTTGCTGCGAACTGTCAAACTCTATTCGCGTTCCACATACCATCCACACTGCAACGAATAAATTGTTCGCGCTCAACTTAACCTCAAAATTATACCACTCTTGTTTTGTTTTTGTGTGAAAGATGATGGCTGAGGAAAATATGGAGAAAAGGGTTGACAATTCGTCGCTACCTGCGAATAGAAATAAAAGCTCATGTGAAAGAAAAGTCAAAAAATGCGAACATCCACAGTTCGCAGTTCGTTGCTCATGTGCAAGATGCTTAACGAAAAGAAATAACTGAAATCATTTTTGTATGTTCTTTTCCTCTCATAATCCTAATGCACAGACACACATAATACACCACGATCATTTTTCACAAATGAAAACAAAACTCGTTTTATTTTGGTTTTTTGTGGTGTGGTTGGTGGTGATGCGTTGAAAACAAGTGCAGGAGAGTTGATCGCTTGTCGACGACGAGAAAAAAAAATATTTACAGTTGCCTTTGAAAATAGAAACAAAGCAATGACAAGGTTGTCTTTATAGCTCGAGTTCGTATAATCGGATATGTAAATGCTAGCTGCGTGCATTCATGTGGATTTTTTTTATAAATTCATCTTTTTCTTCAATTTTCTAAAATCTCCACGAATAAATTTTTCAGTTTTATATCTTTTTAAACGTAATGAAGTGTTGAATGGTGTCAATTGGATGATAAGGTACCCATGTACAATGCACATGTATGTACCTCATTGTACATAATGAGTCAACAATTAAAATAATATTTTTTTTTCTAGTTTCAAAGAACTGATCTTATTTTTTTATTATTTAAAAGATAACTTCTTCAAAAATGGACAAGTACATTTTGTTCAGCAAAAAATAAAATATGTAGGTACTGTTTTCTGTGCAAATAAGGGTCTTCCTGTAGATTTGTATTGCCCCTGATTTGTTTGTTTCCTTGACATAACTGTATAAAAAAAGTGTTTCCTTTTGATTTATTAACTTCCCATAGCAAGTTATTGTAATCGGTCCGATTTGTCGAATTCAAAATTTTGACATTTCTCGACGTTTTAAGGTCTCTAGAGTCGAAATAAAAGATTTTTGGGAAGATGTCTGTGCGTGCGTGTGTACGTACGTTCGTGACGTTTTTTTCGTCGTCCATAGCTCAAGAACCAGAAGAGATATCGACTTTAAATAATTTGTGTTATACAGATAATAATGTAGACAGATGCAGAGAGGACTTTCAAAAAAATTGAATGTGTGTTTTTTTTACCACAGCAATTTAAAAAAAGGTGAACATATTGGTTAACCCAAAATATCTCATGAACCAATAAAGCTGGAGACTTGAATTAAGTTTTAAATTATATATTGTAACGTGGTACCAAACTAGTATATTTTTGGAAAAAATCCAATTAACGGTTTTTATAAATCAAAAAAAAAAACTGAAAAAAAATATTTGTCACCTCGAAAATGAATGAAAAATGGTTTTATCTCAAAAACAATTTTGTGCAACGAAGAATAACGGGGGAGAGTACGATAACTAGGCGACAAAGTTTAATGACGGATTTGTATAGAACAGTTTAAAACAAGCATTTTTTTACTATGGGAGGGGGGGTCTATCCCCCCCCCGTAGGGGCAATTTAAAAAAATTGTATGTTAAATGAAAAAAAAAATTAAAAAATAATGGTAATACTAACAACTATGTTTTATACATTTTTTTAAAGTCAACACTTTTGTCTATTAACTTGTTTTTAAATCAGGTCAAAACTATGCATAGTTTTTGAAAAAAATTGTTTTAAACTCAAAATTTGTTAAAAAAAAGTTAAAAAAAAGGTTTAAAGTGTAATTTTTCAAAACTGTAAGTTTATCTACTATTTTTTTTAAGAATTCATTAAACTTATTTGTTTTTGATCAAAAACTTAAAACTAGATGATTTTATATCTTCTAGTTCTTGAGAAAATTGAAAATTACCAAAAATCGAATATGGATAAAGATATACCTGGGCTAAACTCATTTTTCTTAAATCCAGCTTATTTAAATGCAAAAGAGACTTTGCACGCACCCACCTGGCACCCACCCCAAATCCAAATTTTACTGAATGTTGACAACAATATTTTTTGAAAGATAAAATTAGTTTAAATGCAATATCTCAACGTTTTGAAAATATATTTGTGTCGAAAATCAATTTTTATCAACTTTTATTAATTTTTTTTTAGGTTTTTTTATATTTTGTAAAAAAATTGTCAATTCCATTTTTCTAAAAATTTTTCTGAATATTGAAAACAATATATTTTATAAGATAAAATTAGTTTAAAGCCATAATCTCAAATTTTTGAAAAGATATTTACTTCGAAAAACAATTTTTACCAACTTTTGTTTAATTTTTTTTAGGTTTTTAATTTTTTGTACAAAAACTGTCAAATCGATTTTTTTCAAAATTTTACTGAATGTTGACAACAATATGTTTTAAAAGATAAAAGTAGTTTAAGGCCAATATCTCAAAGTTTTGAAAAGATATTTGAGTCGAAAATCAATTTTTACCAATCTAAGTAGCATTTTGTTATATTATTGAAAGACTTTTATTAAGATTTCAGTGTTCTTTATTTGAGCTTACAAAGTGAACTGGAAGACTAAGAAAAACTATCAAAGAGCGAGACCACCACGCTAGCCGATTATGTTATGCTTAGTCATTCATTTTAATGTTCATTTTGAGATAATTGTTGTTTAGACAAGCATGCTTAGAGATGGGACATTATACATCACATTTCTTAAAAGTTTTTATTTCTTATATAAACAAATACAAATTGGATGAATTAAATTAATTTGAAGTCAATATCTTCTATCGTTCACGAGATATCTAGAAACGACCATCATTTTTTGCCCATGTTGCGTACTTGTAGATTTTTTTTTATGAAAAAATGGACTGTTGGATTCTTATAAAAAAATTATTGAATATCTAAAACAATATTTTTTGTGAGATAAAATTAGTTTGAAGCCAATATTTTTAATTTTTGTAAACATATTTGAGTCGAAAGTAAATTTTTACTAAGTTTTAGTAGATAATGTTTTTATATTTTGTAAGGAAACTGTTAACTTGATGTTTTTTCAAAATTCTTGAGCTATGGACGACGCACGTACACAGGCACGCACAGACATTTTTCTAAAAATCTTTTATTTCGACTCTAGGGATCTTGAAACGTCGAGAAATGTCAAAATTTTCAATTTGACAAATCGGACCCATTACAATAACTTCCTATGGGAAGTTAAAAATAGAAAACACAGAAACCAAGTCATGTGCACATTCACTTGTCCCTACTTGCCCACACAATTTTCATATATCAATACACAAGCAATTTCTTCTATTCTCCTTACCGGACACCTAACAATCTAATATTCACAAAAAATAAACAAAAATTATCACCCCTTTCTTCTTTTACCCACCAAAACGCGCATAAAAAAACAAGATACAGACATAACCTACATCAACTCCCATATACATACTTCTTTGTAAAATATAGGGTTGTTTACATTTGTTTCCAATGAACCGAACTTTGTTTTTGTATTCATTGGCAAACAAAATGACAAAAGAGAAGAGAAAAGTTTCTAAAAAGAAAAAAAAAATATGCAAGGCAAAAAGAGTTTTCTCAGCTTTATTTTTAAAAGCTCTTGTCTGTTAAGCCTAGTACGCTGCTGATGCGAAACGAAAATTCCCATACAAAAATGACATGACGAAATCGTAAACGAAAAATTTCGCTGTGCTTTTCGTTTTTCAGTACGCTGCTGGACGACGAAAAGTGACATTTTAGTGGAGAGCTGTACTAGATTTCTTAGTACAATTCTCCACTCTTTTCGTTCTCAATTTAATTGCCCAGCACATTAATTGCTTGCGAAATTTTGACGTTTAATTTTTTTATTGAAAAAAAAAAATTGTTTACTCGTGACTTTCGGTGTTTTGACTTTGATTTATATTTGATTTAAAATTTAAAATAAAATGGATTTGTCTAATGTGTTCCAACATTGCATTTCTGAATCGGAAACTCAGGATGTTATTGGTGATGTGCAACAAGTGATGAAGACAAGCAGTGAAATTCAACTTCCAGACAGAACTCTCCACAAATATTTTTCCACTGTGGTTTTCGTTTTCATTTCGCTCTGCACTTGGAGACCACCGAAAAATTTCGTTTCGCGTCAGCAGCGTACTAGGCTTTAAGGCTTGTCTATTAAGGGAAAAAAATGTTTCATTTTTTCCTGCAGGGAAAATTATTATCTGTGCTTAAATATATGTAAAACAAAAAAACAGAAAATTCTTTTATTTACACTGGAAACGAAATATAACGCGAATAAACAGGTAAACCCAACTGAGAATCGTGCTTCTCAGAAAAATAAGTATAGCACAACACCAGTATAATTTTGAAAGATAGTGCCTCTAGTGTTGACGTGTGAGCTCTTCGCTATTCTTTCAAGTACGATGTTAAAAAAATCGCATGACAGCGCATCACCTTGTCTAAAACCTTTTTTGACATTGAAAGGTTCTGTTAAGTTGTTTCCAACCTTTATGGAGCAGCGTGAATTCTCCATGGTCATCCTGCACAAACGGACAAGTTTGGCAGGGATGCCAATACTAGACATGGCTCTATACCGCTCGTCCCTGTAGATGCAATTAATGCGGCCTTGAAATCGATGGAAACATGGTGGGTGTCGATTTGATGTTCTTGGGTTTTTTCCAGGATTTGCCGTAATGTGAATATTTGATCAACTGTTGACTTTCCT
This sequence comes from Eupeodes luniger, assembly GCA_951509635.1. NCBI lineage: Eukaryota > Metazoa > Arthropoda > Insecta > Diptera > Syrphidae > Eupeodes > Eupeodes luniger. Next base: position 172,424,721 of record OX608073.1, on the reverse strand, counting down.
GGTCTAAAACCACACCGATAAGGACCTATCAGGTTGTTGACGATGGGCATTAGACGTTCATATATTATGGCAGAGAAGATTTTGTAGGCGATGTTAAGTAGACTGATTCCTCTATAATGGGTGCAGTTTAGTGGTCTCCTTTTTTGACATTAATTCTATGAATAATGGAAATCCAACAACAATTTGATGCGGTGTATTTACTTTTTTTGACAGATGTTGTAGTTTGTTTTAGTAAATTGCTGTGGTGAGAATTTTAGATTTGATGTTTTTTCTTAATTTAGGTGATGTCACACTTTTATGTGTTTTTTTTAGTTTGAAAAACTTAAATTATAGTGAAAATGTTTAAACTTGTTCACTTTTTTGTTACTATCAAAATACTTTTATGAAATAGTCATCGTATTTAAACAAAAAAAAATAAAACATTCAAAAAAGATAATTTTTGGAACGTATAATTTAACCTGGATCAGAACTCTTTATAGGCGTTTTTTATTGGTAGATTTATACGCAGCGCAGCAAAATCTTTCACACTAAACAACAACAAAGAAATAGTGCGGATAAATAAGGCAGCAAAAATAGTGCATATAAATAGTTCAGATAAAGTTTTGGAATGCTTGGAATAGAATGACACTTCATCCAGTTCCAGAAATATTTTTTACTTAAAGGTTGGCAGGATTTTATTATTTGGGGATGCGTTCGTATTTTTCTTGTGCTCTGTTTTCACTAGAATAAAAATAAATTGGTTTGAAATATTAATCTACGATTAGACTGTCAACGTAAATATTCAATGCGTTGACTTGACATCACACAAAAATCATCAATAATCACAGTGCTATCTCTAAATTTATTGACGTGTGATGTGTGTTAGGACTTGCCCAAAACCAAAGCGAAACATTTGATGCGAAAAAAAAAATGTTGTCATTGGTCGGGTTTAAAGGCTCTCCCAAACCAACGCGAAAGTGGCACATTCGCCGACGCGGCATTGTTTATTTGTCATTTTTGTTATCATTGCGAATGATTCGCTCTGATTCGCTTCGCGTCAGTTATCGCAGTGTAAGTTTATTTTGAGAAGAGAAAGTTTAATTGTGGCGCTGAATGTTTCGCGTTGATTTGTCCCCTTTCACAAAGGAAAACTGAGCTACCAGCAACTGGGAGCTTGTAGGCAAGACGGGCTTACGGGGAAGGACAAAATCTCCCCCCACACCCTTCTTTTGGCTTTTAGTGTCTGTCTACATTGAATTTTTAATGCTGGGTTTTATTATGTTCGTTGTGTCCATACGATGAAGAGAAAATCAATCTGCACATCCCTATCTCACACCCTTGAAATCTATCTATATTTCACTCATACAATACAAAATCTTTCATGTTGAATCCAAGAATATTGTTTGCATTTGGGCTGTAATCTACCCATCTCTCTCTTTTTCACTCACATATAATCTAACTGTCTCACCGCTTGCACCTAACATTAAAAATTTAGTGTGGACAGGCACTCTTATGTCATTGCAATCTTTCAATTCATACTCAACTCTATTCTGACTGGACCTGCATGTACACATTAACTTGAACTCTTATTCAACTTTACATAAAAACAATAATACTTTTTCAACACATCCCTTGAGTACGTATTTTCAACAGCTGATTTTGACATAAGTATGATTGCACAGATACCAACTTGGAGATTAAAATAAAAGTGCATATAATAGTGAACATATGTTTTATTCACACTTTCCATTACTGCACTCACTATCCATTACTGCACTAGCTAATAATTTACCAATAAAATACGCCTTATGTTACATTTAAAATAAAAAAAAACATTGTTTTACATTTTTAGTTTTTTGTAAGACATGTGATATCTAACAAATTTTGAAGTTTTTTTTTCGAATATTATATGAAATAATATAAATATTTCAATTTAATATTGAATAAAGGGATTTTAGATTTGGAAAACATTCACGGATTTGATTGAAAAAAAGCTACTTAATAAATTTAGACAACCTTAAAAAGCCGAATATACGTGTTTTTTCGCATTTTAAAAATTAATATCTCAAAAACCTGATGTGATACATTAATTTTAAAGTCGGATTTAAATTAAGGCCTCCAAAACCCTTTGAAAAAGTGCAATTTCAATGCCAGTAGAAAAACCTTGTCGACCAGTGTAATTTCTCTCAGAATGTTTATCATAACCGGAAATCAGCCTCATAAACTAATTCATAGTGTGCGTGTCATTTCTCTTCTAATTTATGAAATTTCCTCAAAAAACTCATTAGTTATTTCTATGTATGCGTGAAAACACGTCAATTTTTCTTGTTGAATTCTTTCACATTACAAATACAACAATGTAAACAAATGGGTTTTGGAGGGTGATACGTACGAAGGATTTATATCTTCATTATAGTGTTTTTGCATGAATATCTCATTTGTGTATCTGTTGTGTATTCTATCATTGGCATGTAGATAAAGGCCCAACTATAATAGGCATAAGCTAGCATATGCGCGCATAAGTAAACGTACGAATACAAAGAATCTAATACGAGTGACCATAATGGAGTCTAGCTCCGTTTCGTTCAATTTTTCTCAGTTTCGTTAACTTAAGCAAACTTAAGCAAGAGCGATCCCAGTCGCTCGCCGCATAAGTAAATCTGACAGTTTTGATCAAATACACACAGACCAACTCCACTGCAGATAATTTCTCTCAGAATGTTTATCATAACCGGAAATCAGCCTCATAAACTTATTCATAGTGTGCGTGTTAATTCTCCTCTAATTTATGAAATTTCACCAAAAAACTCATTAGTTTTTTCTATGTATGCGTGGAAACACGTCAATTTTTCTTGTTGAATTCTTTCACATTACAAATACAACAATGTAAACAAATGGGTTTTGGAGGGTGATACGTACGAAGGATTTATATCTTCATATAGCGAGTGTTTTTGCATGAATATCTCATTCTGTGTATCTGTTGTGTATTCTGTTGACATGTAGATATGTGAGCAAAATTTCATTATGGCTATCCGCAGTAATTTCACAAACTTAAGTGAATTTTCGTTGGGTTTTTGACATAAGCTTATGTTTGCTTATGCCTATTATAGTTGGGCCTTAAGTGAGCAAAATTGCATTATGGCTACCCGTAGTAATTTCACAAACTTAAGTGAATTTTCGTTAAGTTTTTGACATAAGCTTATGTTTGCTTATGCCTATTATAGTTGGGCCTTTAGATTTCATACATTTTTTCTTATCAACCAATGTTGCAACAAAATTGTCCATTTTAGATCAGGTGTACACTATACAATTCATTCTTCGTATTTTCTCATCAGTTCGTGGTGAATTGATATTAGAATAGTGGTAGACATTTCAGCTTCAGCTGTTTCAGCCAGAATGACAGATTGGTTTCCGGTCTTTATATAGAGTGTGTTTGGCTAAAGTTGTTTGCGTCGCATTCATTTGTTTTATATAACCTGCAAATTTCGGATCTTTTTTGTTTGTTTTGTCTTTTATTTCTTGTTCTTTTAAAAATAACAACCAAAAATACTCCATTTACCAAGATGGGAATCCTTCTTTCGTTTCACTCCCCAAAACCCGTTTGTTTACGTTGTTGTATCTGTAATTTTGACAATAAGTCCATGAATAGATGTCAAAACCAACAACAAAACGATGCAGTGGGCTAACGGCACTTTGCAAAGCACAAACAAAATGGGGAGGTTAATAAGTTTTTTTCAGATTTTCCTTTTTACTTTTTTCGATGAAAAAGTCAGTTTAAAGCTTTACTCATAGAGAAATATATCTACCAAGAGAACCGACTTATGGGGTTCGCTCTCTTTCGACCTACAAATTAAATTGGGCACATTTTGCCCATTAGCATAAGCATATGTTAGTTGGCCCGTGCATTTCTTATGGGAAAATCCAGATTCTATGTAGTTGTTATGGGCTTTTCTTGCTCAGTATGCACAGTTAGGGGGAAAACAATGTGAGGTGAACTCAGCCGTTCAAAAAAGCGACCCGTTGAATTCAAAAATTGAAAAATTTTTGCAATATTTTAAGAAAAATGAATTTTGCAACTTCTTTTTAGTGAAAACTGTGCTTAAAAGAGTATTTGACTGCTTTTGGCACACAAATTCTGTGATTTTTATGAAAAGTTTCGCTAAAAACAAAAAAAATCATGCAGAAAGTATAGGCGCACCATAGAACTGCAATGCGAACGTGGCCTAATTTGAGTTTTACCCAGTTTTGACAGATTAACAGTGAGGTGAGTATTTTGACAATTCTACGAAAATGTAAACAAAACAAAATTCATTTTCATTCCCAGTAATGCAAATGCAAATGAAGGTAAAACAATTTAAATAAAAAGTATTAATTTATTGAAATAAAAATATATAATGATTTTGCACTTAATTTAATCCTCAGATAAAGAAGAAACCAAGGAGAATGTTGGAACAGAAGAAGTGGAATTCCCCGAGAAGGAAGCCACCAACGCCAATATATCATCAGCCACGAAGAGGTACAAATTCAAGGTAAGTGCGTTCATCACATTAATTTTAAACTCAATATATGTATGAATATTGTTCTGTTTTTTAGTTAAAATTACACTTGTCAACAAAATTTTGTTCCTGGCAATCAAATAGCTGTATTCCGATGGGTTCTTATGTCCTCATTTTTAAACCGACTGGACTGTAGGAATGAGAAGGGCCGGTTACAGCGAAGGGATCGATATTGCAGAAGACTGGAAAGCTTCGCAATGAAACCTATCTGACATGCTTCATTTGTCGAGAGGAATATACATGCCTAGAGTGACTATGAAGTTGAGGAATCTGTTTACTTGTTGATATTTTCCCTGGCCATTCATACCCATAGTGCGTTGGACTGTCATGCAAGGGGTCTTGGGTTCAATCCCTACCTGTGCCACCTAACTTTTTTCACGGGTACTGCCTCTTGCGAGGAATTGACAAATCCTCCAAGAGTAATTCTTGTCATGAAAAGTGCTTTCTCAAATTAGCCGTTCGGATTCGGCATATAAACTGTAGGTCCCTTCCATCTCTGACAACATTACTCGCACACAGGGATGGTTGAGAGTTGTAAGTCACTAGGCCCTGGTTCTTCATGGACTGTTGCGCCACCTAATTTATTTTTTTTTTATTCATACCCAAGTCAATTTGAACAAATACAAGTTGAATCAATTGCAGCGTTTGATAGAAGTAACACATTCACGTCATGTGTCACCATCTGTGCAATGCAAAGCACTTCTTGCAGCCAACTACCCATAGGCGAAAGATTGCAGTGTATGCAAGCCCTTCCTCATGATGTGAACAATCGTTGATTTGATCTACAGTCAGTTTTTCAAGACAGTACCTACCACCGACGATTGGCCAATTTATATGTTTCACTATGTTCTCAAGTGATTATATTTTTAAAAATTATGAAATAAGAACTTTCTTAATTTTTTCTCTTTATTATTTAAAATGTAGGTCTCTGGAATTTAATTGAAATACCTTCCTTCATTCATGACAAATATATTGCTTTCGATGCCGTCAACAACAATACAAACCCGACTCCAGAATTACTCTATCAATTAAGTTTTTTGAGATATTGTAATTTTTTGTAGTTCGAAAGCACTTATATACATGCATACATATAAGGCTTTTCGAAGCTATCAATTTCATGAAATAGTTTTTTTTCAAAAAAAATGTGATGAATATTCAAATCTACAATATCTTCCTTCAATGTTTTCAATTTTTTCCTATAACGAATTTGTAGTCTTAAGATTACAACATCAAGTTCTTTTAATATATTGAAAAAAATACAAAAATAATGTTGCAAACGGGCATTTCTTAGTTTTACCACATGTAGCCAAAATCGGAGTTCGGATTCATAATCAGCATCAAAAATTAAACGAACTATTTAAAACCAAACAAGAATAACAATCTAGTTTTTTTACCGAAACTTCAGGTAAAGTCAAATGAAGACTTATGAGTCTTTCACAACTAATAAGAAATTACGAAAACTAAGTGAAATAGGAAAATGATTTAAACTGTAGGTAAAAGCAAAGACATATACTTTGCAAAATCATCTTGCAATTTAAAGTTAAGAGACACGTCATGTTTTACCGGTTTTGGTTGTTTTTCTGACTAATGCTGTTGACCACATGAAATCACAAAAGAATACACACGAACGTGATGAACCAAAACATAAGAAGAATAGGATTAAAAATACTAAGTTTTTAATTTTGTTAAATTGTACCAATGTCTCAATAAAAAAATAAAATCTACTGAAAACAGCTTATTTGTTTTTTGTATTATTATTTGCTTAAAACAAAATAACAACAAAAAAAAGGTATAATCCACTATAATAATTGACCAAATAAATAATAAATAAATAAATAAAATAAGTAAATAAATACAATTTTTGTATTTACTCAAAAACTAAGAAATTACATTTCAACATAAAATTTTCTTTTTTAATACCATCGAATTAAAAAAAAATATACTAAATTAGATATAATTTTGAAAAAAAAATTACAACTTTATTTAAATACTATCTGCGCCACCTTGGTTATTAATGGATGAGATTTAAAGCATGTCGTCGACTTCGAATCATCTTCAATGCAGGGTTTGTTGCAATACCGCTTCGTTTTGATTTGTTGCTGAAAAAAAACACATCAATTTGTGCTTTCAAAGTTTGTGGTTTATGTGAAACTTACTTTTAAGTAGTCTTGCCATCATGAGCCTTCTGGTCAATGAACACACAATTAAATTGTAGCAAGTTGATTGGTTTATAATTATAAAATTCCCGCAGGTAAGTCGATCAGTTGATTGAAAAATTGTGGCAAGTCGTTAGTGACAATGGGACAATGTCACAATGCGCAAATTCCTATTATATTATTTTTGGAAATTTTCGGCAGGTGAAGGTTGCGGGAAATTCTTAAAACATCATTTGGGCAGTTCCTGTGTCGATGGTCTTCTATGTGATTCCAGTTAGTTCTTTACAGAATGCACTTTTGGTGATTCGATAGGCATTATGTATTTAGGAATTCAGCTTCTATTTTTCCTGTCTATATAAGAAAATTCTAAAATAGTACATACGAAAATGATGAGATTTTCATAATTCAAGACTTACCAATGATTTTTGATTTCCGTCATTTAGGAGATGTTCTCCCAGCAGGTTGCTTCAAAGTCGACTTTCAGTTCATCATCTACGTTGTCTGTGTCGGCTTAAGTGGCCGCAGTAGCCGATGGCTCGGTCAGCTCAGTGTTCCTGCCGTCCTTTAGTGAGATATTTGGCGCTACAAGCATGGATTTAGATCTAGAAGGTGAAGATTAAGCAAGTTAATCGCGATATGATTGTTTCGATTTGTACTTACACAACCGAACCTCATGTGCTGTTGCACTCAATGAAACCAGAAGATGTTGCTTTAGTTGCAGCTGCAAGAGTCGTTTTTTTTGGTCGGTTTGTACCATACTTCTTGGCAGCTGATGAATGGGCAAAGGACGTTGGAAATCCTAAAGAACCATAGAATTTAAAATATCCGTGTTAAGGTTACTCGTAAGTAAATGAATGAACTTGCCTGATTTGCCTGCATACTCTGCCGTCGCTGTTGCCGCTGTTAAGTCATTCCAAAACTGGGCGGTCGACTATTTAATGTCAAAGTTTTCCCTTGCACCATTCAATTGAAATTCACAAAGTCGATGACATAGCTGTAGCTGAGGATGTTCGCTAATTCCGAATTGAATTCGTAATTCTGGTGGTCTGTTGTTGCATTCCATGAATCTTAATATTGGCAGAGACGTTGACACCTCTATCGTCAACGCCTGCGCCCACCATAGTTGCTGAGGCCGATCTCACCGATCATGATGCAGCAGCAATTGAGTGTAGAAATATATGTATACTTTACTTCAACAGGCTTCGACTATTACAATATTTACAAATAAAGCCCAAAGTCTGTGGTTAAAAACATTGATATTAAGAGAAATATAATATAACATAAATTCACCTGGGACTAGCGCCCTTGTTTTGAGCCAACCTACCAAATTGATTGAGAGAAGTAGCTTTCATTCGTTTTATATTTAATATTTGAACTCACTTAATTTACAGTCAAAGTTGGAAATTTGTTGGAGTCTTCCTGCGATTGTATTCTTGTTTTTCTTGCTTCTCTTGCAGAACTACCGACTGTTAGTACTTTTTAAACCTAGAAGATGAAGATTAAGCGAGTTGACCACGATATGAATATTCCGATACGTACTTACACAATTGATTTCCGCGCGCTGTTGCTTCGTTTTTTTTGAGCCGCTTGCATTTTATTTCTTGGCAGCTGATGAATAGGCCAAGTTAGCAGTTGCTGCTGTTATGTCGTTCCAACACCAACACTCAGCTGGTGGGAGAAGGGCGTTAGCGGTCGACTATTGCATGGGCAAAACTTCCACTTGCATCATAGAGTTGGTGGTGTTGTTGCTGATGGCATTGAATGCTTTTGACTATTGGTAGAGATGGTGAAACCTCCACCGTCAACGCCTGCGGCAGCTGTGGCCGTTGAGAAGTACATACAAACACAATGGGCAGTTTCTGTAGTTAAAAACATTGATATTATTTTGTTAAGAGAAATATAATATCCAAAAAACTTGCCTGCAAATCAGCGCTTTGGTTGCTTTGTCCTCCAGATTTCTTCAGGGAAATTGCTTCCTGCATTATGGTATGTTATTGGCAGTATCTAAAATGAAAACACAGACTATAAAATAAATCGATTATTGCCGCACCTCCTTCACTGCAATTTGACTTACTTTTTATTCAATGAAGTGAACTTGTATGTATCTTCATTTTAAAGGTTTTTGGTCTGAAAAATATTAAATTATATTAAATATCAAAACAATTAACAAAAACTTACTCTTCAAATCCGAAATCCATTGTTTTGTTTTGCAAAATGGATTGTCATTTTTGACAGGTCACAAAAATTGCATACGTTTCTTTTTAGCCCAGTCCCCCATTTTGCTTTTTTTTGCACCACTCACATGTATTCACCGATAGCGAATTTGAGAGAGTTTACCTCGAATTTGAGAGTTCACCTCAAATAAAATTTGAGGGTGTTTCAGGCAAGACGGGTACCGGTCGGTTCTCTTGGTAAGTATATGGCTTTACTTTTGCACTTTTGCAGTAATTTTGTTGATAGCGAACCAATGTACATTTTTGACAAAAAATCGTTCTGAATTCATGCATAACTCATTCAATAGATCATGTAATCCACATGAATGTTGACATACAGATATTTTTTTAGTGAATTCCCACAGTTTAACGCAAAATATAATTTTCATTCATTCCTTAAAAATGTTTACTTACTATAAAGTTCAAGCTTACTTATTATTGTTTGAAGGGTATGTTTAGTAAAAATGCTGCTTACAATGAAAACAAATTAATGAGTTTTACGTATGTATATGTTTTTGTTTTTCTTAATATAATAAAAACTACCGTAGATTACATTTTATAAATGCAGAACATAGAAGAAAATATAGATAAACAATAGTTTTCAGATATGAAAATATTATTTTAGGTATGTTCATTAAAGAAATTTCCGCTTCAGCTAACCTTCTGTTGTGGACGCCTGGTCAGCACTCGTACCCTTTATCCTAAATATGGAAGAAAATCAAAAGAATAAGCAAAATAAGAAACATAACCAAGAAAATAACTTTCATATTTACCCAAATATTGTTGTATGTTGTTTTGTTTTTTAATTCCGAGTTACGTAGCTGTCAATTGCCTCGTTATTGGTCTCAATGGAAATTCTTTAAACCTTAGTAGAGAGAAATTCCATTGGAAAGCAATAGGTGCGTTCCAAGGGCGAGTTGTGTTTTGTGTGCTACTAAGTGTAGGGCGTACACATTAGTTAAGTTGCGTGTGACCTGAAATCTTGTGATATTAGTTTTGTCTTATGTTCGTATTCAGACTTCGTGAACGACCATTTTTGCATGTTATTATTTGTTATGGGTTAGAAGTTTTGTTGTTATTTTGTATTTATGGTTCGTGATACATGTCTCCCCATTTTGACCTAGGAACGCGCCTTGCCTATAATAATACCCCTATTTTGTTGGAGGTGTACTAACACCTGTATGGCCTTCCACTATTTGGGTTTGATAATTTGGGTGGAGGAATACACTATGTGGATATGGTGATCCGATGATGTTCCTGTTAGAGATACATCATCTGAGGATATTTGTTTTTGCCTGTGTTGGTTTGATGGTAACTTTGGCTCATCCTCATTTGGCCGTCTACCACACCGTAGAATGGAAAGCGAGGTGGAATATTTAAATTCAAATTGTAAAAAAAGAAATCATAAGAAACCGGTGAAAAATAGGATTTCGGGTAAAATTATTTTTCTTGTCGATAATTTGTTTTTAATCAAAGAAAATAAAATAATAAATTTATTTATTTATTTATAAATGTTGACAATATATTAAAATCTATTGTTAACAATTTTTTAAGAGCGCTAGCATCAAATTACTTTCAGCTCTAATAAAAAGGGTAAAAACCGATAAGTTATGTTTGATAGTTTTATAATATAATAATATAAATGCATAATAAAAGTAATATATTGTATGTATGTTTGATGTATTTATCGTTATATGTGTATGTAATTAGATTTTTATTTTGTGTTTGAGAAGTATTATCTGTGAATTCAATATTGTTTTTATTTGGATCTTGAAGAAGTTGCAGGATGTTATAACGGAGCTGGTTGGTCCCTTGAGGAAAGATGGCATGAGCCCAATAGATGAATTAATGTGATGGAGTTGTTGCATTTTGGGCATATCGGGGGTGGCTCCTTTTTTAAAATGTGTTGATGAGTAATATGGGTGTGCCCAATACGCAGCCGTATGAAATTGGTTATTTTAAGCTTTGTCGTATTGTGAGGGAAAATTGGTTTTATTCTGTTGGGGTTAATTGCTTGGTAATGATGTATATTATGAGACCACTCTGTCTGTCTAGAATTTCTGATTTTATTCATTATTAATCCATTAAGATCTTGTCTAGTGAAAGATTCAGATAGAAATTTAGGGGAGTTGTGGGCTAAATTCGCAGACTTATCAGCGAGTTCGTTTCCTTCAATATCAACATGACCGAGTCCACATGAGCTTGATCTTAGAAGGTGTTTTTATGATCATATCTCGAATTTTAGCTATTATAATGGATTAATTTTTAGTGTTTAAAATAGCTTTTAAAACAGAAAGACTATCGGAACAGATAATCCATTTCCCTCTAGTATGTGAAAACTTTTTAACTGCTTCATAAATGGCTTCAGCTTCGGCTGAGAATACGGAAGCTGTATTTGGAAGGATGCTTCGAAAGATAGTTGTTCCATCATGCGATGTTACTGCAAAGGATGTACTAACGGGAGTTTTTGAACCATCAGTGTAAGGGAATGTCCAACCTTTAGATGTAAGGTCATTGAATGTTTCGAGAAACATCATTTTATAAATTGTATTGCTGGTATATTCTTTGTGAAAATCATGCAGGTGTAGTAGGATGGACGATGTATTCAGGTACCAAGGTGGTGTGGAAGGCGTGTATTTAGTAAATCGTTTGAAAGGAATTTCAAAACTGTTTGCCATCTTTATCGTGGTATGTATAGCTGAAGGAATTCGTCTTTGTCGTTTGTGTTTTAAAGCCAGGGCAACATCTTTGTCACTTATTGATCCAGTTTGAAAACATAACTTGACAGTAAGTTTTAGTGCCATTTCTAAATATCTTTCTTCAACTGTGGGTAGTCCGGCTTCGACAAGAATATTTTTGATAGGGCTTGTGGTGAAAGCTCCAATGCTTATTCTAGCGGCTTGATGATAAGTTGGTTTGAATATATTTTTTGTGGATTTTGGACAAGAACCATAAATACCTAAAGCATAATCTATCTTACTTAGTATTAAAGTTTTGGTAATATAACAGAGAGTGTTTACATGAACGTTGATTTTTTTTGAGGAAAGATACTTAATAATGTTGAGCCTAGATGCTAGCGATTTTTTAAGAGCGAAACAGTGTGGTTTCCAGTTGTATCTATTGTTAACAATAAGAATAAGTATACTTAGATTAACAACATTTTCAATATTTATATTATCAAGAGATACATTTAAATTTTGACAGTTAATTTTACGACAAACATGAAGTGTTTTACATTTTTCTAAAGATAATTTAGAGCCAGACATGGAAGACCATTCAGTTATTTCTTTAAGTAGATTGGAAAAAATAATTCTTTTTTGGTTAAGGTCATTGTGTTTACAAAGAATGTATGCATCATCGGCATATACAAATTCAACTAAATTAAAGTTTGTAATTAAAAAAATATATTTTTTCTCGCAGGATGAACCTCTTTATTTGATATCCAACTTAGAACTGACTACAAAATATCTTACTTAAAATTATCTAACCTACTATCCAACCCGTGCTGCATGTAGTGGATGTTCAGATGTTCCCACAGGTGGTGTTTGATTACTACAAGCTACGTGCTGGAATGCAGCTTTTCTCTCTGGCTGTTGTTTGTTGCCAGACGCAGCGTCAGCGAAAGTGTGGGAATGATGAATGATTCCATGCCTTAATGGAATGAGTTTGTGTGACGTTAACTCCTCCACCCTTTAAATTCGAACGCCCTCGTTTGATTATATTGGTTTTAGATGTTGGTTAAGGTCTTCTACCCCTAATGTTCGAATTGTTGGGATAGGTTTACTCGTGCTACTATTCGATGTTTCTGGTCCCATATTTGCCTCGTTTAAGGATATTTCCTCGATGGCAATTTTTTTCTTCCAGGTGGTACATGGTATTATTTTCTTCTTCCAAGGAATAAATAGGAAGGCTGCTAGAGTTGCTGCAAGCATTAGTAGCATTTCCATAGATTTCCTTTCGTTGGCTGTTTCTAGCTTATGGATGTATTTTGTGTTTTTAGCTTCGATTTCTTTAAACATTTCTAGAGAGAGCAATTCTTCGACTTGCGGTTTAACAGCTGATGGCTGTAGCACTGCTGGAAGTGGGTTGTGTTCTATGACTTCTGTTTCTTGAAATGTGTTTTGTTGGGCTTTAACGATAGCGTTGTGGAACTGGATCAAATATGTTCCATTGAGGAGCACTTCATTTTCGTAAATGTAAACTTTATCATGGTATTGATTCCGTTAAACTAATCCGGGGTTAAGTTCTTCAACGGTCGGGATATGCTGGTTGTTGATTTCCACGCACTTATGGGGTTTGCTGGATAATAGATTATTAATACATTTATCTTGACTTATATTTATAACATTATCTTGTTTACATATTGCAAATGAATTAAGGGCTTTGCATTTTGTGTTAATTCCGTATAAATTTGTTTTACATTTTAATATTTCGTTAAAATCTGTTTTTACAACAGTTTTTCCCTTTTAAATGGGTTTTATGAGAATTTTGTTACATATTTCTTCTCCTGTAGTTAGCAAACTTAAAATATAAAGTATTGATTTATTATTTGTGGCTATTTTGACCTCTGAAAACTCTATTGCTTCAATGACATTATTGTAAGGCATATTCTCTTTATTAAATATTTCTTTTATTATACTTATTTCTAAATTGGACAAAAAGTACGTGTTTACTATACCGGCTTTTGCCCATTGCATAGCGTATTCTATAATAGTTAATTTACTTTTAGTGCTTCTAATTTGAATTTTAATTCTATCGTATATCTAGATTCAATTTATCATTGGATTTTATTGTTTGTATAACATTGTTTGTTACGTTACTTAGCTCGTTTATTCTGGTGTTGATTAAATTATTTATAATTCTCTGTTTATTATTATTCACCAGAAAATTATTTATTTTGTCTTTCGTGATTTTGAAGTCATGACGGTCCGGAGTTCCCGCGATCCATTTCCAGGCAGAGCCCAGAAAATCTAATGATTTGTTCCTTCTGATCTTGGGAATGAGCCTATCTAAGTGAAGCTGGGTCTGTTTAAGGTCACTGGATAGTATAGGCAGAATGGAGTTGGGGTGAGGTTTAATTTGCGACATCATAATGCTTAATTCATTGAGCGCCTCTTGACACTCCTTGATATCGATTACATATATTAATTTGAACGTGCCATCTTGTAACTTGGCAGTCCCGGTGTCGATTGCAATTAATTGAGCATTTGAATAGTCGAGCATTTTAACATCGGCAAAGATTGCTGCGATGCAGAGCCTGGAATGGATTTTAGTTTTTAATTAGACTTGTGGACCACTTTACCGGATACTGTAGTAATAGTTGAGGTTCTATTTTCCGAAACTACTTCTTTCTTATATTTCCGGGAAAGTTTATTGCTTATTCGTTTATTTATTTTAACATAAATAACATCTCCTGCGGAATAGGTTTTTGGAGGAGTTCTATTTTTGTTGTGGTAGTTTAAGTCTGCGAGTTGTTTATTTTTAATTTTTTTCAGCGTTCTCTCTTCTAAGTATTTCGAGCTGTTCTGGATTATTCAAAGATTCTTTACCAAAAAAAACGTCTATTGGTTTCTTTTTAATTGTCGAGTGTATGGACCTATTGTATTCATACACTGTCATGTATAATAATTCAGAAAATGTACTATGCAGTTTTTTTGACTTGAGGCAGCGCATTAGTTCGGATAACGTGGAATAAAATCTTTCCACTTGTCCGTTCGCTGAGCTAGTATAAGGTGGAACCTTGAATATTTTAATTTTGAAAAGGTTCTCCAGCATGAAAGAGACAGAACTAGAACTTAGGGATTTTTCATTGTCTACTACAATGATTTTGGGAAAACCAAATGCTAGTATAAGTTCTCTTAGAGGCTGTTTTATGTCTTCGCTAGATCTAGAATTTAAAATTTTTGCTAGGGCATATTTCGAAAACTTGTCTATTGCTGTTACAATTATTTTTCCGTCAGTGAAGTATAGATTTATGTGTAAAATTTGACCTGGGAATTTGGGTATAGGCGTTGGTTGAATTTCAGGCTTAGAAGGATGACGGTCGTATTTATTTTCAATACAGACAGTACAACTTTTAGTAATTCTTCTGATTTTGCCTATCATGCCTGTAAAATAATATTTCTTTAGGATTTGGGTTCTGTTTTCTTTTGCGTCTCTATGAGCGCGTTGATGTGTTTCAACTATGATGTTTTCCTGATCTGACTCGTTGATAATATCCCCGACTTGCATTTGAGTGAATCTGATTCTGAAATTGCCAAAATGTGAGGGATATATGATTTGTATCATACCCATTATGGGTTCGGAAGTTTTAATACAATTTATTACCGAAGGGTTTAATATTTTTTTGAGGATCTGTTTTAGGTTTTCTTCGGTGAATTCTGGCTATGTTATGGTGTGCCTATGATATGTGGTTTTTGAAAACATTTATTGGTATTTCCACACTTGGTATGAGATTTTGTGATGAACTTCCATCGCTATGTACCGTTGTTGTGAGGGAGTTTACTTGGGAGCTTATTTGAGGAGAACGTGACAATGCATATGCCACAATGTTTGTCTTCCCTGGCTTGTAAAGTAACTCATGGCTATATTCCTCGAGGATTGCCTTCCATCGCTTCATATTACTGTTGTTATTTTTGCTGCTGATAGCACACGTAAGGGGTTGATGGTCGGTAAAAATTTGTATGTGCGCAGACCCGTATAGGTAGTTGCGCAAGGAGTTCAGAGCCCATATGATAGCCAACATCTCTTTTTCATTGGCTGCGTATTTTTCTTCTGTTTCACCTAGTGTACGCGAGATAAACGTGATTGGTCTGTCTTCTTGGGACAAGACAGCGCCAAGGGCGAAGTTAGAAGCATCCGTAGTAAATTCGAAGGCTTTGTTAAAATTTGGGTAAGAAAGAACTATGTCTTCGGAAGTAAGGACTCTTTTAATTTTTTCAAATGCGTCAATGGCGACAGGGTCGAGAGAAATTTGTTTTTTAGCGGACTGTGTTTTGGACATACGTCCTTCCTCCCCTATAAGAAGGGCGGTTAGGGGTTTCGCCAGCTTTGCGTAATCCTTGACAAAGCGGCGATAATAGCCTGACAGCCCAAGGAATGAGCGAAGGTCCTTTAGGGTCTGTGGTAATGGGAAGTTACTTACCGCTTCAACCTTTGCGGGATCGGTCTTTATGGCTTTGGATGAGACAATAAATCCCAAAAACTTAACTTATGTTTTGTAAAATTGGCATTTATCCAATTGTACCTTCATATTGGCCTGAAAGAGTGTTCTAAAAATGTCCGTTATGTCTCGAGCGTGTTCCCTCTCTGTCTTGCTAAATATCACTATATCATCGATATAGGCATAGCAAGTTTTGCCTATGTATTCCCTCAAGATGTCGTCGAGAGCCCTTTGAAAGATAGACGGCGCATTCTTTAATCCGAATGGAAGTCTAGTAAATTTGAATTTGCCGTTATTAATGGAAAAAGCGGTCTTTTCTACATCGGAATCCTTTAAAGGAATTTGGTGAAAGCCACTTTTGAAATCCAGGACGCTAAAGAATTTGTTTTCGCCTAGTTGTGAAAGGAATTCGTTTATATTAGGAATGGGATAGCGATCAGATATAGTTACACTGTTAAGGGGTATTCTGGTGTAGAGACATGTATTTCACCCGGTTTTTAAATTTAAATTTTTTTATCATTTGTTTATTGATTTGTTGTTCATACATAAAAAATAATAAAAAAAAAAATATTAAAATTAACAAAGTTACAAGCAGTCAAAGTGTGGGGTCTAAATAAAAGAGGGTGTTCTGGCGTGCATCCTACCAACCCTCCTGGTGATCTGAAAAACAAAAACCAGACGGATTCTTAATTATTATAGATGTCGCTATTGTTTCACCCTTGGATAAGTTAAAAAAAAAACTTTTTAACAAAATGGCAGCAGTTTGAAAAAAAAAAATGTTCTTGTTGCATATTTTTCAACAGTTCCGAATTTTTTAAAAATACTAAATGAGAAGTTATATTTTTGGGCAAGAACCACGCCATAAAGAGATGTATAAAAAAGATCCTCTCCAAATTTGAAGTAAATCGGTCTATTAGAACTCGATATATCCTTACCGCCAGCTCAAAAAAGTAGTTTCGAGAAAAACGCGTTTTGCTGCAGATGCACCAGTGAAACTGATTTCTTCTTCTACAGTAAATTGATTACCTGAAAATCTCCTTTTTTGATCTGCATGGCGGAGCAGAACTGAATTTCGAAGGTTTTCTATCCATTTTACAAAATTTACAAAATAATTATCACTTCAAAAATAAACACGTTGTCAGAGCTAGCACTTCCACTCAGTATAAAGGTTGCCACAAAAGTAACTTAAAATGAAACTAAAAGGACAATATTCAAACAAAACCAGTTTCTATGACCTTCAATTCACTTGTGAAATAATAGGAATATTAAAAAATCCTTTTAAACGCATATTCTTGAATGTCTAAACTTTGGAAATATGAAAAAAAATTTAGATTTTTTCAAAATTCTACACTAGCATACCCCCTTAAGCTTTCTATAATCGATCACCATTCTGTATTGCTTTTTTCCTGTAGAGTCCGGTTTTTTCGGTACAATCCATACGTGGGAATTGTATGGAGACCTTGAGCGTCTGATAATTCCATCCTTCAAAAGTTGTTGAATCTGTTTTTCAACTTCAGATTTCAATGCCATGGGGAAGGGATAATATTTTCTGTAAATGGGTGAGTCAGTTGATGTGCGGATTTCTTCTATAACCCTTGTGGTATAGGTTAGTTTCTCGTCAGGTTCACAGAATAGGTTCGAGAAATTTTGAACGGCTGAATTCAGAAGGTTTTGTTGTGTTTTTGTCATATGAGCGGTTTTGATGCTAATGTTATTTACCATTGGGGAACGTAATTGTTTAATTTTAACTTTAACAGAGTTTAGAATTGTCATGAGATTATTTTTTGTGTCAATAATAGCAGATAGTTCCTTAAGACTATAATTGCCAAGAATGCCATGAAATGTTTGTAAAGTGGGTAAAAGGAAGAATTTGAGGCTTATGCTATTAAATAAATTAATCAATGTATGTTGTGTTACTTCAATATTTCCTGCTATCGATTTGGCAAAAAAGGATTTTTGGTTTTGTATAGGGTTTTGAACAAGAGATGCTTGTATGTTATTCTTTGACGATCCAGTGTCTATCAGAAATTGGTATACAGTATGTCCAGTAAGAGCGTGGTCGACTTAACCGACAGTTATTGAAAGATTTGGTTCTAATTCCTTCGCGAGCCGATAGAGGGAAGCTTTGTCCTTGATGCATTGTCAACAAAAGTTCAGTTGTCGTTGTTCTTTTGAAAGAGAATCACGTTAAACTCCATGGCGCAACACAATGAAGAAGCCTCTTTTGACTGAAAAACATGTGACAAAGCGACTCGCTTGGGCGCATGAGAATATTGATAGAGATTTTGAAAATGTCATTTTTACTGATGAATGTTTTATATGGGCACGTTCTGTCCTCACGCGAGCCTGGTCAACTTCCACCAATAAGCTTGTTCAGTGGACCGTAAAACATGGAATAAAGGTGCATCTTTATAGCTGCTTCTCAAAGCAGGGATTCGGCACTATGTACCTCTTTACTGACAACCTAAATGCCGAGAAAATGATAAAAATCTACAAAAGGGGTTTACTGCAATCTGCCAAACGAATGGTTCATCTCAAAAAATGAAGATTAGATTCTGCAGGAGGACAACGATCCTAAACACCGCAGCAAGCTCTGTACTCAGTGGAAGACTCAATCTGACATCGTTACGTTGGATTGGCCGTCACAGTCGCCCGATGCAAACCATTGAAAATGTGTGGGCATATATTAAACAGAAGCTTCGTGGAAGACGCACATACACTTTGAAACAGTTGTCTTACGAAATTCGTCGGATCTGGAGATCCTTGCCACTAAAATACGCCGTCAAATTAGTAGAAAGCAAGCCTCGAAGATGCCAGGCAATTATCGACGCCGGTGGTGACTGGACACATTATTGACCAAATTGCATCATTGTTTGTAATGTGTACAATGTATATACAAATATGAAAGTTTCATAAAATATTTTTTTTTATAAATTAACACGACCACGCTCTTACTTACTTACTTAAGGTGGCGCTACAGTCCTGTGTGAACTAGGGCCTCACCCAACAATTTTCTCCATCTAGCTCGGTCCCTAGCTAGATGTCTCCAGTTTCGCGCTCCGAGTTGGGTGAGGTCACCTTCCACTTGTGCGCGCCACCTGATTCGCGGTCTTCCTCTACTGCGCTGTCCTGTAGGTGTGGATTCGAAGACTTTCCGGAGCATTGGTTTCCATGCGCTCTACGTGACCCAGCCATCTTAGTCGTTGGACTTTTACCCTTCTGGCTAAGTCTACGTCACTGTACAGCCCGTACAGCTCGTCGTTCCATCTTCTCCTCCACTCCCCTTCGATGCATACGGGACCATAGATCACACGAAGAATCTTTCTCTCGAAACGACCCAAGGTGCTTTCATCCGCTTTTGTCATAGTCCATGCTTCTGCACCGTATAGCAGGACGGGGATGATAAGGGTCTTATATAGCGACACTTTGGTCCTTCGAGAGAGTATTTTTATACTCAATTGCTTTCTTAACCCAAAGAAACAGCGGTTAGCAAGAGTTATTCTTCGTTTGATCTCAGCGCTGGTGTTGTTTTCTGCGTTTACCGCGGAGCCTAGGTAGACGAAGTCCTTGACTACCGTAAAGTTACGTCTGTCGATGGTGGCGTTTTGACCAAGACGTCGGTGTTGTAGGTCCTTTCTTGATGACAGCATGTACTTTGTTTTGCCCTCATTAACCGTTAAACCCATTTTTGCCGCCTCTGCCTCAATACTCACAAAAGCCCCATTGACATCACGCTGAGTTCTTCCGATTATGTCAATGTCATCAGCATATGCAAGTAATTGGACAGACTTTTGAAAGATAGTGCCTCTAGTGTTGACGTGTGAGCTCTGCACTATTCTTTCAAGTACGATGTTAAAAAAATCACATGACAGCACATCACCTTGTCTAAAACCTTTTTTGACATCGAAAGGTTCTGTTAAGTTGTTTCCAACCTTTATGGAGCAGCGTGAATTCTCCATGGTCATCCTGCACAAGCGGACGAGTTTGGCAGGGATGCCAAAACTAGACATGGCTCTATACAGTTCGTCCCTGTAGATACTGTCATATGCGGCCTTGAAATCGATGAAAAGATGGTGGGTGTCGATTTGGTGTTCTTGGGTTTTTTCCAGGATCTGCCATAATGTGAATATTTGATCGACTGTGGACTTTCCTGGTCTAAAACCACACTGATAAGGACCTATCAGGTTGTTGACGATGGGCTTTAGACGTTCACATATAACGGCAGAGAAGATTTTGTAGGCGATGTTAAGTAGACTGATTCCTCTATAATTGGTGCAGTTTAAAGGGTCTCCTTTTTTCAGGATCGGGCAAACAATACTGAGGTTCCATTCATCGGGCATGCTTTCTTCCGACCATATCTTACAGATAAGTTGGTGCATGCTCCTGACCAACTCATCTCCAGCTGCTTTAAAGAGCTCGGCATTCAGGCCATCCGCTCCAGCGGCTTTGTTAGACTTCAGCTTAGATATAGCAATCTTTACTTCGTCTAAGTCGGGAGGACGGGATTGTTGGCTTTCGTCGTCTATATTGAATGGATCATCCTTCCTGACAGCGGAATTCGGTTCGTCGTCGCCGTTATACAGTCTGCAGAAGTGGTCCTTCCATATCCTAAGCATTTACGCTCTTACTTGACAGACTGTATATTACCACTCTTCGACTTGCACTCGAAATAAGGCAAGGAAGAGTCATTTATCCTAAAAAATGTATGTCTACATGTTCTAGTTCTTCAGGGTTTCCTGATTTTTCGGTAGTGTTTTCAACATAATCTTCGAACGTTTGGACATTTTGTGGTGTGGGGGCATTTGCTCTCCAAGAATTGTCGTTAAACCTTTGTCGGTTTTAGTTATGAACATCCCTAGCGTACGCGCCTGTTCTCTGAGTTAAAGGTTCCCTTTTAATAGGTGGACTTGATTTAGAAGGTTTAGGTTGACCTTGTGGGTGGTTACCTAAGGGACGGTTAGATTGGAATTCTCGATAAGGTTGGAATGAATGATATGGTTGTTGTACCTGTTGTACGGGTGGTGTATAGTAAGCACTTGTTTAAGAGGGTACCTGCTATAATCTTTTAGTGGAGGTGAATTCTGTGGTCGTGTATGTGCGGCTTGTGGAGCGAAATTTTTCTTTATTGCCCTATGGTTATTTTGAACATATTGGGACCTAAAATGTTGGTTTTCGTATTTCTGACATAAATATAGAGCCGTAGACAAGTCCCCTGGTTCTTTCATGGCTAGGAGATCTGACAAGTTACCCTTCAATCCCCTAATAAATGTATCTAACGCTTTGTCGCGATAGGTTTTAGTCAATAACTTCATTGACTCCGGACAAATGTCCATACATGATATATTATTGATTATCAGAGTTAGATGTGACGTTACAGATTGATAAAATTGGTGAATGGATGAATTCCCTTGAACTAAGCCCGACATTTGGTACTCGAGTGTCGAGATGTCTCGTTTATCGGCATAGCTCATAGATAAGCAATTGACTATACTTTTCCAGTCAAGAGGTGTATTGTTGATCTCTAAGGCCGCATCTGCCTGACCGGTAATTTTAATACGGATAACGTTTAGTATCCCGTAATATTTGGTGGTTCCTTTAATGTTTTCGTAGAGTTTTAAGACTCTTTCCACACTTTTTTTCTAAGAAGGGAACTCGCAAGTCTCTCCTGATCCACGGCAGAGAATCGTGGTGCAGTAGGATTTATTATGTTTTCTTATAGTTGCTTCCCTTGCTGCTCGAGTACTCGGCTTACAATTGAGGAAACGAGCGTATCTAATTCAGGAGTGGATCTTACTTCTGTCACAAGCGGGTGGTCAGTAGGAGATGCACTTGAATGAAAGGAGCAATTATGGTCTTGACCATTACTGGGGAGAGCATGTGTTGTATGAATGCCTTGAGTTAAGCTCGAGCCCGAAGCCCGATTTACTCCCGTGTATGTGGGAGGGTGCACTTGAATGAAAGGAGCAATTATGGTTTTGACCATTACTGGGGAGAGCATGTGTTGTATGAATGCCTTGAGTTAAGCTCGAGCCCGAAGCCCGATTTGCTCCCGTGTATGTGGGAGGGTTTTGGGAAAGAGATGTTAATTGGGAAGTAGTAGGATTGAGTAATGGATTCATGGTAATAGGAACTGAAGGAGCTTGGGCTGTCCATGTTCAACCATTTTCCTGTTCTTGTTACAACCATTTTTGATAATAAATTTAGTTTTGATTATTGTAATCTTTCGATAAGTTTAACCGTAGTCACTCTAATTTATTTTCGTTTTAAATTTAACTGTAATAATTATACTGATTATTGTTATATTGATTTTTCCTCTTCAGTGAAGTTATGTGGTATAGATTTTTGCATATATAATTTCTTTATAATTTCAATTTTAGTTACTATATTACTTAATTTTGTCTATAGCAGATTTTTCCCTATAAGTATTTCATACCGGTTTACCTATGACCGGTTACTAGTGGATTCCTCGTTGACTCCTTGCTTTGATTTCAGTCGAGTTTAACCGGAACACTGATCTGCGCGGTTATTTTATTATTATTATAACACACGCTTTTATTTTGGTTCGAGTTCTAACTATTAAACGGAGCACCGATCTGCGCGGTTATTTTATTATTATTATAACACACGCTTTTATTTTGGTTCGAGTTCTAACTATTAAACGGAGCACCGATCTGCGCGGTTAATTTATTTATATGAGCACGGGGGCTACTTAAGATCACTGGCTCTTTTTATTAACACACGCGGAACGGGTCCCTGCTTGGGCGCCAATTAAACTAAATTAAAGTTTTTAATTAAAAAAATATATTTTTACTCGCAGGATGAACCTCTTTATTTGCTATCCAACTTAGAACTGACTACAAAATATCTTACTTAAAATTATCTAACCTACTATCCAACCCGTGCTGCATGTAGCGGATGTTCAGATGTTCCCACAGGTGGTCTTTTATTACTCCAAGCTACGTGCTGGAATGCAGCTTTTCTATCTGGCTGTTGTTTTGTTGCCAGACGCAGCGTCAGCGAAAGTGTGAGAATGATGAATGATTCCATGCCTTAATGGAATAAGTTTGTGTGACGTCAACTTACACAATGACCTAAATCCTTATATTTAGATATTAAAATGCTAAGCTCATAAAAAGCGATGGCAAAGAGAATAACCGAGAGAGGAGATTCTTGGGGGATTCCATTCTCAAGTGATACTGTTTTTGAAAACACAGAATTTTCTGTTGGTTATGAAGGATTTAATATATTTGAACATTTTAGGACCAATTCCCCATTCGCTAATTTTTCTTAACACGAGATGAATTCCTATGCGATCAAAAGCTTTCTCGAAATCGAGTGCTTGAATAGAAACGTGATTTCTTGCGGATAGCGCATTTGATATTACATAATCTAGGTGGAGTAGAGCGTCCATACAACATTTAATTATCAAGCGGAAATTCCTAAATCTGAAAAAGTGAAAAGTCACACGAGATAGCGGTGGAGGTAGCGATCGCTAATAGATACACCCAATAATAAATACATGTTGTTCAAATGGTAGACATATGCATTCAAGAGGACACAAGCGTCCACAGGTTTTTCTCAAAACCCACCTCTGTCTATCAACTCCTACTCTCACCTCCCCGCGGTGAACATCGGGTGCCTAGTACCTCAACTGGAGATTGGGTTCTAACCCCAGTGGAAAGTTGTTGGCAGCAGCAAACGAGAGAGGGGGGAGAGGTGTTTCCACTAAGGCACCTCTCCTTATCCAGACGGCAGCGGACGAATTCTCGAGATGAAATCAACGGTGGCGTCTACAGTTCCAGTAAGGTTGAACTACTTAGTGAACACCTTATAGGGCTTCTACGACTTATTCGGAGCCCAGGCCTATAAGGAACGGTTTATCCGACTCCCCGTCCTTGGAGTTATACTAAGAATCTGGCCCTCCAGGTTGGGGGTTGTGCCGTCGGGGTGACTTCCCGACCACTTAAAAATCTCATAGTTGCGAAGCACCAACAAGCCTCGGATACGGACGGATTTACTGTTGTGACAAAAGCGGATGAAAGCACCTTGGGTCGTTTCGAGAGAAAGATTCTTCGTGTGATCTACGGTCCCGTATGCATCGAAGGGGAGTGGAGGAGAAGATAGAACGACGAGCTGTACGGGCTGTACAGCGACGTAGACTTAGCCAGAAGGGTAAAAGTCCAACGACTAAGATGGCTGGGTCACGTAGAGCGCATGGAAACCAATGCTCCGGCCCGGAAAGTCTTAGAATCCACACCCACAGGACAGCGCAGTAGAGGAAGACCGCGAATCAGGTGGCGCGAACAAGTGGAAGGTGACCTCACCCAACTCGGAGCGCGAAACTGGAGACATCTAGCTAGGGACCGAGCTAGATGGAGAAGTTTGTTGGGTGAGGCCCTAGTTCACACAGGACTGTAGCGCCACTTTAAGTAAGTAAGTAATAAATACATACCCTTTGGATCTTTTTGTTTTGTGATTGTCCTATACTTAAGTTTTTGCTGTGGTTAAAGAAATAGTTCGTATACCTATATATTTACACTTGTTCCCAATATTCTCGGCGTGGAAGTTGTTTTTTTGTTCTCAATTTATTTAATTTTTTTTGTTTGTTTCTTGTTATTTGATTTATAAATATATTTTTGTGAGGTACCGAAAATCGATGAGCGGTCGTATCGTCTCAGCATATACCTCCACAGAGCTCTATAGGGCATCGGCGATAATTGTTTCAAGAAAGAAAGATACCGCAAAGGGTGTTAAAATTAATATTTGAACACAGCTTTTCTGTACCAATTTCTTTTTTTTTCATTTTGTTAAGTATTTTTCTCGATTATTTTGTTTTACATTATAGTTTAATGATTATAATCAATAATTGTACCGTTAAAATAATTATGTGAATAAACTTCTGCTACAAAAAGGAAGAAGATAGATTTTTTGCTGTTGTTGTTTCGCACCAGCGTAGCGAAGCAATGTTGTACTGAGTCTTTTTTTTCAGGGGTGTCGAGGGTAGCGGAGTGGACGTGGATCTAAGATGACCTGAACCCGATCATCAACCAACAATTTTGGGGGTGTCCAACACTGGCCGCGGATACCTAAAGGTAGGGTGGGTTATGGCCTCACTGCACAACATCCGCAGTGCCCTGATGCGCCTATAGTCTGTCCGTGTATGTTTCCTTCCTTTTCCTTATTCCTTGGCCTGATCTGTGTTTTTGTCTGGAGGCGAGGTTGAGTACATCTCAACCACCAAAATAGACCAAACAATTTCCGAATTACAGAATGATTTATGTACCCACTTCAACGTCTATGATACGTTAAACGTGAATACACTCGGTCACAAAAGTAAGTATACAGCGAAGCTAATATGTGAATAAAAGAAGAAATACCCTTAATTTAAAATCCATTATTTTCTGCATCTTGCACATGATTCTTGTCTTTTTCATTATTGCCGTTACAATTTTCTTAAAATTCGTTACTATATCATCTATATCTATACTATTTTATAAAAGCGAAACCATTTTAAAGTTTGTAACGCATGATCTCAGAAAGTAGTCAACCGATTTATTTGAAATACATTTTATTATTTTCTATATTGTTATGAGAGTGTTTATGGCTTTAATTTTTTTCCATTAATTATTTGTCAAACTTAAATATTATTAATTTTACATTTTTTGTCCATTTTTTTTCATTAGTTGACTTATACAACCACTCATATCTTAAAACCTATACAATAATCGACAAAGATTAGCATTGCTTCATAAAGTCAATATTGTTGCGCAAATTTTAAGCTTAAAATCGCTTCTAAGTTAAACATACAACCTGAGAAATAAATAAAAACAAATTATAAAATTATAATCTTTTTGAATTTATTTTATCCAGGAAATTAGATTCCATCACAATCGCGAGCATAGAGGAAATATATTATCTAGAGTCCCGACTGGTACCCGTCTTGCCTGAAACACCCTCAAATTTTATTTGAGGTAACTCTCTTAAAAGCCCGTAACAACTACATAGAATCTGCATTTTCCCATAAGAAATGCACGGGACAACTAACACATGCTTATGCTAATGGGCAAAATTCGCTCAATTTAGTTTGTAGGCCGAAAGAGAGCAAACCCATTAAGTCGGGACTCTAGATAATATATTTCCTCTATGATCGCGAGGTCGCTGCTTTGTTTCATTTCATTATCATTCCAACATTTTTAATTTTCTTTTCTTCCCATGCTCTTTCTCTCTTAATATGTGTTCCATTCCATTTAATAGTTACGTTTTTTCTCTTACCTACCTACCTACATATTCAATTTTTCTGTATTGTATAGTTCATCAACTAACCTGCACACACACATTATTTTTTTGTTTCTCTAATTCTATCGTCACATCGCTGAGCAGTGTGGGCTCTTTTTTTTAAGTTACTATGGACATTTAATT
This sequence comes from Eupeodes luniger, assembly GCA_951509635.1. Lineage (NCBI taxonomy): Eukaryota > Metazoa > Arthropoda > Insecta > Diptera > Syrphidae > Eupeodes > Eupeodes luniger. The sequence goes on along the minus strand of OX608073.1, from coordinate 172,398,236 downwards.
AACTACAGTGCCGTGCACATGAAATGCCGATTTATCTAAAGAACAATTAGATCTTTTTTATTTTTCTGGTTCGAGGAAGTGAATAGATTATAATTCTTCCAATTTAAAAATATAAAAATTTCTATTATAATAGCTTGAATTACAAATTTTGTATCACTTTCCGAAGGGGCCGTTCATAAAATACGTTCTCACACAAGGCGGGGGGAGGGCTCTTGCTGAGTGTGACAAGGTGTCTATGGTAACGTGACGTTCGCCATTCATTAAAACATTTTCAATTAGTATTTCTTTTGACTATTCTTCTTTTTTAATTTTCATTATGATAGAAAGTCATTTTCCTTCGATGACGTCGTTCTCGGTCGCAAGTACCGCTTATTACGACACTATGAAAAGGGTGTGGCCTACGCACGTGTATGTTGATGGTCTGATTTCGATTCTATCGTCAACGACTTCTGATTACCTAACAAAAATGTTTAACATGTTCAAATCATATTATTTATTCGTTTTAAAAGATATTTATTACTTTATTTAAATTTTATTATCAAAACTAAATGGGGCGTATTCATAGAGATTTACTAAAGTCGTTATTTCTTGATCTATAGTTTAAGGCTTGTTGATTAAATAAACACAGCTCTTATTCATAGTCAATTTTCCTTATGAGTTTAGTAAAACCCCAGTTTAAGGTTGTATTCTACTACAATTATACTTCAAATGACAGGTCAAAGCAAAAAAATACTTTTATATTTTCAATGTTTTTATTTTGTGCTGTCATTACTCAAATTGGATGTCGAAAAAAGTAAGTAAAACAAAACTAATTAATAAAATATATAAAAAATAGCAACAAACAGCGTTCTATAATATTTTAGATGAATAAAAAGGAAAATATAAAAGGCGAACAGGAAGGAAACTGGTCTTCAATTGCGGTATGAATCGACATTTTTCTGGACAGCAAGTTGACGTAAAATTTATTTTATATGATTTACTTTTTCAATTTACAAATAAAAATAAAATATGACATTTGGCTGTGATAATAACTACTTAAACACAGCATTTCCTGTGTTTATAGTTAAACCACAGGTTTAGCCCTAAACTTAGGTTTAAATTTATTTATGAATAGCCTAAACTCTGGACTTGCTTAGTAACAACTTAGCAAGAGTTTAGTAAACAACTATGAATATGCCCCAATAAATATTTAAATTCTCATAATTTGTGTAGTATCATTTGAAATTTATTATATTCATGGGGGGCTTCGTTTTTGTGACGAAATATTTCTAAGAGGGGTCACAGAAAGTGTGATTTTAGCGTGACGTATTTTATGAACGGTCCCGAACAATAAAACTGAAATTAAGTTAAAATTTTCTTTACAAATAACTCGAAGAAGGTACTTACAATGACGTCGATAAAAAGAACACACAAATGTGGGTAGGTGTAGTCAGTTGCACTGCACCGAACATGAGCAGATGAATAAAAAAATGTGTCTATGGATATTTACACACGCATACCTATAGATGTATGAGAACATTAAAAACACAAATTTGTTTTTTTTTTTACCGCAAACTTTATTTTTCGGTTGCAAAAAAAGTGTTTAGGCATGAATAAAAGAAAGAAAAGAAGAAAATAGACAAACATTTCGTTCTGTTTTCAACTAAAAAATTGAAATGGTTTTGTTTGTTTTCACGTGCGGCTTGGCCTTTACTACGTTATATTTTACTTAAGCTTTTTTTCTAATAATATAATAAATAATGTGTTCTCAACGTTGGTTGCAATGAGCAACCATTGGAAAGGGAGGAAAGATTGATATGGACTAAGAAATGAAAGAGGGGAGAGACTCATCAAGTGGCTGGAAGAAATGAACTTAAAATTTGGGAACTCATTCTTCAAAAAGAAAGATAGCAGAAAATGGACGTGGATCTCACCAAATAGAAAGACAAAAAATGAAATAGACCTCATACTCACAAAAAAAATTGAAACTATCCAACAAAAACACTCTAGTAAAGATATAAATCCTCGGTAGCCATATTGGTTTGCCTACAAGCTAAACCGGAAACTGGCCTCATAAAGTATTTCTTAGTGTGCGTGTAATTTCTCCTTTAATTTATGAAATTTCCCCTAAAAACTCAGTAATTGTGTCTATGTATGCGTGAAAACACGTCAATTTTTCTCGTTGAATTCGTCCACATTACAAATACAACAATGTAAACAAATGGGTTTTGGAGGGTGATACGTACGAAGGATTTATATCTTCATATAGAGTGTTTTTGCTATCCAAGACATTACTGCCCTTAATAATGTAAATTTTGACAGCGATCACAGACTAGTAAGAATAAAGATACAAAAAAAACCATAAAACATTAAGAAGAAATCGACAAATCTATTACATCCCTAAAATAATACCAGAACAAAAATTTATCAACTACAACGAAACAATAAAGTCAAAGATCAACCAACTTTTAGAACCGGCAAATAATTACCTTCAAAATACATATGACAAGTTAGAAAATATCAGAAAGACTACAGCAAAAATCTCAATAACGAACATTAAGACTTCCAAAGAAAAAATATCAGACGAAACCAAAGCCCTTATATCAAGAAGAGAACATTTAAGAACAAAAACACAACTACTCAACCAAGAAAAAACAGAACTAAGTGAACTCAGGAAAACAATAAAATCTAAAATAACGAATGATATTCGTGCATATAATGAAAAAATTATAAAAGATACACTAAGACAAACAAAATCAATAAACAAAGCAAAACGATATTTGAATAATAAACAAGAATGGATAGTAAATATGAAGGATCAAAATGCAGTTAATATAACAAACCGAAAAGACATAAATGAAAACGCTACATTATTTTTTGAAAAACTGTTCACCTCGACTAAAATCAACACAGAAGAAGAAACTATAGAGAACAATGATTCAATATCGACACAAACCCATATATTCAGCAAAGAAACTATCGAAAGGACCATAGACGATCTGAAGAAAGATAAATGCACTGGAAATGACGGAATATCAGCGGAAATGTTAATATACGCAAAAAACTCACTATCCAACATTCTTACAAATATATTCAATGAAATCGTTCTAACAAAACAAATCCCTGAACAATGGAAAGAAACAACAATAACACTAATACATAAAAAAGGAAATAAGGACGATATCAACAACTATAGACCAATAAGTAACATTTCGGCAATTTACAAGCTGTTCTCCAAAGCACTTTACACGACCATAAAGGACGATTTCAATAACAAACAACCAAGAGAACAGGCTGGATTTAGAGAAGGATTCTCCACAACAGACCACCTGAATCAGCTAATAGAAAAGTGCAACGAATTTAAACAACCTGTTTATTTTCTTTTTATTGACTTTAGTAAAGCTTTTGACTCCGTTTAACATGAAATGATATGGTGCGCCCTAACAAATCAGAACATAAACCCAGATTTAATAGAAACAGTTAAAAACATATACAAAAATAACACAGCACGAATAAAAACAGAGAAAATTGGACGAAAATTTAACATAACAAGAGGAGTCAGACAAGGAGATCCACTTTCACCACCTCTATTTAATGCTGTCCTGGAAGACATTTTTCAAAAAACTAACTGGAAGAACTATGGAATAACGATATGTGGACAGTTCCTTAACAATTTAAGATTTGCAGACGATATAGTTCTTATTTCTACAAAATCTTTACATATTCAAAAAATGTTGACGGAACTAACTAGCTTGTGCAGAAATTATGGACTACAAATAAACAAATCAAAAACTAAAGTCATGACAAATCACACTAAAGATGATATAACTTTGGACAGAGAAAAATCGAGTACGTAGAAGATTATATGTATTTTGGACAAATAAAATCATTCAAAGACCAAGAAAATAAAGAAATAAACAGACGCATCACGAACAGCTGGAGACAATTCTGGAGCCTGAAAGAAATCTTACAATTGGACCAAAGTGTAGACACAACGAAAAATATCTTCGACTCTGCTATTCTGCCGATTCTAACTTATGGACTACAAACAAAGAGCTTGACTACAAGAACACTTGACCAGCTTAGAATATGCCAAACCAAAATGGAAAGGAAAATTCTAAACATACGACCGCGAGATAGGATTAGAAATGAAGATATCCGCACAAGAACTGGAATTATAGACGTCATAAATAGAACAAGAAGACTGAAGTGGAGTTAGGCAGGACATTTATCTAGACTTCCGGATCAAAGATGGACAAAACTGACGACGAAATGGAAACCAGATAACAAGAGACCAGCAGGACGACCCAATAAAAGATGGAGTGACGATTTATCCCATTTAACAACAAATTGGTACAACGAGGCCGAAAATAGAGATACATAGGCAGCCCTGGGGGAGGCTTATGCCAATATTCGACCGACATAATAAACTTTTTGATTTCAATTTATTTATTAAACTTTAATTTATTATATTTTAATTGCAATTCAATTTTAACTTAAAAGTATATATGTATGTAATATTAGATGTAATTTTATGTTAAGTAAAATCTAAATGAAAATTAAATGTAATAGGTATCAATTAATGTATACATCAAACTTAAGGCAATAAAAAGCTTATAATAATAATAATAATATTGTAAGAAGGCAACTTAAAACAACTCCTGACTTAAATGTAATCGAACATTTACCCCTTGAACAGAATGAGATGCAGCTGTAGCTAAAAAAATCGCTGTAGCACAAGCTGTCACTAAAATCGCTCACTATGTAGCAAAGGTCGCCCACAATGGTGCAGCGCATCGGGCATGTTCAACGCATATGAAATTTATATTTGAACTGAATTTGTATGATAGCCTACTATACAAAAGTTACAAAACCAGAAAAAATTCTCAAATGCATTGAACGTTCCCAAAAAAAAAGTCAAAAGTCAAAGAATGAAATGGGTTTCCCCTATCTGTCATCTCAAATGTAGCTTGTAGCGCCGCCAAAAGTTAAAGTTGAGTCAACTTGCGCTGCAGCTACAGCTACAGCTTCTCATTGTGGCGATGTATAGTATTTTCGTATCTTTTAACTTTGACAGTGCTACAGGCTACAGCTACAGCTACACCATTCTGTTCAGCCAGTTATGAACATCTGGAACGTCAAATTCGAAAACAAAAACAAACTCTAAAGTAGAGCGTTCTTCAAGAAGAATGGAACACAAAAAACTCAAGTATTATCCAAAAACTTGTTTTGTCGATGCCAACAAGAATAAACGCAGTAATCAAATCAAAAGGATACCCAACAAGTTACTAGTTTTTAATATTAAGTTTAAAATGTTGGTATTTCTATCACTGCATACTTACTTTTGTGATCAGAATTTGGAAAATGTTTTAGTCTTAAGTTTATATCTTAGCCGTTTTTGAAAAAAAAGAAATAATTTGTTTTATGAAAAAAGAATAAAATTTGTGTAAAAAAATAGATAACAAATAATGTCTTATAACATAATGCTTATTCAATTTTGCCTTCTCTGCTTGCACTTACTTTTGTGACTGAGTGTATATGAGATGTATTTATGTTTGAGGCGTCATTCCAAAAATAATAAGCAGTTGTTTATGCAAAAAATATTAAAATAACCAAACTGGTACAATTTTGTATTTTTACTCTCCCGCCATATTCAATATCACTGCTTTGTAGGGGACCATATAGCTACGTGACATTTTAAGCAATATTTAGTTCTTAATTTAAACCAGAAAATATATACATACATTTTGTTTTCTTATTTTCACCAATCTATACATACATAGGTATATGTGCTTTAATAAACATAATTAAATTCATATACACAGCAATGGAATTTCAATTTAACATTTTATTATTTATTTTTAGTTACAAATAAAACACTATTAAAATTACAATTGTAAATTTGTTCAGTGGATGTAACGGGGAAATAGTGCACGAGACTCTAAAGATGATTTCCACACACTTTTAAAAAAAATCTAAATTCGGCTACATTAGCCTGATATGCGCGCACGCGCCACAGATGAGAAGGATGACAACACCAAAGGTAAACAAAACATATGAGCAGTGTCCTAGCTACGATATTAAAAATGTCCTGGGCGATTTAATGCCGAGCTAGGAAGGGAAGACATCTTTGGTGGAATAATCGTGAAAAACAGCCTGCACGACAACACTTCCGACAACGGATTCAGGCTCATAGATTTTTCTGCGGGGCGATACGTCATGGTAGCCAGTACCAGAAACTTGGAGTTCTCCAGATCAATCTACCGTCAACCAGATTGACCATATTGCGATCGACGCTAGACACGCTTCCAGCATCATGGATGTCCGAACTTTCCGAGGAGCTAACATCGACTCAGACCACTATATCTGTAGCCAAGGTAGCACTTCGGGTTTCCAAACCTAAGGCAAAACAGGGAGATGCTGGGAGAAGATACAGCGTCGAACGGCTACAATCGCAAGAGATCGCCCAATCCTCTGACCGAGTTAAAATTAACCTCTCTCGACGTTCTCTGCCACCAACACAATGTATCGAGAACCAGTGGCAACATTGCCAAGATGCAATCACAAAAGCCGCCTCTGACGTGCTGGGTTTTTAAGGAGCAACCAACAAGGAACCCTTGGTTTCATGAGGAATGTCGGCAGGCAAATACAGCCAAACAACAGGCGCGCAAAGCGGCACTGCATACAAGGACGAGAGCTGCTCATTAGCTCTATGAGCAGAAGGGGCGATAGGAACACCGACTTTTCAGAGAGAGCATGAGAAGCGTGCGGTCGAAGATGTTGAGGTTTGGTTAAACGGTGGAAAAAGTTGTGTAAATAAGAGCTCTCTGAAAAAAGGCAAAAAAAGTGAAATAAATCTGTCAATTAAGCATATTTTTTAAGAAATTCGTCTGCTATTTATATCTGTTTAGTAAAATAAATAAATAAACTCTGAGTAAGTGGTAGAGTTAAGATAAAAATCGGCAAATAAAATACGCGCTCTGATTCCAAAAGCTTAACCTCAATAAATGAGTAAAAGGGTATTAGCACAAATTTCGCCAGAAAAACTTGACACGGAAAAAAGAGCCGCTAAACAATTTGACATCATGTCTAACTCCAATGAAAGTGTTCTTTCAACAAAGAGATACTAAAAGAAATTCTCCGCGAAAATAACACGGAGCTTGTCAAAGAACTTCCCACAAAATCCGACTTCCAACATCTGTTCACAGAAATCACAGCACTTAAAAGTAAACACAATGAGATGTCCGCCAAAATTTTGCAATTGGAGCAAAAAAACAAGGCATTAGAAATCCAAATGGATAAGTTAATCCAAAAAAACATTGAAAAAAATCTTATAGTTTGCTTACCAATTGAAACTAATGTGGACATGACAGAAAAAGCTAAATCTGTTTGCTCGGGGCTACTTAACCTCAACACAAACATTGAAATTGAGAGCGCCTTCAAAGTCCAAACTCGAGATAATCAAAAAGCCACAATTGTTATCCAAATGAAAACCCGTGAAAAAGCTTTGGGTGTTCTACGAAACTCAGCCAAACTTAAGAACACTGGTATCTCCGTCAGCAAAGATCTTCCATTTAATGTACGCCAAAGAAGATCAAAGTTAATCAAACTCATGGTACCACTACGCAATGAATTCCCTAAGAAAAAGATTGTATTAAGAGACGATCGCTTGCATGTTGAGGATAAAATATTCACATGGGACAATTCTGATGGATTGAAGTGCGGAAATTTTGATGGAATCCAAACTTTGATACAAATATTTGGTAATATCTCAACAGATGTACGAAATACTATAATCGAACTTATGAATGAAAGCCCAAGTAATGATAACGAAGTGCAACTGTCAAATTCGACAGCGAGTACAAGTACAGGGATAGTAAGAGTAAGACAAAAGAACGCCGCTGTACAGAACATGACTGGAGACTTAGATAGGCACAGTCAATGAGCACCAGCCGTCTACTCGATTCAAGACAACAAAAAATATAAAATCTTAAGTTATAATATTTCTGGAATTAATAACAAATTATATTTTACTGAATTCTTTAATTATTTAAAAAAATTTGATATTTTCTTCTTATTTCAAACGCACTTATTAAATGTTGATCAAGTAAAATTTAACAATATTTTTATAAATTACGAACTAAAATGGATTCCTGCAGAGAAACTAAACATATTCGGAAGAGCAAGTGGAGGTGAACTTTTTGCATACCGTAAAAGTATAGATTTGAATGTAGAATTTGTTAACGTAAACTCGCATGTACTAAAATTAAGTGTAAGTACAAATAATTTATACCTGGTTCCTATCTACCTCAACTGCAACAAATGGCAACAAGATTTCGACAAGCTTTGTGACCTACTTAACGATTTAAATTCAAAAGAACTGGTTCTCATAGGTGACTTCAATGGTAGAATAGGACTCTCCCAGAACGATTTCTCGTCAGGCACAAATTGTGAACTTTTGAAATCAAATCGACAATCCAAAGACGAGATATGTGACAGGAAAGGTAGTAAAATACTTGAACTTACAGATGCTTTTGATTGTCATGTTTTAAATGGAAGTTGCGAAGGGGATTCAAAAGGTGAGCTCACATTTATAAGAGGCACTGCATGCTCGGTGTTTGATTATTGTTTTGCCAATGCTACCTGGTGTGGTTTGATTACAGACTTTCGAATAGGAAGTCAGATATTTTCCGATCACATGCCGTTGGAAGTTGAATTTGAACTGATTCAGAATCATAATGAGCGAAATACAACTGAGCTCACTCTCTTGCCTAAGCTTTTCTGGAATAAAAACAATTTAATTGATTACCAAACATCGCTTAACATAGAACTAAATCATCAAATCATTTTTGAAGAAACACTGAGTATTGATCAATTAACGGATATAATCAAGACTGCATCACCCAACCTAAAATTCTCAAGAAACAATGAGTACTGTATGCAAAAATGGTTTGATCAGGATTGTATAAAGGCGAGAAACAAGTCATTTGCTTTTCTTAAATTACTCCGAAAACACGAAACACTTGTTTTCAAGCTATTGTATGCTGAAGCGAATAGAAAATTCAAGTCTATCTGCAAAAAAAAAAATCGAATTTGAATTCAGGAATATTGCTTCAATTAACAATGCCCGATCGTCAGCTGAATTTTGGAAAGCAGTCAAAATAATGAATGGTAGTAAAAACAGAATATCGGTACAGCTCAAATCATGTGAATTGCATGCGTATTTTAGAGATCTCTTGAATATCACGCAGATATCCCCTAAGATTCAATATGCTGAACCCCGTTTTATTGATGACTACCTTGATGCACCGTTTGATATTGAGGAAACAATTCAAGTAATTAGAAATTCTAAAGACAATAAGGCTCCAGGAGAAGATGGAATTCCTTTCGAATTTTATAAGAACTGCACCACTGAATATGCAAAAGCCCTAACCGACACTTTTAAGAGATGTTTTCATAACGAGGATATACCACAAAGCTTCAAAAAAGCCATTATATTTCCTCTTCACAAAAAAGGGGATTTCACAACTACAGCCAACTACAGAGGCATATCCTTTCTGAATACCTCAGCCAAACTGTTTACAGCCATTATTTATAATAGACTATCAAAATGGATTCAAAGCAAAAATATTTTACATGAATTCCAAGCTGGTTTTAGAGAAAAGTATTCAACTTTCGACCAAATATTTACATTGCTAAGTATTGCCCAAATTTACAAACGAAAACAAAAAAAACTCTACGCCTTGTTCGTTGACTTCAAATCAGCTTATGACTCAATACCACGTGAAGCCATATATTACAAACTCCATAGAATTGGTATAAGCTATAAGATGATTAACATAATAAAAGCCCTGTATGAAAATAATGTAGCAACAGTTTGGGATGGGAATTTTCAATCGGAAGAGTTTCCTACGACAATGGGAGTGAAACAAGGATGCATACTGAGTACTTTGCATTTTATATTATACATCAACGACTTAACTGATAAAATGGTGAGAGGAGTCGAGATAAACCAAGTCGCAATACCTGGTCTTATGTATGCTGACGACATTGTCCTCCTAGGAGATACGGTAAACAACCTGCAACTTAAAATAAATAAGCTTGAAAGCTACTGCAAATCTTGGAATCTAACAGTTAACCTTGAAAAAACAAAGGTTTTGATTTTCAGGAATGGAGGAGGTCGCTTTTCGAGGAATGAAAACTGGAAATACCAAAGACAAACTATTGAAGTTGTACGAAAGTATAAGTACCTTGGAGTTCTGTTTACAGCAAACTTGAATATGGAAAAACATCACAAAACAAAACTAGCGAAAGCAAAAAGAGCAATCAATTCTATCTGGAATCCCTGTATTCAAAGCAAATATGTAGCGCATAGCTCAAAAATAAAACTAATAAAATCAACTGCTCAGAGCATACTTCTATACGCAGCTCAAGCTTGGGGATATACTTCGTCAAACACCGTTGAAAAGTTTCAAAGATATTGCATAAAACGAGTATTTAAATTACCTAGCAGCACCCCAAACTACATGATATATCTCGAGACTGGTTGTTCTCCACTTATAATTACAACACTCAAGCTTCACTTCGAATATATGATGAAAGTAATGGAAATGAAAGATGAACGCTTACCAAAAGTTCTGCTGAAACACATGATAAATCAAAACAATGATCTTGTAAATGAATGGAAGGAAATGGCTACTTGTTATGGTTGCAACTTTACACTCAATCCAAGTGACGACGAGGCCACAATAAGAACCAAATTTGATACCATCATCAAGAGTGCGGCAACTTGCCTATACAACAATTACTTAAATGAAGCACGTTCTTCACAACATAGAATGTACTACAGCACCATTAATCATGTTTCAAATGAGGGAACATACTTCTTAAACAGATATACGTCAGATATGATAAGAAACATCTTTATGATAAGAGGTGAATTGATAGGGTTAAATTATGTGCCTCATAGCCCTGACCTCCCCATAATCTGTGATATTTGCAATCGAAACGAGAGAGAAGACACATATCATTGTATGTCCAATACTCTGCGAGTTCCGGCTTTTGTATTTTGGAGAAAGAACCTTAGACGTCGATGAGTTGAAACGAATTCTGAATGGTGAACGAGGATGGAATATTCTCTATACTTATGTGAAAGCTGCCCTGAAGTACAGACAATAAATCAGAGAAGAAGATTTTTAAGAAAAAAAAAAAATAAATAATAAGAATAATAATAAAATGTATACTTTTTTGTCAATACTTAAATTAATTTTTGAATTTGTTAATAACTTATCTTATTTACAAAAACATTTATATTTTAATACAAAAATGTTAATCTAGTAGACGGCTCTTAGGCCAAACTAAAAGACTTTGTTTTAATATTACTATTGTAAAAAAAATTGTATTATCACCAAAAAAATAATTTCAATAAAAAGTCAATTAACTAACTAACTAACTATGTTGAGGTTCAAAAGCAGGAATGAAGTTCGAAAGTTTTATGAGCAGGTAAAACGGAATTCACAAGTACATAAACCTAGAACCGAAGGCTGCAAAGACGAAAGTGGAAACATCATAGTGGAACCGCAGTCAGTGCTGAGGATATGGAAGGACACCACTTCTGCAGACTGTATAACGGCAACGACGAACAGAATTCCGCTGTCAGGCAAGAAGATCTATTCAACATAGACGACGAAAGCCAACAATCCCGTCCTCCCGACTTAGACGAAGTAAATATTGCCATACCTAAGCTGAAGTCTAATAAAGCATGCACCAACTTATCTGTAAGATATAGTCGGAAGAAAGCATGCCCGGTGAATGGAACCTCAGTATTGTTTGCCCGATTCTGAAAAAAGGAGACCCTCTAAGCTGCACCAATTATAGAGGAATCAGTCTACTTAACATCGCCTACAAAATCTTCTCTGCCGTAATATGTGAACGTCTAAAGCTCATCGTCAACAACCCGATAGGTCCTTATCAGTGTGCTTTTAGACCAGGAAAGTCCACAGTCGATCAAATATTCACATTACGGCAGAACCTGGAAAAAAAACAAGAACACCAAATCGACACCCACCATGTTTCCATCGATTTCAAGGCCGCATATGACAGTATCTACAGGGATGAGCTGTATAGAGCCATGTCTAGTTTTGGCATCCCTGCCAAACTCGTCCGTTTTTGCTGCTCCATAAAGGTTGGAAACAGCTTTACAGAACCTTTCAATGTCAAAAAAGGTTTTAGACAAGGTGATGAGCTGTAATACGATTTTTTTAACATCGTACTTGAAAGAATAGTGCAAAGCTCCCACGTCAACACTAGAGGCACTATCTTTCAAAAGTCTGTCCAATTACTACCATATGCTGATGACATTGACATAGTCGGAAGAACTCAGCGTGATGTCAATGGGGCTTTTTTAAGAGTATTGAGGCAGAGGCGGCAAAAATGGGTTTAACGGTTAATGAGGGCAAAATAAAGTACATGCTGTCGTCAAGAAAGGAACTACAACACCGACGTTTCGGTCAAAACGTCACCATCGACAGACGTAACTGTGAGGTAGTCAAGGACTTCGTCTACCTAGGCTCCGTTATAAACGCAGAAAACAACACCAGCTCTGATATCAAACGATGAATAATTCTTGCTAACCGCTGTTTCTTTGGGCTAAGAAAGCAATTGCGTGGCAAAGCCCTCTCTCGAGGGACCAAAGTGTCGCTATATAAGACCCTCATCATCCCCGTCCTGCTATACGGTGCAGAAGCATGGACTATGACAAACGTGGATGAAAGCACCTTGGGTTTTTTCAAGAGTAAAGTTCTTCGTGCGATCTATGGTCCCGAATGCATAGAAGGGGAGTGGAGGAGAAGATGGAACGACAAGCTGTGCGGGCTATACAGTGACGTAGATTTAGCCAGAAGAGTAAAAGTCCAACGACTAAGATGACTGGGTCACGTAGAATATTTTATGTAATCAACAACATTGTTTTATGCAAAAGTGTTGGACATTTACTTATCTATTTGCATTTTTGTAGAATTGTTTAAATACTTTTGAACTCGGTCAAGAGCTTGACTGTTTTTACACTGATTATTCTAAACATTTTGACCAACTTTCTGATGATATCATCATATTTTAGCTTAAGGCAATGAGGTTTTCATGGATTTCATCTTATCTTCAAAATAGATCGTATCAAGTTAAATTCAGAAGTTCTTTCTCTAAACCTTTCGTTGCCAAATCAGGAGTTCCCCAGGGTAGTCATTTAGGACCTCCACTCCTTATCTTAGTTATTAATGATGTACCCCTTTGTCTATGAAACAGTATCATTTTAATCTATGCGGATGATATGAAAAACTTCAGAAGCATAAAATCTATAAACAATAGGTTACAACTTCAAGGGGACATTAACAGTTTTGTTATTTGGTGCAAAAAAATGTGTTAAACCTTAATCCAATTAAATGTCTGACTTTCTCTAAAAAACATACTTATAGTTTGTTTGATTATAAAACATATATAACTCAAAGAGTTTTTTTTTATTATATTATATAAGTTTAAACTACCAGTAGTTTCCAATTAATGCATGTTTCTCAACACCGCAATAATTATGATATGCATGAGCCATTAACTTGCATGTCTACATTTTTGAATATGAACTCAAGCCTTTTTGATTTCAGTATGAGTAAGAATATTCTTAGAAATTTACTAAATACCAGTGTACCACGCACTTAATTTTTTTTTTATATTATGTGTGCACTCAAGGGAATATGAATACTCATATAATATATATACTGATACCGATGCACAATGGTTTTAGATGTCTGCACATTGTAATGAGTGGGAAATATTGAGTCTAGTAAAACAATCCACATTCGTGTAGTGCGACTGAAGAAAGAATCTCTGTACTTTACAGTACGTCTGAAATTAGGCTCAAGGGTAAACTGATGAGCATTCAATAGAACAACGGGTAATACGGTTGAATTGTTTGAGGGGAAGAATGCAACTCGCTATTTCGCTAGAGCATTGTTTATGAAAATAGCGATAAAATAATGACAGACATGGAACCTTACAGCGGTGCTCAAGAAATACGAAAGTTTCAGTTAAACAACGGTCACCTATCATTTTTAGAGCTCTTTTTTCAATTATGTCCAAGAGACTCAAGTGGGTTATTGGAGCCCCTGCCCAGATATGGGAATTGTACCTACTCGAGTTTCGGACGAATATAGGCTTTATTAATTATAGCCAGATTAGAAGGGGTAAAATACTTCTGCATTCGTCGGAGAAAACCTAAACACTTAGCAGCATTTTTGGCAATGTCACGATGTGATCACTCCACAACAAGTGGTTTGTAACGCACGAAGAATTGTAAACATTGAAATCGGCCGTAACAACGATTTCACTGTGCGGAAAATGGGATAAAATTCTCTGAATAGAGCCGGAGAGCCCATAGTATTTGTTAGAAGTGGAATTACTATGCAGACTTGGGCTACGATAAATGAAACAAGTATGAATGATGCGCCTTTGTACAGTGAATTTGAACCACATATAATTTGAATTGGTATTAACATATTGAACATAATGTGGTAGAAACTGGTAGGCAACACCATTACGTATGTAAACAGCTAGACCATGGTAAGAAAAGAATAACGGCACTAAGCCAGAGCCGGCTCCAGCCAAACTTGCGCCCTGTGCAAGATTTGTAGAAAGCGCCCCTTTTTTATATTTTTTTACACATAAACTGATACACAAGTATAAGCCTTTCCCAGACTACCTAGGAGGTAGACTTTCAATGCGTTTTTTTTTTATTGAGGTATCCCCAGGAGGCCTAAACCATTAAACAAAAACGCAGCGAAGAAATGAGCAGAGGGGAAACTTTTAAACTTGGAAACTTACTTTTCTGGCCTTACATTTTGCAAATTCAGAAATGAGATCATCAAATTCTAAAGAATTTAATAATTTCTTTTCAATGGACATTAAAGATAATCCTACCAATCTCTCTTGAGTCATGGTTGTCCTATAACATAATTTTTAATAATTTTAAGTTTAGAAAAACTACGTTCTCCTGAAGCTACCGTGACCGGGATTGTATTAAGGATTTGGAGAGCAATTACTAAATTCGGAGCAAAATCTTCAAGGTTTGAACTAAAAATAAAATTTAACACATCTAAACTTGGGCTTTGTATTGTAATAAGCTGGGATATTACGGTTAACTCTTGAAACAATTCTTCTCCATCTAAATCTTTAAAACTACTTTATGTTAAAACATTCTGCAAATTAAGGCGTACATTTTTATTTTTTAAACATTCGCTTATGTTACTTAAAAATGAAAAATTGATACTATACGTATCAAACCTTTCAAGTATTTAAAAAAAAAATCTACTTTAAATCTTTGTTTCGGGTCTAATATAGTTTCAGGACATTCATCAGCATGAAGTATTTTTATCCGTTGAGATAGCAATGATGAAGCTACAGGAAACATATTTGGTATTTTTAGGGAACTAGCAATACGCTCGGTTAATTGAACTACTTATTAAATTTTTCATCGGAACGCATTAAAATCAAACTGGTTTTTGTATTTTCTAAAACTGTTATGCCAGTTGACAGATTACCGGACGGACTTTTGCAAATATTTACTAGTTTAATTTATATTTTCTAAAATATCAATCGAAATAAGCAGGCAGCAAATAAATGTAAAATCAAAAATTTTATTTCCTAACGATTCTGCAATGTCTTTTGCCTATAGATTTCTTAATTCTATAAGGTTTTCATATATTTCTTCTTAATTGCATCTAACCTGCTCTCTCATCTAGTCTCAGAAGGGGTTTCAAAGTATGACTTGGAATTTTTTTTCTTATAAATATCCCACCACGTTTTGGAACTTGAAAAAAAGTTATACAAACATTGAAGTGTATCGGAAAATTTAACTGCATAAAATGAGCACAGAGCAGCATCATTAACCACTAAATTAAAGGAATGCGGGCAACATGGAACTAAAAATGCTCTTGGTTCCAGGGTTAGAATTCGATTCTGAACACCCGCTTCTTTTCCTTTCATATTCGAACCATCATCATAACTTTGGCTTTGACAGTTACTTATTAAAATTTCATGTAATTCAAGCTTGTCTAAAATCAACTGAGTCAGAGTCAATCCCGTCTTGTCTTGTCACAAAATACGTCACTTCTATTAAAAACTGATAGCTATTTATTTAATATTAATTAACCAACAAAGCGAAAAAACAATTGAAACAATGTGCATTCTGCACCAGACTAGATGTACATACATTAAAAGTAGCCGTTACAACAGTCATTAACTTTCAAAAAAAAAAAAAAAACTGCCTGCGCAAGAACAATTCGACTCCACATAGAATCATCCCTCTTTAATTTTTAAGCTCTATGCTCCTCTTCCATTCTATTAAAAATGTCAGCTCCTGTCATCAGGCACTTAACTCTTACACATTGTGCAATAAGAAAACCTAAGAAATATCTCCCATGTTAGTTTCGATACTCAGTGTGCAAAAAAGAAAACTTGCATATCCATAGACCATTTGTAGCAAAGACACCTACCTACCTAATTTCCAAATATTTCACCCTGTTCATACAAGAGAAAAAATCTCAACACAAAAAAGTTCCATGCAAGAGAAAAAAAGAAAAAATCTCAACACAAAAAAGTTCCATGCCATCTAAATCTCATATGTGCAAGATTTATTTCATGCACACCGAGTCCCAAAATTAACATAGAGAGTATGACGAAGCAAAATACTTATTTATATTGAATCGTATGGGCTAGTACGTGCAGGTTTTGTATCACGCACGGTACCTGAATTTGAGTTCTCATCTACAAAAAAAACAACAAAAAAAAAACACTCCATATATATATATATATATACATATATGGAGCAGCCCCGTCGAGAGGGGGGAAAGGGGGGGGACCCCCCCGGCCCGGATTTTCTAGGGGCCCGTAAAATTAAAAGCAATGAGGAGTGTTTTTTTTCAATATAGGTACTCTAAATTCATCACCAACATACCTATTCCCACTTATTTTTAGGGGCCCGAAAATTTAAAATCATTCATGCTTTCGCAATCGGTCCCCTGTTTGCATGTTATCTACCAATCTTTCAGTCACAAGCTTGCCAATTGGCGTACATTTTTGTTTATATTTAATGAAAAATTGGGCAACTCTGAACTATTGGAAGAAAGTTATAATAAATAGTTTCGCTTTTCTTACTTAATTTAACGTAAATTTCAAATTTATTTTATTTTGAAAATTTTTAAAATCAAAATAAGGGGCCCAGCAACTTAAAACAAAACACAAATATTTATTTCGGTTTCTGTTTTTATAAAGTTTCTTTTCTTCTATTTTTGTTTCTGCTGGGAACAAAATTTTTGATTCGGTTTCGGGGGACCGTAAAATCCCACAAAAACGTTTTTCAATTGTAGTTTCCGTAATATTAATTAATTAATACATATTTTGAATAAATTGTTTACTGAAGTTTTGAAGGATATCAAGTCATTTCAAAGTGTGTATATTAAACCAGCCATACAAAAATAGCAACGAATTCTATATAGAATATTGGACACCATTTTCTTCCTTGGCGAAAAGGGACTAGGACTACGAGGCGATAGCAATCTTATTGGAGAGCCAAATAATGGACATGTTTTGGGTATTTTGGAATTAATTAGTCATTATGACCCCTTACGTCAGGAGCACTAGGAAAAAGTAAGAATTTCACAACAAGAGCACAAACGTTTCCAAGTCCACTACCTTTCCGTTGAGATTCAAAATGAGTTCATTAAAATTTGTGACCAACATGTGAATTCAGCTATTTTAAAGGAGAGAGAAAACGCCAAATACTTCGCTATAATTGTCGATGCAACACCCGATTCAAGTCATGTGGAACAAAACACATTTATTTTGCGATATCTGCGATTGGAATAAAATGTGTTCACCATCGAAGAACGGTTTTTGGAATTTGTCGATTGCAACAAAAAAAAACTGGCACCGCAATAGCTGATTTGATCTGCGAAACATTGGCAAAGAACGGAATCCCTTTAGAAGACTGTTGTGCACAAGGCTATGACAATGGAAGCAATATAAAAGGGCAGTACAATGGTGCACAAAGTCATATTTTAAACAAAGCTCCGATTGCCGTGTATTCAGCGTGGAGTCGATTCAGCGGAATGTTGTACTGCTGCAATCACAAATTTTGGTGTTGTTTAAAAGTGTTTCAACTTGTTTAGTAGCAGTGCTCAACGTTGCAAAATTCTTAAGAAAAATGTGCCCGGATCCCTTCACAAACTTTCCGATACAAGATGGTCAGCTAGAATTGAGGCAGTGAAACCATTTGCAAATCATCTGAAAAACCTTAGAACATCATTAGAAGCCTTAAGTGATATTAATTTAACTGCTGAAGCTCGAAGAGATGTAAATGGCGTTTTAAAATATATGCACAAATTTGAATGCGTCCTGATGTCTTTGATTTGGTGCAAGGTTCTTAGCGCTATAAATGAAAGAAGTTTCCTTCTTCGAGCCAGAAACAGTACTATTGACGTTGAAATTCGAAATCTTGACAACTTGATCTTCGATTTGAACATTATTCGAAACGGATGAGATCAATTTTTATCTGACTGCAAAAGCTACTGGATTGGGGGATGTTCCAGAATCGTTCCCATTGAACCGAAAAAGGCAATTAAAGAAACATTTTGAAGAAAACCGAGGAGCTGGAAAGCAAATTGAAACAGACGAAGAAATAAATTTCAAGAGAAACACCTTTTACGTCATAGTTGATTCAATTATATGTGGAATTTCTCGTCGGTTCGATACGATGAAAAATTTGAATGCTACATTTTCATTTTTATGACAGTTTTTAACAATGGACGAGCAGAACAGAACAGAACAAAGAAGTTTCATCGTTCGAGCTCATCACAAAATCGTGTTTCCAGACTTGCTACACTATGCATCGAAGGACCTTTGGCAAGGAAATTGAATTTCGATGCTATTATAAATTGTTTTGCTGCTCAGAAAGCTAGGAAAGCTCGTTTGCCAAAAGAAAATATTTCATTGAATGCAAACTTACTCTAATAAAACATTGTAGGTAATAATATTTTAATATTAAGAAAAACAATAAAGAGTATTTAATGTAAAACTTTTAAAATACTTAGTTTTTCAAATGCTTTTACTTCGCTTTATTTTATTTTCATAGTAGGTAATAGATCTTCATGCTATTTTTACTTGCGACATATAGGAACTATATGGCAAGTTTTGCATTCGTGCAGAATTTTGTCTGTCTGTCCACGCTCCTACAGCCTAAACCATTGGGTCCATTGAGTTCAAACTTGGAAGTTAAGGTTTTGAGCAGATTCGCGTTAGGCGTTTTTTTCATTTTTTTTTTAAGATCAAAACTAACAGTGGCCCCCATACAATTTTTTTGGTCAAAAAACGATAATTCGAATTTTCTCAAAAACAAACCGATAGATTTTTTTTTTATTTTCTCTAAAATTTTATTTTTTAACTTGGCTTCTTTTAATAAGAAAAACATATTTTTGTATTGCTCAGGAAAGGTACCGCTCATAGAACCGTTTTTTTGTTTTTTAATTTTCTCAGCAAATTATGAACCGATTTCAACAATTTTTTTTTTGAATGAGCTCTTATATTGCCTTAACAATATTTGATTATCAAAAGGGCAATTTTTTTTTGTTTGGATTTTTAAAAAAATATTGAATTTTTTTTTTTCAAAATTCTATATCTCAAAAACGGGCCAACATTTTTTTACAAAATTCAAATGTAGAGCGTATATTTACAATCACTAAACAACTGCATACCAAAAATATTTTTAGAACAAAATTGAAAAATTTTATATATAAAAAATTAATTTAAAAAAAAACCGCTCTAACGATTTTCGAAAAAAAATTTTGAAAAATTAAGGACTTTTTTATTTATAAAATGGCATTTAAATTTTTGAAGACAAACTTATTTTTCAGGTAAAATTTTGAATCTTAAATTAATTTTTTTTTTAAATTATTTTAACTGTATTGAATGTAACCCCCTCCCAAAAAAAATAAAAAATGGAGGTTTTTTCGACAAATCAAATGGCATTTATATCTTTGAAGACAAACTTATTTTACAGGTATATTTGTAAATCTTATACATAGATACTTTTTTAAACAGACTCTTTGAATACAGGAGCAAGTTCGTGCGACCCAGTCGTGCATTTTATTTTTAATAGTCAACCGTATTATCAGTTACTAACATGTCGTTGGCAATATCGAATTGAATGTATGATTCTGTTCGGATTCTGATCTAATCGCATTTAGAATTATTTTCTATCCATCCTCCATTTCAACTAAACTGGACGATACCCATAAGATTGTTTTGATGATTAACACTTTTTTCGGTTCACTTTGCAAACAAAAAATGATTATTTCCGTTAATTCCAACCAATTTCGCTATTCGTAATTGAAATTAGAACGTACCATATTAGTAGGCATGAAATAAAAAAAAAATGGTAAATATGGGGGGGCCCGAGATTTTTCCGTCCCGGGCCTGGAATTCCTCTCGACGGCCTTGATGGAGTGTCTTTGATTTGTAGTAGAATAGAAGGTAGCACAGCAACCTATCTGCTCTCTTTTTTCGGAGGCATTTTTTTGTTGTTTTTTTTTGTAGATGAGAACTCAAATTCAGGTACCGTGCGTGATACAAAACCTGCACGTACTAGCCCATACGATTCAATATAAATAAGTATTTTGCTTCGTCATACTCTCTATGTTAATTTTGGGACTCGGTGTGCATGAAATAAATCTTGCACATATGAGGTGGCATGGAAATTTTTTGTGTTGAGATTTTTTCTTTTTTTCTCTTGCATGGAACTTTTTTGTGTTGAGATTTTTTCTTTTTTTCTCTTGTGCGAACAGGGTGAAATATTTGGAAATGAGGTAGGTGGGATTTTTAGTTCTGCGATATGTTGAGTTAAATTTTCATTGAATGCAACAATGAAAGTGATGTTAGTTAGTGCACAAGAGATAACTTAGGACAGTTGTGATGGATATTTTTTGAGATTATTTTAAGAAGGTTTGTGGTTAAAGAATGGCAAATAGTAGTACATATTTGTTTACAAGATCAGATTTCATTTTCTTGCTCCTGGTAATGCGCCCCCAGAATTCTGCGCCCTGTGCATTTGCACATCTTGCACATATGCTTTGTCCGGCCCTGCACTAAGCTATAACCACAGATAAGAAATTAAACAGATGTCTCATCCCCATAGAAGAAAATGTCCCATATTTTTTTCACTACTCCTTGGCTATCAACCGACAAAAAGCTTTTTGTCGGTTGATCGTCAAGCACAAAAAGCTGTTTTTGATTTCACATATTGGCTTGCCAGTATGCCTGTTCAAAGCTATAGCTATGTATGTGTCTAACTATAAAAAATTCTAAAGTTGTTTTTTCTCTCAATTCAATGTCCGTAGAGACAAAGAAGAACAGAAACTGTTTTGGTTTCGATGATGTTTTGGTCCCGATGTTACCATATTTCAGTTATTATTGTTCAAGCGATGTAGGTATTTTATGCTATTTATGATATTTATTATTGAATATGAAAATAAAAACCATAGTTATTAATTTTTCCATGTTATATTTTATTATGTCAAATAAAACAATATACATATTGTAGGTAAACGCCGGCACAAAGCAGTGATTGAAAGAAATATAACGACTTTCTTGTATTTAAAAGTAAAGATGTTTATTCTCTGTATAAAAAATAAATCAATAAAGTGTTTAAAAAGTAAAATGAATTACCTACTATTTTTAGCAATTCGGTCGGCGTTCATCTAAAAAGTGCAAATCTATGCAAAGCGAAAGTAGTACCACGTAAAAAGGATGTATTCCTACATTGTAGGCACGCGCCAATTTATCTCACATCTGTTTGACCGACCGAAGCAGAACTACCTTCCGAACCATAAGGGTCTGTTTACATTAGCTTCGTTCAATTATTTAACACTCCACCCCCCGTGAGGCACCCGGTCCCACCGAAGCCTCACATTCAACCTTTAGTACAGCCAGCTTAACCGCCGGCCTCCGAAGAACTCCAGTTGACGTTTGAATCTCAGCTGAGCGGACCTGATCATCTGGTCCAACAAAAACTTTTAAGATTCTACCTCGCACCCATTGACATCTCGGAAGGTTCTCATCGCAGACGAGGACCAGGTTTCCTACTTGGAGATTTGAGACTTTGACGAACCACTTGCTTCTTTTTGTTAGTTCTGGAAGATATTCCTTAATCCATCGATGCCAAAAGCGATCCTTGATCTGCTGACTTATTCGCCATTGCTTTCGGAGGCAGAGAGCTCTTTCATTGATGTGTCCAGGCGACTGCGTCGAGTTCGTTCCACCAATCAAGAAATGATTCGGCGTTAATGGCTCTGCATCTTCGGTTGCCACAGGAAGGTGTGTAAGCGGGCGGCTGTTGACTATGTTTTCTGCTTCAATAAGAGCACTTACTAATGTCTCGGGTTTAGGCGCAAGTTCATTAAGTGTGAATGACAGAACTCTCTTCACTGACCGGACAAGTCTCTCCCAACATCCGCCGGCATGTAGGTTGGAAGGGCAGTTGAAGATCCATTCAATCCCTTTAGCGGAAAGTTCTGCTTTGATGGCATTACTATCGAAAACATCAGCTGTTAAAAGTTCTTTCTTGGCACCGATAAAATTGGTGCCGTTGTCACTTCTAATTCGCTTTGGTATTCCACGCCGATTGACAAAATTACGGATGCACAGAATGCAGGCGTCTGTTGACAAGTCAGTTGCTAGTTCAAGGTGAATGGCTCTCACGGTCAGGCAGGTAAACAGGGCAACCCAACGTTTTTCCTTACGACGTCCCATTGTCACATTCACTGGGCCAAAATAGTCCAGTCCTGTAAAACTAAATGGCCTCAAGAAGGGAGTGAGTCGGTCCTCGGGCAGCTGCCCCATCAACGGCGGCAAAGGGCAAGCAGATCTTATCCTGCAAAGTGGGCACCGACCTTTTTCTTTTTTGATTAACGATCGTAGACTGGGAATCCAAAATATTTGTCGTATTTCGTTAGTGACCGTATCGTCGTTTTGATGACGCCAACGGCGATGAAAATGAGCTATTATGAGATTTGTCAATTGGTGGTCCTTTGGCAATATAATGGGACGTCTCGAAGAGAACGGCAGCATCAACGCGTCCGTATACTCGTAACAAGCCATCATCATCCAGATATGGAGTTAGCTTATAAATAGAACTCGATTTATCAACTTGCTGATTGCAACTCAATTGGCATATTTCTTGGGCGAAAACATCTTTTTGCACAATCCCACAAAGTACTCTTTCGGCCTCTTCGAGTTCTAAGGCAGACAATTCTCCCTTTTCTGTTGTTTGACGACGACAGAATTTGACAAACCGAATTAACCAGGCTGCCGTTCTTTTTAATATCAAATATTTCGAGAATCTAGAGAAATCAAAGATTGGCGTACTCACTTTGGCGTGCAGAACGTATTTCAGTCTCATTTCTTCTCGGCAGACATAGATAGAGATATCATCTGGTTGTGACGGCCATTGATCTTCGGGCAACTTGAGGAAAGTAGCACCACCTATCCATTTGTTATCGGCTCGGAATACTGGTTGATATCGTGCTCGTGTTGCTTCGTCAGCTGAATTCATCTTAGTCGGGGTCCAACGCCATTGTCCAACTTTGCTACTGTCCAATATTTCGGTAACTCGAAACCCAACAAATTGTTTATGATGACGCGGATCAGAACGAAGCCAGCTTAGCACTGTTTTTGAATCACTCCAAAAAACTCGTTCGTCTGGTTTCAGGTGATGGCATTCCAAAATAGAGTCACACAATCTGACTCCCAAAACTGCAGCTGATAATTCTAGGCGTGGGATAGACATCAACTTTTTTGGAGCGCACCTTGTCTTACCACAAATAAACGTGACACATACTTCCTCGTTGTACTCAACCCGCATATATACTGCTGCACTGAACGTCTCTTCACTGGCATCGACGAAAGTGTGAAGAACAATCCTGCTGGCTGCTGATAATGAAACATGGTAACATCTCGGAACCCTAAGCTTCATTACGTTATGGAGTTCCGCTCTCCATAGGTTCCATTTCTGGAAAATTTCATCGGGAATCGGCTGATCCCATTCAGTACCATATCTCCATACTGACTGCAACAACAGTTTGGCGTGAATGACGAAATTAGCTATCATGCCGAACGGATAAAATACTGACATCGTAACGCTTAAAAGTTGTCTCTTAGTTGGGCATTTTCTTCCTTCAATAATGTCTTTGCTGACACGAGAGAAATTTAACTTAAACAAGAACACGTCCTCCCCTGGGTCCCAGCACATTCCCAAAACCTTCTCTACTGTGGCTTCAATATTCATGGTAACAATTTGTCTCTGTTGTTCTTTTTTGTCTGAATGATGTATATTTTTTAGAACCTCTTCAGAATTCGACGTGAAATTTTGCAGCTCGAATCCACCGCTTCTATGAATGGCTACTACAGCGTTAGTGACCTCGATCGCTTCTGCAACATCATTGAAACTTTCTACGTAGTCGTCTACGTAATGATGATCTGTGATTGACATTACAGCCCTTGGATATTCTTTGATGAATCTTTTCGCATTTAAGTTTTTGACATAATTTGCCGAACACGGCGAGCAGGTGGCACCAAATATCATTGACTGCATACTATAAACACCAATCGGCTGATCTTCGAACTCTCGCCAAAGAAATCGCTGAGAATTTTGATCTTCAGGCTGGATCATCACCTGATGAAACATTTCTCTAATGTCACCAGTCACTGCAATACGTCTCATTCGAAAATTATAGAGAATTGACATTAATGGCTTCAAATCATCTGGGCCTTTCAATAAGAAAGAATTTAGGCTAACGGCATCTACTTTTGCAGCCGCATCGAATACCAAGCGAAGCTTTTCTGGTTTATTCGGATTCTTCACACCGAAATGCGGAAGGTACCAGGTCCTTGGAGTGATTGTTTTGGCTTAATCGTGCGAAAGTTCTTTGGCGTATCCTTTTTGGACATAACTTGAAATAATACATCGGTACTTATCGGCAAATTCTGGTTCTCTTCGAAATTTATTTTCCAGGCTGAATAATCTTCGACGAGCCATGTCGTAGCTCGGAGGGAGGATGATTTGGTTCTGCTTCCACAAAAGTCCTGTCTGATATCGATCGTTTTTCATCTTGGTGGTGTCCAGTAGAATCTCAAGTGCCCTCTTGTCATCTTCAGATATCAACCTTTCTTTCGGTTTTTTTGACTCCGAAATTCTCGATACAGAAGTACTCATCAACCATACGTGTCAATTTAGATTCTTCATCTTGACAGTTTTGGTCGCCATGCAAAACAAGAACTCTTGTAGAAAGTTTCGCGATTGTTTTTGTCCTACCATTGTAACGAATATTATAATAATATAATATAAAATCAAATTTATTAAAATTTGATGAGAGAGAATTCCTTTCTTTAATAAAATTGAATCAGGCCCCACGTTGGTGTTCGGGCCAATCGTTCTTCTGGCCCCTCACTAGGGCGCCATCTGTAACGAATAAAAAAAAGAATAATAATTCCTCACAGAAATGAATCCGCCTATTCCGATATCGTTACGTCTCGATATCATCATAGACTTCATCACCTTTAAAGAACTGCATCGATGTCTTACACTTCCATTTCCAACACCATGTTTCGACTCAACAGCCGAGTCATTCGCTGAAATTCACCAAAAAGTATATCTTCCCACAACTTGCTATCACAGTTGAGCTATAATAACTCATAGGACATTGAAAGATCCTTCTTTATCTTCTATTATCCAGCTGACTACTATAACTCGCTGCATACATCGATCGCATTCCCAAATAAGAGTACAGAAATCTATAGAGATTAAAGTGAATGAGAAAGGGAGATGGGTTTAATCACCTCTGGTCTTCAGAAAAGAAACCTCCTACTCTCTTTATCTACCTGCCTCTAAGAAAGGAATCCTTAACCTTATCCTACACATCACGCTCTATTCGTACCTGTCGTCTGATACGATGTCTACGTGGTTTTCAGATAAGGGTTGTCTGCGCTGCTACAACCACCTGGTCTAAGGGTGCACGCTTGTGCTAACTCATTCGGCTGAGTGGGGTTCTTGCAGTTGGAGCGAGACGGTGTTACATTGTTTTCGACCAGCCAACCTTGATCTTATAGGTCAGTTTAAATGTTAAATATCCTAGGGCCCTATAAAACGCTTTTACCTGAACAGATTGTCCTACTCTTTCCTTCGTGAAATGTTTAAATTAGTTTAGAAATGTCTTAGATTTTCTCGTGATTTATGATGAGGGAAACATAGGTGTTCGTGTCCCTGGAATCGTACTAACCCCTCCCTATCATACCAAAGATACTACCTGATATGAAACCTTTGGTTTCCATTTGATTCCCATATTCAGAAACCCCTGTTTTGAGAGACACTGGTGTTAATGTGCTCTCAGCCTTTCTATACCCTCCCTTATACACTAGTAAGAGATCAACTCCCCTTACGTCCTGCATTGGATTCTCTGATTGGCTTGTTTATTTCTTAGAGAATCCCCAACCTACATGGTGAAATCTCTTAACCACACCTCCTTTAACTGCTCGAATACAACCTCTCTCGACCCATTACTCTTCAACTTACTTCATCATACTTTATCGGTTACGTCTCCGATAACTCAAATACAATGCCATAAGAACTTTTAAATGTTTTTAATTCTATATAAAATTTTGTTTTATTTCGAATAAATTTTATTCTTAATTTTAATACGTACAAAAATAATCGTTTATTAACTAAATATGCTTCCGCTCTTTTACTATTACAAAAATTCTAAATTCGGAATGTCTAAAATTTATCTCTTCGGAATATTCTTTCATTATTTGCGACAAAATTGACTTATAAAACTGATTTAAAGAATTTGTTTATAGACATACTAAAGTAATCTTCTACCATAGTCAAGTCTCTTTACGATAGGTCGTTTAGTTTTCCAAACAAAAATTTACTCTTATTTCTTATTCACTTCTTTAAGACTACGGTCTTTTAAAATTTATAGACTCAGTTTATTTAATCTCAAAATTATATGTAAAAATAGTCTTAACTGACTCAAAGACTTATAAAAAAAATATCAAAACGCTTTCACTTTTCTTACGGTAATAAAATTTCAATATACTGAAATAAATGTCAATTACTAATATGTTAACTCGTAAAATCAATAACATAATATAATTGGACAGAATAAAAATGATAAAATTCACTCACCAGATCTCTTCCTTGTTGATGTGCACACGAACTTGGAGTTGATTGATGTATCTTGCTGTTAAATTGAATTGTTTTAAAGAGTTATATCACAAATTTACTATACACGTTCTTTATCTGCCTTATCCGATATGAATTCTTTTTCTTTTCTTGATTTTTTCCTGAAATTTGTCTTCAAAGAAAGGAGCGGAAGAATTTACAAGAATATCAAATAAACTAATCCCTACTCTTCTATCGACTAATCTGGAATAAATATTTCAATATCTTTTAAGAGAACTTTATATGCTAAATATGTATCAAAACTTAATTTCAAATGAGTGTTTACTCTCACAATTCTACTTGTACTTTTTTCTCACAAATGTGCTACTGAAATCTCTAGGCTTATCATGAACTTCTTTATATATTTGTATAGGTTGGTATCGTTTTAGATACATTCATTAACTTTCAACAAAATGAATATACATTTACTTTACTTTACTATATTTTTAAACAACTTTAACTTTACTTTTCTATGTTTTAATCAACTTTAACTTTACTCTTCTTTGTGCTTCGAGATTCTTAAATTTTTCACTCACTAAAATTTATCTATCTTTACATTATCTAAACCTGCACTGAAATAATGAATAACTATATAACACTATAATAACATGATACCACTTCCGATCTCAGTTGTCCATAGATCGATGTCTTCTCACTTTATGGTTTCCTTTTATCCTTATGGTGTTACAAGTCGTAAGTTGTTGATGAAATAATTTCTTGATAGTTTCGTCATAAGGTCAATTCTCGACTAGTACTGTCTCGAATCTGACTGACTGATTGTGCTTTTCAAAGATTTATATCTGTTGATGATGATTTTCACAAAAAAAAATATGCGTTACGATTGCTAGAAAGTTTCTAGAGTTCTGTCCGCAAAACAGAAACTATTTCTTGATGCTTTTGTTGTTGTTAAATTGATGTTGATTCTTGATTTCAGGATTGCTTTACTTCGATGAATTTTGCTTCGCTATCTCACACAATAGTGACTCCAATCTCGTTAAGTGTGTAATTTGGGTTATTACTACTTTACGATTTTGAGTACGAAGAAACTTTATACCTCCACACAATGATTTTAAGATCTCATAGATATCTCTTAAGATGAATTTTAGATTACCACTTGAGATTGAACACTGAGTACACAAAATGTGACCATGAAGATTTTGAGAATTAGATCTCTGAGAATCTTGATTCTTAGAATCTGAATCTTGAGGATCTAAATCCTGTGAATCAAAACGTGAACTAATTTGTGGTTCTAAATGTGGACTTATATTTGCATTAAGATGGTATTCATAATTGGAATCGTCGTGAATCTTGAATTTGAAATTGCAATCGTGAATCTTGGATTTGGAGTTGCAATGAATCTTGTATTTGGAGTTGTAATCGTGAATCTTGAATTTGGAATTGAAATCGTCTTGAATCTTGAATTTGAAATTATAATCGTGAATCTTGAATTTGGAATTATAATCGTGAATCTTGGATTTGGAATTGTTGTCTGGTCGTTGCGTGGATTTTCTCGGGTGTTTTTCTTTAATCCCACACAGCTGCGCCATAATACTCGTCGCACCTGTTGGATTAATGAATGAAAAGACTCTAGGAACTGAGTTCACTTTTACTACCAAACGACTTTTTTCTCTTTCCTTCACATATTCGGAATTTAGCACTTTTCAATTAAGAGTTCATGCACCGAAATTATCTATTAACTATTATTGAATTATTTACCTTGTTATTTTAGGGTTTTCTACTCTTCTTTTGCGGCAGATATGCATTTAACTTGTTTCTTGAAATTTTGTGTGGAGATGTCAAATTTGAGTTGAGTTTTTTCTAATCTCGATTCATCCTGTTTGATTGAAGGCTATTCTTTGTAAATTATTGTTTCACAGTCCTAATAAGATTTTTGAGAAGCTGTTACTATAAATATTTCTTATAACAAATTATAATTTTCTTACCAAATTGCTGGAATAAATTTCCTACTTTTCTAATAAGAGTTCTACTCTTCACGACGACCAGACAGTAAAAGAATGATGTCTGCCTCGACGTGATAGAAGACACCTGGGTCGTTCCTGCCGGCTATATGGAATTGTTTGGAATTCGAACAATCCAATAAGATGACGTGGAATGACTCATTCACAATAGTGAACTTCCGTCTCTAACTAATATTGATTTACGAACGCACCAAATTAGGCTAGTTCGACTTCTTGACCTTAAATATAGTTCTGAATAAGTTGGATCTGTCTTACTTTTTCTAATTTCATTGCTTTAGCGAATGAAATCAATTGATGAAAAGAAAATATTCTTATCCGAATAGATTTTTGTTACTTGTGTTATTTTACCAATACAAATATCATTATTATAATACGCTGGTGCTGTTGCGTTTAGCGAATAATGTTCGGCTAGTGTTTGCGTATACGTTGTTTCCTACAAAGCTTGTTCTTCAGACTAGTCCTCGACTCGTCGGACGAACAAGAAAAGAAACGGTCTTTGAATCTTGTGCGTACAAAAGTGTCTCATGCACAGCTGACAAAGCCGGGCTATTGAAATAAAACATTCTACCTACTTTTTCAAGTCTTTAGTATGCACTACTGATTCAAATCCCTTCTCGTCTTTGACTTTATACAAGTTGTTTCCGACAACTTTTACAACTGTCACTTTCATAAATTTCGGACTGAGTTTTGCGTTCCTATGTTTAGTTGCATCGCTCAATACGAAATTACGCTTGTAAATAACGTCTCCTACATTAAATTTGACATGACTACTTCTAAGATTATAAGTTTTTCTATACGATTCATGCGCTTGTTCTAAAGCTGACTTAAGATGTGTGTGTAAGATGTTCATTTTAGCTGTCTTAGGCAACCAATCTATTTCACTGTTATTGAGTCCATTAAGTTCTTTTAAAAGTTTATAATCGGCACCATGTTCTATCATTCGCTGACCGAACAATGCCTCGTATGGTGACATGCCTAAAACTGAATGTACTGATGTACGTAAAGCACTACCTATGAAAGATAGGTTCTCGTCCCAGTTATATTGTCGAGGATCGATATAAGAACGTATCGCAGATAATATAGAGCGATTGACTCTCTCACTTGCGTTTGCTTGTGGAGCGTACGCAGCCGTTTTAACGTGTCTTATACCAAAAGTTACTATCATTTTACCAAATTCTTTGCTCAAGAATTGTGAACCGTTGTCTGACAACAAACTTTCGGGTACACCGTAAATCATGAAAATATCATCTCTCAAAAACTTAATTACTTCGCTTGAATTCGCTTTCCTCAAAGGTTTGATGAAAACAAATTTAGTTAGCTGATCTAACGCTATTACTATATAACAATTACCTTTACGAGATCGCGGATACGGTCCGAGAAAATCGACATATATATGTTGAAAAGGTCTTTCAACAGTATACGCGTCTCCCATTTCGGTTCGCAAAATCGTGTTGCTAGATTTGGTTGTTTTACAAGTTTCACACTTATTTATGTATGCTTTAACTTGAGATGCCATAGTTGGCCAGAAAAATTGTCGACGGAGTCGATATAGAGTTTTGGCTATTCCACCGTGAGATGCTCTCGGCGGATCGTGAGCCTGCCGAATCATTGATTCCGTCAGCGACGTTGGAATCCACAACTTCCAGACTTGGAGATCCTGAAGCGGGTTTCCTCTACAGTGCCTAATCTTCTTATACACGAAATCTTTCGAAACACGAAGATCAGGTAATCTTTCACTATTCTTTCTGATATGTTCTGCTATCTGGATATATTCTTCCGACTTAAAAGCTGGATCTTCCAGATCAACAAACAATACTTCCGTCGGGTCGATTGACAAAGACCTCGGTGGACATACCTCTGAATGTAGACCCTCTAACTCATGAGTACGAGATAAAGCATCTGGCACTACATTCAGTGTACCCTTCCGGTGTTCAATCCCAAAATCAAACCCTTGCAATTGAAGACTCCAACGCGCTAATCTCCCCGTCAGATCCTTCAAACTCATTAGCCATTTTAGGCTTGCGTGGTCGGTGATGACTAAGAATCTATACCCTTCCACGTACGGTCTAAATTTTTGTATTCCTTTTACAGCCGCTAAACACTCACGCTCGGTGACAGAATAGTTCCGTTGCGCAGCATTTAACTTCTGAGAATAATAATATATCGGTCTTTCTATTCCTGACTCGTCTTTTTGACAAAGTACACAGCCTATCCCAGTATTCGAAGCATCACATAATATGATAAACTGTTTACTAAAATCAGGGTTTATTAACACTGGTTGAGGAGTCAAAGCTTCTTTTATCGCTTGAAATGATTTAATTGCTTCAGTTATAAACTGAAATTTTCGATTTTTCTTCAAAGTGTCCGTCATAGCACTAGCTACGCCAGAGAAATTTTCAATGAATCTTCTGTACCATCCCGCCATGCCAAGAAATCGACGAACTTGTCTTGCGGAAGTCGGTACGGGAAAATCAACTATAGCGGATATCTTTTCAGGATCTGGTTTCAAACATCCTGGTCCTACTACATATCCTAAATATTGAAGTTCTTGGAAACAAAATTTAGATTTACTAACGTTAATCGTCAATCCTGCCTCTAATATTCTCTTTGCTATTATACGCAATATCTTCATATGTTCTTCAAAGTTTTTAGATATGATCAGCAGATCATCTAAATAAACAAATACTTGTTCACGTAGTTCTTGCGGAACAACTAAATTCATAAGGTATTGTAGACTCTGAGCTGCGTTCGAGAGACCGAACGGCATCACTTTGAACTGGTAGAGAGGTCTACCGGGAACGGTGAAAGCTGTCTTCTCCCTAGAACTTTGCTCCAGTGGTATTTGCCAATACGCGTCTTTAAGGTCCACACTCGAGGTGAAGTGTGTCTCTTGAAGTCGTGCTAACAATCCTTCGATATGTGGAATAGGATTTGCATCCTTTTTCGTAACGGAATTAACCTTCCGAAAGTCTAGACACATTTGGTTCTTCCCTGGTTTTCTTACCAATACTACCGGTGAACTCCATGCACTAGAACTCTCTTCTATAACTCCCAATTCAAGCATACGGTCTAGTTCCTCATACACTAGGGTTTGTACTGCTGGAGACATGGGATAGTGACGCTGTTTTATCGGTGTAGCATCACCTGTATCTATCTTATGTTCGACAAGGTGAGTCCGTCCTAAGCCTTTCTCCGCAAAAGATGGAAAGAGCTCAATGACTTCTTTCAATACTTCTGACTCTTGACTCGACAAAACGCACTTTGTCGGTTCTTTAATATTGTCTTCAGATTCAGGATCAATATGCATAGATGCAATAAGTTGTGGAGCGATTTGAAACAACGACCAAAAGTCCACCCCTAAATAAAGTTGTTGAGCCAGTGATGGTACGACAAACAAATCTAATTCGTGGACTATGCCCTTGAATAGAATTGGCGTCTTAACCATACCTACGATCGCTTGCTTCTTTCCGTCCGCTGTAGCGACGGCTGAAGAAAAATTTTTGTAAGGAATATTATTTTCCTTCAAAATTTCTAAAGCTCCCGAGCCTAAGCAACTAATGCTAGCCCCTGAGTCTAAGAGACCGAGCCACGTCTTTCCGAAAACTTCGACTGAAACGTATGGACGATCATCGTTACCTGCATTTGTACAAAGATTTGTTGTGGATATAGCTTTTAGTAATTTTCGTTTAGATTTCATTCTACTTCTTAACTTCGCTATTTTTTTAGAACGACATGGGAATGTCAAAATTCGTTTTCTAGCTTTATAATACTGAATTTGTCTTTCCTGTATAGGTCTTTTTAAAGGAAATATATCTGTCTTTTCTGATTTTGTCACATCCGGTTTTTCTAAAGATTTCTTTTGTTCAGATTTCAATATCGTGATTTTGTTTATGGGTGCTTGAGGGTTAGTTACTTTGCCGAGTACTTCGTCTTCACAATTTCCCCCTCGATTGGAAAATTGCTCTTGGTTACGTTTCCCGAACAGATTGGACAGTTAGGTGTCACCGTTTCTTCTCGACCACATTTGAAACAGAAGAGTCGTCTTCTAGAATCTGGACAATCTCTAAAGAGATGACCCACGCCTTTACAGTTCCAGCACTTAAATTCGTCCTTCCTATGGAAAGCTTCCAATGAAGTGTCTGGTTCCGCTGGTTCTATAGCTAATTGATGTTGGTTTAGCTCATGTACTTGTTTTCGAACTGGTTGGTTCGAGTAAGTATTTTGCGATTTGAAACGCTGGCTTTCGCCGTCTTTTACGTTTAGGAACTTTTCTACGGTTCTACAAACATAGACTAACTCAGCGAGACTGGATGTGTTGAATGTTATCAACAATTCTCCCATTCTCCTCTTTACATTTAATTTGACTAGTTCAACAATTTCGATAGTGGACTTTGGAATTCTTAATCTTGAATTTAACTTCATGATATCTTCATAAAAGTCGTTAAAACTTTCGTTATAACCTTGTTTTCTATCCATCATCTTTCT
Source organism: Eupeodes luniger (assembly GCA_951509635.1). Classification (NCBI taxonomy): domain Eukaryota; kingdom Metazoa; phylum Arthropoda; class Insecta; order Diptera; family Syrphidae; genus Eupeodes; species Eupeodes luniger. The sequence continues at coordinate 172,364,480 of OX608073.1, read as the reverse complement.
AGATAATTCGGAGTCGGTTTCGAGACTTCTATATTGCTCAATCAATGCTGCTTTGAGCTCTATCCAAGTTGCTCTTGGCCTACTCTTCGCCCAGGTCCAATACCAATTTTCTGCTGAACCATTCACGAAATGGTGAAAATTACTCACAACTTCCTCCCACGAAACGTGATTACTTTCTCTCACTCTATCTAATCTAAATAAAAATTCATCTACTGTCATGTTCTTTGTGTCATATTTGATGCCCCACTTATGATAGTGTGGAAATCGCATGAAAGAACTAGCTGGTGATTGTGCTGATATGGATGGATTCGTTGCGGCTGTCGAATCGTTAAGATTCATCTGACCTACTCTAGTCAGGAAGTTATCCACATTGGATCCTCTTGCCATATCAACTCCATGAACTCTAGGTTCATTAGAATGTGTCATATCCGGGTTATTTTGATTCCTAGGAATGGGTAAATTATTCTCAACGTTATGAGGTACGGGTGTTAGTTCTTCATGTAAAGGTCGAGTTGTAGTTGCGCGTGGTAAAGTTTGAGGTAAAGCTTTAGCGAGAGTATCCTTTACGATATTACTCACTTGCTCTAAAATATTGGCTTGACTTCGAGCCAATTCGTCTCTAATGAAACGTTGGTCTCCAGTTCTATTAAGACCTACAGTTGCAGCTACTACTTCCTGTACATAATTATCGAATCTATTTGAGCTATCATTTAATGATTTGTTTCGCGCGTTATGGCTAGAACTGGCCGCTGGTTCATTGAGCCTTTGGTCAATTTGAGGGCTAGTATTATTCTCAGCATTCTCCGAGTTTACCTCTGGAGTACTGGGTCTATCATCGTCGTTTTCGGGTCCTTCCCTACGACTTTGGTTAACTTGATTAAGTAACATACTTGCTCTTCTTCTATACCTTTCTTCACGCGGAATCGGTTGGTACAATAACTTTCTACCTTTCCTATTCATCAGTGCTTAAGTATCTATTATTTCTAATCTAAACTTACAAAACTACAAATTCAAAAAAAATCTTAAATTTAGTAATTTAAATCTTAAACTAATTAAATTTTCATTCCTTTGAATATAAACTATCCAAAGAATGGTCTATAAACTTAACTAATATTAAATCTAATAAATCTTTTTGTAACTTTCTCCAAAAATTTTTATCTCTGAACTTTACAATCAAAAATATCTACATATTCAAAAAAAAAATATATCTCTAAACTAACTAAATGTGTGTGTGCCACCAGGCAAAATCAAAACTAAATGCGCCACCAGGCAAAATCTAAACTGAATACGCCACCAGGCAAAATCAAAACTAAATGCGCCACCAGGCAAAATCAAAACTAAATGCGACACCAGGCAAAATCTAAACTTAATGTTCTCAAAACAAAATATAACTATATCATAACTTTACTGGGTCTTAAGAGTTGGATTCTGGAGTCGGAATAACAACAATATCCTTCCCCAAAGAGAAATATAACTATGTGTTGTTAAAAGTTAATAAAAGCTTCACTGTACCTACCTACGTCTGCAGATACGCGAAATAAAAATCTTACTTTGTTTGATCTTCATCACAAGAATAAAATGAAAAGATAAATCTTCGTTCTCGGAAGAAATAAACTAGTTGCCTCACTGCAACAGACGTGCGTCAGGAAATTGTTCAACTAACCACCGGTCAATGAGTACAAAGTCACCTACTTCTACTTCAAACTAAAATTCTTTTCTTCAGGAACTGATGTTCTTGTTCATGAGAGAATCTTCTCATCGAAAAAGTGAATCTATCGTAACTATCTCCATGCTTCTACAACAGACGTGCGTCGGGATCTACATCACCAACCACCGGTTAAAAGGTTAAGAGCATCGCCACTCTAAACTCGTTCCACAAAATCTGAAATGTAGCCTTATGCAACAGACCACCAAGTAATTAACACTCAAATGCGGACATAAGTACTATCTCCAAAATTCGAGGTCGAAAGAAAATTAATCAACCTTACTACAACAGACGAAATTCACATAATAAACTGAAATTTCCGGATAATAAATAGCTGACTAAATCTCCCTCGAGTAAATCCTCGAGTGAACTTCTTCTACAAAAAGTTCTATCACCAAAATTTTAACCAAAAAAAAAACTAACTCAATACTAACTAAACTAAATAAACATAACATCTTCGAACTGATCTTACTTTTTCAGGTAATTCGCCTTATTCGGGCCCCACGTTGGGCGCCATCTGTAACGAATATTATAATAATATAATATAAAATCAAATTTATTAAAATTTGATGAGAGAGAATTCCTTTCTTTAATAAAATTGAATCAGGCCCCACGTTGGTGTTCGGGCCAATCGTTCTTCTGGCCCCTCACTAGGGCGCCATCTGTAACGAATAAAAAAAAAGAAAAATAATTCCTCACAGAAATGAATCCGCCTATTCCGATATCGTTACGTCTCGATATCATCATAGACTTCATCACCTTTAAAGAACTGCATCGATGTCTTACACTTCCATTTCCAACACCATGTTTCGACTCAACAGCCGAGTCATTCGCTGAAATTCACCAAAAAGTATATCTTCCCACAACTTGCTATCACAGTTGAGCTATAATAACTCATAGGACATTGAAAGATCCTTCTTTATCTTCTATTATCCAGCTGACTACTATAACTCGCTGCATACATCGATCGCATTCCCAAATAAGAGTACAGAAATCTATAAAGATTAAAGTGAATGAGAAAGGGAGATGGGTTTAATCACCTCTGGTCTTCAGAAAAGAAACCTCCTACTCTCTTTATCTACCTGCCTCTAAGAAAGGAATCCTTAACCTTATCCTACACATCACGCTCTATTCGTACCTGTCGTCTGATACGATGTCTACGTGGTTTTCAGATAAGGGTTGTCTGCGCTGCTACAACCACCTGGTCTAAGGGTGCACGCTTGTGCTAACTCATTCGGCTGAGTGGGGTTCTTGCAGTTGGAGCGAGACGGTGTTACATTGTTTTCGACCAGCCAACCTTGATCTTATAGGTCAGTTTAAATGTTAAATATCCTAGGGCCCTATAAAACGCTTTTACCTGAACAGATTGTCCTACTCTTTCCTTCGTGAAATGTTTAAATTAGTTCAGAAATGTCTTAGATTTTCTCGTGATTTATGATGAGGGAAACATAGGTGTTCGTGTCCCTGGAATCGTACTAACCCCTCCCTATCATACCAAAGATACTACCTGATATGAAACCTTTGGTTTCCATTTGATTCCCATATTCAGAAACCCCTGTTTTGAGAGACACTGGTGTTAATGTGCTCTCAGCCTTTCTATACCCTCCCTTATACACTAGTAAGAGATCAACTCCCCTTACGTCCTGCATTGGATTCTCTGATTGGCTTGTTTATTTCTTAGAGAATCCCCAACCTACATGGTGAAATCTCTTAACCACACCTCCTTTAACTGCTCGAATACAACCTCTCTCGACCCATTACTCTTCAACTTACTTCATCATACTTTATCGGTTACGTCTCCGATAACTCAAATACAATGCCATAAGAACTTTTAAATGTTTTTAATTCTATATAAAATTTTGTTTTATTTCGAATAAATTTTATTCTTAATTTTAATACGTACAAAAATAATCGTTTATTAACTAAATATGCTTCCGCTCTTTTACTATTACAAAAATTCTAAATTCGGAATGTCTAAAATTTATCTCTTCGGAATATTCTTTCATTATTTGCGACAAAATTGACTTATAAAACTGATTTAAAGAATTTGTTTATAGACGTACTAAAGTAATCTTCTACCATAGTCAAGTCTCTTTACGATAGGTCATTTAGTTTTCCAAACAAAAATTTACTCTTATTTCTTATTCACTTCTTTAAGACTACGGTCTTTTAAAATTTATAGACTCAGTTTATTTAATCTCAAAATTATATGTAAAAATAGTCTTAACTGACTCAAAGACTTATAAAAAAAATATCAAAACGCTTTCACTTTTCTTACGGTAATAAAATTTCAATATACAGAAATAAATGTCAATTACTAATATGTTAACTCGTAAAATCAATAACATAATATAATTGGACAGAATAAAAATGATAAAATTCACTCACCAGATCTCTTCCTTGTTGATGTGCACACGAACTTGGAGTTGATTGATGTATCTTGCTGTTAAATTGAATTGTTTTAAAGAGTTATATCACAAATTTACTATACACGTTCTTTATCTGCCTTATCCGATATGAATTCTTTTTCTTTTCTTGATTTTTTCCTGAAATTTGTCTTCAAAGAAAGGAGCGGAAGAATTTACAAGAATATCAAATAAACTAATCCCTACTCTTCTATCGACTAATCTGGAATAAATATTTCAATATCTTTTAAGAGAACTTTATATGCTAAATATGTATCAAAACTTAATTTCAAATGAGTGTTTACTCTCACAATTCTACTTGTACTTTTTTCTCACAAATGTGCTACTGAAATCTCTAGGCTTATCATGAATTTCTTTATATATTTGTATAGGTTGGTATCGTTTTAGATACATTCATTAACTTTCAACAAAATGAATATACATTTACTTTACTTTACTATATTTTTAAACAACTTTAACTTTACTTTTCTATGTTTTAATCAACTTTAACTTTACTCTTCTTTGTGCTTCGAGATTCTTAAATTTTTCACTCACTAAAATTTATCTATCTTTACATTATCTAAACCTGCACTGAAATAATGAATAACTATATAACACTATAATAACATGATACCACTTCCGATCTCAGTTGTCCATAGATCGATGTCTTCTCACTTTATGGTTTCCTTTTATCCTTATGGTGTTACAAGTCGTAAGTTGTTGATGAAATAATTTCTTGATAGTTTCGTCATAAGGTCAATTCTCGACTAGTACTGTCTCGAATCTGACTGACTGATTGTGCTTTTCAAAGATTTATATCTGTTGATGATGATTTTCACAAAAAAAAATATGCGTTACGATTGCTAGAAAGTTTCTAGAGTTCTGTCCGCAAAACAGAAACTATTTCTTGATGCTTTTGTTGTTGTTAAATTGATGTTGATTCTTGATTTCAGGATTGCTTTACTTCGATGAATTTTGCTTCGCTATCTCACACAATAGTGACTCCAATCTCGTTAAGTGTGTAATTTGGGCTATTACTACTTTACGATTTTGAGTACGAAGAAACTTTATACCTCCACACAATGATTTTAAGATCTCATAGATATCTCTTAAGATGAATTTTAGATTACCACTTGAGATTGAACACTGAGTACACAAAATGTGACCATGAAGATTTTGAGAATTAGATCTCTGAGAATCTTGATTCTTAGAATCTGAATCTTGAGGATCTAAATCCTGTGAATCAAAACGTGAACTAATTTGTGGTTCTAAATGTGGACTTATATTTGCATTAAGATGGTATTCATAATTGGAATCGTCGTGAATCTTGAATTTGAAATTGCAATCGTGAATCTTGGATTTGGAGTTGCAATGAATCTTGTATTTGGAGTTGTAATTGTGAATCTTGAATTTGGAATTGAAATCGTCTTGAATCTTGAATTTGAAATTATAATCGTGAATCTTGAATTTGGAATTATAATCGTGAATCTTGGATTTGGAATTGTTGTCTGGTCGTTGCGTGGATTTTCTCGGGTGTTTTTCTTTAATCCCACACAGCTGCGCCATAATACTCGTCGCACCTGTTGGATTAATGAATGAAAAGACTTTAGGAACTGAGTTCACTTTTACTACCAAACGACTTTTTTCTCTTTCCTTCACATATTCGGAATTTAGCACTTTTCAATTAAGAGTTCATGCACCGAAATTATCTATTAACTATTATTGAATTATTTACCTTGTTATTTTAGGGTTTTCTACTCTTCTTTTGCGGCAGATATGCATTTAACTTGTTTCTTGAAATTTTGTGTGGAGATGTCAAATTTGAGTTGAGTTTTTTCTAATCTCGATTCATCCTGTTTGATTGAAGGCTATTCTTTGTAAATTATTGTTTCACAGTCCTAATAAGATTTTTTAGAAGCTGTTACTATAAATATTTCTTATAACAAATTATAATTTTCTTACCAAATTGCTGGAATAAATTTCCTACTTTTCTAATAAGAGTTCTACTCTTCACGACGACCAGACTGTAAAAGAATGATGTCTGCCTCGACGTGATAGAAGACACCTGGGTCGTTCCTGCCGGCTATATGGAATTGTTTGGAATTCGAACAATCCAATAAGATGACGTGGAATGACTCATTCACAATAGTGAACTTCCGTCTCTAACTAATATTGATTTACGAACGCACCAAATTAGGCTAGTTCGACTTCTTGACCTTAAATATAGTTCTGAATAAGTTGGATCTGTCTTACTTTTTCTAATTTCATTGCTTTAGCGAATGAAATCAATTTATGAAAAGAAAATATTCTTATCCGAATAGATTTTTGTTACTTGTGTTATTTTACCAATACAAATATCATTATTATAATACGCTGGTGTTGTTGCATTTAGCGAATAATGTTCGGCTAGTGTTTGCGTATACGTTGTTTCCTACACCATACACCACGTATCCAAGTTTAGTCTCGGTAACAATCGGCCCGATTTTATTAGACCCAATTGTTCGTATCGGGGCTCCCAGGTGACAGTTGTCTAGCCCAATTAAAATTTGTGGACTCGCATCATTATATTCCACGGCTGGGAAGCTAGATAATATATCAATTGCATGGTCATGGTCCAATAAGTCTGCTTTGGTAAGTGTCTGAGTCGGCAAACTCAGTTCATTAACTGTGTGTGCTGCTTCCATCTTATACCTCTCAGCACCATCAACATCTGCGCTAATATGCAAGTCAACAACAAAGGATTCGTTTGTGAACGATTCTTGACCAAACCATTGAAGTTTTAGATCTGTCTTTCGCCCCTTCAAACGCAAACTATCAGCCAGCGCAGCGCTCATTATGGTCACAGATGATCCTTCATCAAGAAGAGCATATGTTCGCAGCACTACACCATTACCAAAAAGTCGAACTGGTAGTACTCGAAATAGAATTTTGTTGTCTTTTCCCTTGCTGCACCTCAAAATGTTTTTCTCAACTACTGGTACGGCGGCGGCGGCGTTGGCTTGAAATGTCAAGATTCCTGATGCTTCTCTGTCTTCATGCAACGATGGATGATGATTCTTTTCACATCCATGCTTTCCACAAGCCCTTTTCGATTTACAGAAACGCACGGAGTGACCAAATTTGAGGCAACAAAAACACAGCATTTGCTTCTTCACATAATTCCATTTGACTGTAGCGTCTTGTTGGTTGTAGGAAGGACACTCTGAGATTAAATGTTTTGCTTTCTTACATAGGCGGCAAGTTTGATTTGGTTTGACTATTGGCACCTTTTGTTCTGCGGCATAGAGAACGTTTCTTTGATTTGGCTTCTGTCCGGATTTAGGCTGAGGCTGTGGGCAAACTGGGGTAACCAAACAAATAAATCTAAGTCAGCCACTGTTCGAAATGTCTTATTGTTGGATAGGGTTGGTAACAGATGCTTCTCTGAACCCACTCCAACTTCTTGCTCATAGGAAGTTTGCTAATGAGCTCGTCGAGGATTGTAGGGTTGGCTAGCTGTGACGTCATTCCACTTGCTTGTAGAAAAGTGGCCAGATTCTGGACTTTGGTTGCAAATGGTATCAATAATTCCAATTTGTCTTCTGGAATCGGGTTTATTTCACTGGTTTTGAGTAACTGGCTTCGTAACAATATATCTGGGCGACCAAATAGAAATTCTAGAGCTGCCATGGCTTGATTTATATTGCTCGGGTGGATAAGCATAGCTTCGACGACTTCTCTGGCAGACCCTTTTAGTGCTTTCTGCAGGCGTAATAAATTATCTACATTTGTATAATTATACATGGCAGTAGAATCTCGAAAGGATGTTGAAAACAACGGCCAGTCCTCAGGCCTCCCAGTAAATTCAGGCAGATCATGTAACTTACGGCTGGCTGCGGCCTGATATGAATACAAATTGGTGTCAGCACCTGCACTGTATGGTGTCGGCATTGGCGGTGCTACTGTTGGTGGTGCTTCAATTTGATTCGAGTTGAAAGACTGGAATCCAGACAACGGTGGCAAGAACGATGGCACTTGCGGAACACTTATTGGTATTAATTGGGTTCCGCTATTAGAACCTGGCGGACGTGGTGGCACAGACGGTTGTGATTGCATGTAGGAAATTCCACACCATGAACTGGGCATGTACTGTGACAATTCGAATCCAGTGGACATATTGCCAGCAGGAGTAGCTGTCACCGTGTTTGTGGCAGACACTAATTGTACACTGGAAGACACAACTGAAGAACTTGTACATCGGCCAGTCACATCTGAAGAGTTACGGTGGCACTATGATGTTGCGTGGCTAAAACTTCTTGCAGACGAAGTTTTTCTTCCTTTTCAGTGGCTGCAGTAGACAACGCTGTTTGGAGTTGCAAGCGCATTTCATCCAATTGCTTTTGGATTTCTTCCATAGCTGTCGATTTGCAACTCTTATCGACGATTGTCTTTTCCAAATCTGTGTCGCTTCCACTTTCCATAATATGCTCGTCAGAGGAAGACTCGTCCTGAACGGACTTATTTGGGTTCAGTCTGGAACTTTGGCGTTGGCCGGTGACTTTCTTTTTCATGGAGTTCTATGGCTATATTGTTCGCTGGCTGCGCAATCTCTGGCTGAGAATAATTTGTGGGACAAGGCTTCCAATCCCAATGGCAATATTCTTAAAAATAAGAATAAAATTTGTAGGTAAACGCCGGCACAAAGCAGTGATTGAAAGAAATATAACGACTTTCTTGTATTTAAAAGTAAAGATGTTTATTCTCTGTATAAAAAATAAATCAATAAAGTGTTTAAAAAGTAAAATGAATTACCTACTATTTTTAGCAATTCGGTCGGCGTTCATCTAAAAAGTGCAAATCTATGCAAAGCGAAAGTAGTACCACGTAAAAAGGATGTATTCCTACATTGTAGGCACGCGCCAATTTATCTCACATCTGTTTGACCGACCGAAGCAGAACTACCTTCCGAACCATTACATTAGCTTCGTTCAATTATTTAACACATATGTTGAAAATACATTTAAGAAAGGAAGAAAAAATAAGTTAGTTGCGAGACATTTTAAAAATAATTTGTATGGATTCGTATAGTAACTCTGATGCACATGTACGAGGTATGAGGCTTAGTTTTGGTTGCCTTTCTTATTTTGATTTTTTTTGACACATATATTGAACACATGTGTGTATGAACATGTATCCATAGATATATGTATATGACAAAAGCGTGAGTTTTAATTTCGGTCTTTTTGTGGTTTGTTAATAATTGTTTTTTTGTTGTCCTAGCAAAACGTAGGTATGTTGCGCATTTTGTGAACTTAAACAGGTGTAGGTACCTACTCATGTAAAATTTAATTTTTCTTATTTAGAAAAATTGTATAAGTAAGTAAGTATGCAAAAATGTAAGTTTAAGCTGTATCGAGAAGTTAAATAAATATATTTGAAAGAAGTCTGGTTTCTTGTAAAATAAACATTAGGTAGGTATCTTAAAATGTTACAAAACATTAACAATAATATTTCTATGGGATGAAACAACTTTGAAGTAAATACCTTTCTTTATTCAATTCAATTTATAAATTCAATTTTTAATAATTTTTTTGCTTAAGGTTTTTATATATTTTCAACATTTTTTGTATTAAATTAAATAAGTTTGAAGTCAATATCTTTCTCTGTTTTCAAGATGCTTTAGTAGAAACTATTTTTACCTGTTTTAAGTAGTTTTCTGTAGGTTTTTTTTTCTAAAAAAAATAGTAAATTGGGATGTTAAAATAGGTCTGTTCAGTTTTGTTTAGAAGTTTTTTTTATGTTTAATATATCACTGCTCTTAGCCTATTTAAGCAAAGGTGGTTTTGTAAAAAGTTTAAGGGACAATTTTTGGCCTTGACAAATAAAAATAAAATATATATATTTATAATTATTTATTTTATTACTGATCTTTTATAAAATTACCTTCGCTTAAATAGTTTCCAGGGGTCACGATAGGGGACGTGGCAGAATATCTCAATTTAATTAATATTTCCTTTAAATCAAATTGAAGCTTATCTTTTGACATTTGTTGAATACAGTTTTCACAGATACTATGCATTTTTTCATCGATTTAAAAAGGCAATAGCCTGCATAGTATTTGGTAGCAAGATCGTCGATTTTGTTCACCTTAATACATTTTTTAAGGGATCTTTGCTATATTTATTAATATTTATGTAAATAATATAAATTATTATGGTCTATATATAATGCTTTTTGTATTTGCAAAATGTTCAAACCTTTGAAACAAAACGCTTTGCTTCTTGAATTAATAGGCTGAATGTTGAGAATATATGTTTTCATTTCTCTTATTTCTCTTATGAACTAAGCCTAGCTTCAAGGATATTGTCAAGCAAAAGTTTAGATGAAGAGGTTCAATTTGCTTGCACAAAATGTGAGGCTCATGTTAAAAGGCAAACTTTTTATATAAAAAAAAATTGCAAGTCTTAAGAAAATTTATAATGCTCTTAAAATGAAAATAAAAAAAATCGAAGAAAGAAAATAAATGTTTGGAAACAAAATAATCGTTTAAGAGAAAAAAATAAAATACTTAAAGCCCGTGTAAAGCTAAATGTACAAGAGAAAATTGACGTTTTACCTATGAACCAAAACTCAAAAACGTTTGCAACTCATTTTGTCGCAAAGTAAAACAGAGTACACTGAAGAAGAGAAATGGATTTCGCAGTGTATATTTTTGCGTTCATCCGTTCATAATTTTTTGAGAAAAGAATTAGAATTTCACTTGTCTCATCCATCTTCTTTGCATAGATATATAAGCGTTAAAGGCATTTCTCCAGGCTTAAACAAAAACGTTTGGAAGATATAGACAAAATTACCTCAAAAGAAAGAGAAAGAAGTGGTTCTAATTTTTGATGAAATGAGCCTTCAGACAAGTTTAACCTACAATGAATACAAAGATGTAATTGAAGGTTTTGTAGATTATGGCAAAAATCAAAGATCTGATATATGTGCTAAGGCAGAATGCGTTTTTATGATAAATAGTTTGAGCGGCAACTTTAAAAAAGTTTAAAACAATAGATACACACTTGAAAGCCTACGTATACAACAAAATATAGACAAAACAATGAATACACAGGAAGATAGAGACAACACAATAGCCAGCTACTCTCTTGCATTAAGAGCGGTGTAATTTTCTGATAAAATTTTGATTGTTTACTTTCATGTAGTTAATGTAGTTTTTTTCTCTTTTCTGTAAGTTTTGTATTAAATTTCCGTTTAATTATTTATGTTCAAAAATTTAAAATAACTCCTTTTTACTATAGACAAAAAAAAAAAAAAAAAAAAAAAAAACTCAGTTTAAATCGTTTATAAAAAAATAGTGCTTTATTATATGTAACAAACGACAAAAAACATGTAAGTTTCAAATCGAAAAATTTTATAAGTGCAGTTTGTTAAATAAATGTTATCCTCAGATTTAATAAAATTCCCCTGAAGAAGTCGAGAAATTACGACGAAACGTAGGGAAAAAATATGAAATAAAGTTTTTTATTTGCATATATGGATGAAGTGACCAAAAAAGCCCGATTTCTTACAAAAATAACCATAATTTAAATAATTGGTCAAATCGTTATTAATTCAAAAGTTTTGTATCATGTCATTTGCCCAAGTAATATCCCTTTGCAACAACTTGAGGTAGAAGTGCATAACTGTTTGGATATATGCGAAGAATTAAAATCAAATGTACGAGCTATTTGCTGCGATCAAGGGCCTACAAATCGAAGTTTGTTTAGTAAATTATGTCTAGATGACAAAAAATGTAACTTTGTTTACAAAAAAAAAAAAAATGTATGGTATGTATGATATTCCTCATCTTTTAAAAAGGATAAGGAATAATTTATTGAAATATAATTTGGCCACGGATGATGATATTGTGAGTTGGAAAATAATTGAATATATGTACAATTCTGAAAGATTAAATGCAACAAAAATTTGTCCAAAATTAACATCGGCACATATTGACCCAACCGAATTTCAAAAAATGAATGTAAAGTTGGCGGCACGAGTTCTAAGTAGATCTGTAGCTTGTGGAATTGAAGCTTTATTAGGTAAATTTCCCATAAATATATGGCATTTTGCAAAACCAACAGCTAATTTTATAAACAAAATAAAGGCTTTTCGACCTTTTAAGTTGAAAACCAGCTATTTAAAAAAATGATCAAAATCTAATATTAATAAGAGAAATGAAAACATATATTCTCAACATTTAGCCTATTAATATTCAAGAAGCAAAGCGTTTTGTTTCAAAGGTTTTGCCTTAAGTATTGAGAGCATATATATAGACCATAATGATTTATATTATTTAAATATTAACAAATTTAACCAAGATCCCTTAGAAAATTTATTTGGAAAGATAAGAGCAAGAAATGTTAATAAAAGTAATCCAAATGCTGCTGAATTTAGCTCCCTTCTAGCAAAAGTTATAGCTATGAAATTTGTATTCAAATCTAAATGTTCAAACTGTGAAGAAAACGATATAGAATATCTTAAAGTTGATTGGAATGCTATTTTACAAACCAATGCTGAGGAACAAATATCGATTCCGTATGAGCTACCGGAGAATGAATCATTTGAGAATATATGTAGAAAACGACATGAATATTGATAATAAATTAAATGATTTACCGACTGAAGACACCATATTGATAAAGGTGCCGGAAATCGACGATCTTGCTACCAGATACTATGCAGGCTTTTGCCTTTTTAAATCGATGAAAAAAATGAATAGTATCTGTGAAAACTGTATTCAACAAATTTCAAAAGATAAGTTTCAATTTGATTTAACGAAAATTTTAATTAAATTGAGAGAATACGAAACCTCAAAAGAAAATACGGTTCTTATATGGCCTTCTGAAAATTGTTTCCAAGTCTGTAGTCTTCACGTCGATATTCTGCCACGTCCCCGTTCGTGATACCTGGAAACTATTTAAGCGAAGGTAATTTTATAAAAGATCAGTAATAAAATAAATAATTATAAATACGTACGATATTTTATTTTTATTTAAATTGTCCCTTAACTTTTTACAAAACCACCTTTGCTTAAATAGGCTAAGAGCAGTGATATATTAAACATAAAAAAAACTTCTAAACAAAACTGAACAGACCTATATTAACATCCCAATTTACTATTTTTTTTAGAAAAAAAAAACCTACAGAAAACTACTTAAAACAGGTAAAAATAGTTTCTACTAAAGCATCTTGAAAACAGAGAAAGATATTGACTTCAAACTTATTTAATTTAATACAAAAAATGTTGAAAATATATAAAACCTTAAGCAAACAAATATATGTGTCAAAAAAAATCAAAATAAGAAAGGCAACCAAAACTAAGCCTCATACCTCGTACATGTGCATCAGAGATACCATATGAATCCATACAAATTATTTTTAAAATGTCTCGCAACTAACTTATTTTTTCTTCTTTTTTTAAATGTATTTTCAACATTATGTATATTGTTTTATTTGACATAATAAAATATAACATGGAAAAATTAATAACTATGGTTTTTATTTTCATATTCAATAATAAATATCATAAATAGCATAAAATACCTACATCGCTTGAACAATAATAACTGAAATATGGTAACATCGGGACCAAAACATCATCGAAACCAAAACAGTTTCTGTTCTTCTTTGTCCATTGTATATATATTTCTTATAGTACTCTCATGAAGAGGAACGATCAAAGCGACATCTGAGAGGCGTGGAGATGAAAGAATTTGATCCCTTTTCTTATACCCCTCAATAGATGGGAAGAGTTGAGAATGTGAGGGAAAATGCAACAATGATTAAAGAATAGAAAATAGAGAAGAACATATGCAAATGTAGAAGAAGATTGAGGGAGACAATAGAAAGAACCTTTTGACATTATATGTGTGTATGCATATTATACTTGAAGAGGAATGATTTTACGGTTATGCTTTGGCAAGAAATAGAAAAAGTATAACAAAAACAATAACAAAGCAAAAAAGTAGTTGGAAGAGTACTTTATGCGGTTGGTAGTTAAACATATTTTTTAATATATTTTTTTTTCAATTCAAGAGGGTGTTCCCGATAATGGTCTTTATTTTTGATATGACTCTTAAATCAAATAAAAATTATATTTTATATTTTTTATACCAAAAATTTAGTATGATATAATTCCTTTAGTTTGTCCGTTTTATATTTATATGTAGGTATATGTATATAAAGGGTGAATTTTTAAAAGCTATAGGAAAGTCTTTCAAAACAAAAACACATAAAATTCAGAAAAATGCATGAAATCTTTATTTGAATCGATAGTACGGTCCATATAATTTAATGTTTGAAGATTATTTCATGCAAATGTTGACCTTGCCTCAAATTGTCCATGCGCTTAGTCAAATTTTGGCATACTCTTTCCAAAATTTCGGCCGGTATCTCACGAATAAATGCAAACGTTGTTCGTTTGTAAGACGATTCATGGTTCAATTATAGACCAAGCTGAAGATGTTTGACAGTGAAATAAAATACGAAACGTGCTTCAGCTGTTTAAACCAGTGTTGCCAAAAGGAAAATAGCTAAAAAATCGCCCTTTACTTTAAAAGAGACTCTTTTGTTTTCAAAAGGATTTTTTTCTTGATTAGCTATTCAATTTTGATTGCTTCAGAACTTGCAGCTAAACCTCAAACTATCTACGAATTCCTTAGTAAGTTCTAATATACGAGAGTCAAATGGGCTATATGTTCTAATAAGATATCCATTTGAATCTTTTACAAGAAAAGACCTTAAAAGATTAAAACTGAAAAAAGTAAAATGTTCTGGACTATATGAATCGAAGAGACTCACAGAAGCAATTAATGTTATCATAATGATATCTCCACATAAGAAACACTTCCATTCTGTCCAAATTACTGCCATGTCATCATAATACCTCATAAATTAAGCTTATACCTTTCCAATTTAGGCATTGACACTTGTAAGGTTAATTTGTCAACGTAGTTTTATATTATATTATATTTATTTATTTAAAGGTATGTTTTTTTATGTGAAAATTAAAATTTCAATGCAGTACACACTATTTATCCCTTTAAAACAAAAATCGACCTATTTTTGAATACCTACCTTTTAATTTTTGATTGTGTTTGTACTTGATGCGTACAAATAACAAATAATACGCAATAATAACAACAACAAAATAATTGAATATATTTAAAATCTTCAATGCATCATATGCCAAATATGGCAACATTTCATTTTTCACAAAAATTGAAAATTTAAAATCAAACGAGAATTATTAAATTCAAAATACCTATACATGAGTATACATAGCTACAAACATATGTATTTGTATATGCCAAATATGGCAACATTTCATTTTTCACAAAAATTTAAAATCAAACGAGAATTTTTAAATTCAAAATACCTACAACGTTAAAATATACATAGCTACAAACATAATGTATTTGTATATGCCAACATTTCATTTTTCACAAAAATTGAAAATCAAACGAGAATTTTTAAATTCAAAATACCTACAACGTTAAAGTATACATAGGTTCAAACATATGTATGCATATACAACATATCTCCTCTGCATTGCCACGTGGAAGCAAAAAAAATGTAAACAAAAATTATTCCTTCTTGGTTTGACATTTGTAATTTAGCTATCTCCCTCGAACATATTAATGCTTATGAAACTTAAACAAATTTCCTTTTTTCATTCTTTCTTTAGTAATTTTCTCCTCATTATTAATTTCCTACCAAATATTTTGATACACGCAGCGCCCTCAAGGCGTTGTGGAGATGAAATAAAAAATTTCGTCTCATAAGAGTACTATAGGAAATATGATGGGTGATTTTTTAGCTATTTTCTTTTTGGCAACACTGGTTTAAACAGCTGAAGCACGTTTCGTGTTTTGTTTCACTGTCAAACATCTTCAGTTTGGTCTATAATTGAACCATGAATCGTTTTACAAACGAACAACGCTTGCATTTATTCGTGAGATACCTACCGGCCGAAATTTTGGAAAGAGTATGCCAAAATTTGACTAAGCGCATGGACCATTTGAGGCAAGGTCAACATTTGCATGAAATAATCTTCAAACATTAAATTATATGGACCGTACTATCGATTCAAATAAAGATTTCATGCATTTTTCTGAATTTTATGTGTTTTTGTTTTGAAAGACTTTCCTATAGCTTTTAAAAATTCACCCTTTATATACATATACCTACATATAAATATAAAACGGACAAACTAAAGGAATTATATCATACTAAATTTTTGGTATAAAAAATATAAAATATAATTTTTTTTTGATTTAAGAGTCATATTAAAAATAAAGACCATTATCAGGAACACCCTATTGAATTGAAAAAAAAATATATTAAAAAATATGTTTAACTACCAACCGCATAAAGTACTCTTCCAACTACTTTTTTGCTTTGTTATTGTTTTTGTTATACTTTTTCTATTTCTTGCCAAAGCATAACCGTAAAATCATTCCTCTTCAAGTATAATATGCATACACACATATAATGTCAAAAGGTTCTTTCTATTGTCTCCCTCAATCTTCTTCTACATTTGCATATGTTCTTCTCTATTTTCTATTCTTTAATCATTGTTGAATTTTCCCTCACATTCTCAACTCTTCCCATCTATTGAGGGGTATAAGAAAAGGGATCAAATTCTTTCATCTCCACGCCTCTCAGATGTCGCTTCGATCGTTCCTCTTCATGAGAGTACTATAAGAAATATATATACAATGATTTAAAGTAGCGGACATAATTTTTGAAAAGCTTTTAAATAGTCACATAAAAAAAGTAACGGACAGACCAAAAACATTGATGAAATACGTAGATGATATATTTGCCATTGTTATATAGGAAGAAATCAAAAATACTCTTACTTTCCTCAACAGTTTTCATAAAAAACTACAATTTTTGGTCGAAGTTGGGAAAAACAACCGATTGTCCTATATTGACGCAGTTGTTATCCGAGATTAAGTTAAAATAAATTAAAGTGATCTCAAAAACCTACTTCACCTGAAAGTATATTTAATTTTGATTCGCAACATCTCAAACAGACAATAGGTATTTAAAGAGCTAATAATCTTATGAAAAGAGAACTCTCGATTAGTGAAACCAAATTCACAAATAAGTAATTAAAAAAACATTACTGAAAAAATCAATTTCATAAAAACAATAAACACACTGACAACAAGACATGAAAATATGAGATATGATCCACAGGAGAAAGAAAGACAAAACAAAAGAATGATTATCGGTACCAAAAACACTTCAAAAAAGATATAAATCATCGGTAGCCATCTTGGTTTGGCAACAAGCTAAAGTAATAAAAGGATGCGTGACATTTCCCTTGAAAATGTAACATTTCCCTTGAAAATGTAACATTTTCCCTTAAAACTCATTCTATGTGAAAACAAGCCATCATTTTTTGTTGAAATTCACATTATTATTATTATTCGACATTACAGATGCAACAATGTAATCAAATTTTTATATCTTCATATAGTGTTTTTGATCGAATCGCTTCATATAATCAACTCGGACAATACGATAAATCGACGAACAGACATGAAAAAAGTAAGCCCGTAATATAAACATCTGTTGTGGATGAGGGGAATGAATATTTTCACTAAACTTGCTATTCCCCGCCTAAAATCGGAGTTTACTTTGCTGAAGGTGTTGAGTTTACTGAATCAATTAATCATGACAGTTCTATAATTAGTGAAAGGGAGCGTTCAAAAAATAAATTCAACGTTGCCAAGTCCCTATTTGATAATCCGATTTATGCTTAAAATGTTCCTTTAGCATCATAGGAAACTTCACACTCTCTACTAAACAACCTACTCCATCACTCACTCTAACTCTTTAGAACGATGAATATAAGAAAAGAATTGAAGCGTCTAGGGATTTTGTTACGCGGGATTCTGTTATGCAGGATTCTGTTGCGCAGGATTTGGGGTTCCTGCGTAACGAAATATCGCCGTTTCACTCCTTATTCAAATCAAAGGTCTAGCTCTGAATGTACTATTGAAATGTGAGACACAGATGAAATTGTGATTTAGGAGCTAACTTCCCATTGAATAAAGTTATTTTTTGAGGAATAATAAAGAGATCAACTGAATTTGCAATTGGAAAAGTTTCTTTTATTATGTATGCCTAACCATATATCGTCGGCTTAGGTTGAAAACCGACTAAGTCCATTAATTCTACGTCATATAATATATTATATAAAAGTGCTTATAGAAAACTATCAAATTGTTAAAAGGAAGTATATTAGAATATTTTCAATATAATTGAATATATTTAAATATTACAATTTGTTGAAATACTATGTTAAAAAAATCACAAATGGAGTGACTACTTATGCCACTCTAAGCCGACAATATGTTATGATTATTGTGCATCGAATCTCATTGGTATATAAACAGCTAAATAATAAAATTTTGACAAACACACACATATATCATGATATTAATTATATTTTCTTTTGAAGCTTCGTGGAGTCTACATTTTATTAAAGCACCTAAGTAGAATACTTAACCGCGATTACTAACAGAGTATTTTTCAATCTTATTTCCTTATTAATTCTAAACATAAACTTAAAATTATGTCTATCTAAATACGATGAATTTAAGCATATGTATTTCAAACCAAATTAAATTATGTAATTTTTCGCTACGCAATGTTTCTATTCGCATAAGATGTGTATTGTCGTTTGAAGAGGTAAAATTTACTAAAAATTTGTGATAATTTAACCATTTATATCTTTTTTACATTTTCCTTGATATTTTGGCGTGTCAGGACTTTCGCATGGTTTGATAATTAAAGGATTTCACAGGCATTGGAATGAACACGGTTGTGTCGCCCGTTTGCATGTTGGCTGAAACCAGAACAGCATTGGTGGTCTCGTGAGTGACTAAAGCTTTGGCTAGTAGACATTTTTGATTCATGGTGACATGGTTTCACTGAATGGCCGTGTGTGTGTCTACTGAAAATATTAAAATTTGAGAACTAAAATAATAGTACAAGTTTTATTTTCAATGTTATTTACCCATGGCTGCATATGCCAGATTCTGATAATGAGTTTGGTAAAGGTGGCAAACTGAAAGGACAAAATTGGGGAAGATCTGTCTCCAAAACTTCTTCGACCATTTTGTCAAGTTTCTCAATTGCTTTGGACTGTTTGGCCGCCATCATTGCTTTCCGCGCCGCTTTTGAATTGCTTATATTTAAGCTGGAACTTTTTTCTTCTTTGCTTTTGCAACTAGTATTTTTGTAGGATATGTTTTTATTTCTGAAATTTAGAAATCTATTTTTAAAATTTAAATGTATTATTTAAAAGTACACTTAAATTTAAAGCCATAACTTATTAAAAGAGCACGACAATATACATGGATATTAAACCCAGAGCGTAGACGACCAAAGTTCGTATCAAATGACAGTTGAAATGAGCAATTGCAAAAAGCGCATTTTCTTTCCTTATAGCAAGCTTTACTTATCGTTCGCGTGATACAAAATTCCTTCGTCTGAACTCCGGGTCAAAAATGGAAAATTATCTATGAAAGAATTTTAACTTATAGATTTTTTATACGGCTTAACTTACAGAACCGATAGAATTTATAAAAAAGCGTCAAATACTTGCAACCTTACTACGTAAATGTTACTGGAAATAAAAGTAAAGGTCAACAAAGCTGAAAGTATTTCTTTTTCTAGTATTCATTACACAAACATGTAAATGTATTGTCGTCAATTACATTTTACGCAATATTACACACCCAAAGATTTGTCAATACCTTTAATATGCTAGAGGCACAGTGTGAGCATTAGGAAAAATGGAGGTATTGGATTGAAAGTGTCAATGTAAATTGGTTGTGAGTTCTTGAACATTGCAATGACTGGAAAAGACAGATTGTGGTTAGGCATTCCATGTTCCCTTTCTATGTCTAAGGGATGAATATCTCTACTTTACAGTACGAACGAAGGTGGACTCATGGGAATTCCTTGAAGCGCGAGTATACTTCGCTAGAGCAGAGGCCGACAAAGGCGATGACTACGGAACATCGCAATCCGTCTGTTCTGAAGAAACCTGATGGATTGTGGACTTAAGCTGAGTCCTTAGAAGTACTGATAGCGAAGAGGTAGAAGTTTCTATTCAAGAATGGATAATTTCTATGCTAAGTGATAGAAGGATTGAAGATTCTTTAGGTAACACAATTTCAACCACACAAGTGAGTAGAGGAACTCCCCAGGGATGTTCTTTCCCCGCTCCTATGGATTTTAATCATGAATAAAATCCTCATAAAATTAAAAAAGTTGTGGGGTGAAGACGTATCTATGCTGATAATTTAGTTTTATTGGCTCGGGAAAGTTCGTCACCGTGATTAGCGAATTCACGGAGATGGCTCTGAAGAAAGTTAGCGGCTGGGCCACGAAAAGTGGAAGTAGGTGTGTTTCGTTAATACGAATTTTTATAAAATTAATTTACTAAAATAAAATCTGAATTAAAAAATATATCGAATTTAACTTTAAATTAAAATACATAAGTATATCACTATTGTGAACTAGAATGTTTTATATAATTTTCAAACTTCCCGCCCATCCGGCCATATTTTATTTAAAATGTAAAATTAAGAAGAAAAAAGAAAAGAAAATGAAATGAAATGAAATGAAATAAAACCATTCCACACGATAGTTCCGCACTGTAAATACGCATTTTTTTTTTAATCCGCATTTTGTCGTTTAAGTTTAAATTCTTAATTAATTTTTGAACTTATTTAACAGCTCAAGTAAGAGCTAATTTACAAAAAAGCTTGTTAAATTTTCATGGCGCCCGAGCAGGGACAATATTAAAACTAATAATTTGTTCCAATTTAAATAAAATCCGCGAAGTGTTAAATCTATACATATATCACATATATATCGCATATATAATATGTACATTAAAAACACATACATATATCGCGTGTGAATTTTATTAAGAAACAATTTAAATTTAAAACAATTAAAGTTAATAAATCGGTGGAATCATTAATTCGTGCGTGAGTGCATCATAATTGTGTAAAGCAAAAACCACCTCCAGAAGGATCCATTGCTGCGAACATCGCCTGCAGAGAGCAACAACAACAACACCAAAAGGAGCTCCAAAGTCACCCCAATGTCAGAGGACAAAAGCCCAAGGGAAGTCGACACAGAAACTGAGGTATCCACAAAAACTGAAAGTTCTTAAATTTAATTTATTGCATACAATTGCAAATATTTCTCAATAATATTTAAACTTCAATTGATATAATTGATAGCAAAAAATTGCAACATTTTTGTTTTAATAATTAAAACAACACAACTTTCAGTTTTTGTCATTCTTGCAATACATATATACACATACATATATTCTAATATTATATTTGGTGAAACAAACAAAGTGCGGTTTTTTGTTTAAATTTTATTACTATATACACATATTTAAAAAAAAAAAGTGAAATTAAAACTAATAATTTAAAATATCAATAAATTTAATTCATTAAAATTGAATTGCATCTTGATCTGCTGCCGCGCTGCCGCCGCTGTCGCTGTCGCCGTCCGTCGTACACATCGATATTTTTTTTGCGAAAAAACACTCATTATCTTCGTGATAATTGTTTGGAACTTTACGTTCATAAATTGTATACGCGAGTTGTTAATTAACTAATAAAGTTTACGATTTCATTTAATTTTATTTAATTAAATAAAACAATTTATGTGAATTAAACCGAAACTCTTGTAGTGAAATTTGTTTACAATTTGTTTTGACATTTCACTCGTTTGAGAATTGACAGTTCGTTAAGTTCATACTCTCTTTCGTTAAGCTCTCAGCTGTCAAGAGTGATCGTGTTTAGTGACGCAAAATAATTTCCAAATTTATTATACGAAGAGTGTGTTCAGCCAAATATTTATGAAAAATATTTTATTTTCAAACAATTTCGATTTGAAATAAACAACTTTCGGCAATTTGCACATAAATAGTTTGTGTTTAATTTATTTTATTTTCGAGGAATTTCGTATAGAAATAAACTAATTTTCTAACGATTTTCCAATTTTTAAATTCAAAAACTGAAGTGCAAATTGAATAGTTTGGATAAGCTAATTCCAATAAATAAATTATTTTTCGAAAGTTACTAAATAAATAAATTAATTAAATTGACGGGCAAGAAAAGGCAGCAATCACCTAAGAAAAGCGCAGATCTTGAACATTTGGTTCATCAGCGATTACAAATTAAAAATAATATAATTCGTATTAAAACGGGTCTTGAGGAAAAAACTTTATCGTTAAATCCAATCGAATTAGAATGTCGATTAGATATTTTAAATTCATATATTGATCAATTGATGAATTGTCAGTCGGAAATAGAATCAGAAGATCGTACTGATGATTCTCGCGGTGAGTTGGAAGACATTTGCGTTGGTGCTAAAGCACTACTTATTTCACATGTCAATAAAAGACGAAAGTGGAGTGTAGTTGATTATTCCTTCAGCAACCCACACCATTCGCGACTTCCAAAAATGTCTTTGCCTAAATTCAGTGGAAAATACTCTGAATATAAAAACTTTATCAGCCTTTTCGAAAGTTTGGTAGACAACGATCCAATGCTTCCAGATATTGAAAAGTTCAAAAGTATAATGATAACACAGTGCAATGGGTAATCCATTCTCTCCCTTCCCTCCATCCCTCACAGTCATATTATCTCAATCGATGTAGACATTGCATACGGTTCTTTTATAGCTATATACAGTGTATACATGGATTGAGTTGATGTGTTTTCGGATAGATTAGTATATGTGATATCTAGTTAACCAGGGGCGGATCAGTATGCAGATTTTCACTAAGGCATAACACTAGTGGAAATCTGTAACTGAAAAGTTCAAATTGGATCCTAGATAAAACATATATTATAGGTAATTGTCCGAATTGTGTTTAATTAGTTTTGTACATTAGAATGTTGGGTGAATTCAGGGTGGATTTTAGCAACATTCGTGGTTTAAGAAAGAACTCCTATGCCACATATGTCCACACTGCATCAAACAGGCCAGCTGTTTTGGCATTGAGTGAAACTCAAATAGGTGAAGATTCTGATCATTCGGAATTCAATCTAAATGGGTATAGCTTAGTGCCATTATTTTTTGCTCATCATGGATTAGCCGTGTATATAAGAAATGATGTTGCATACCAACTTCAGCCACAATATGGTTTGTGCTCTAACACAAACTTTAACTTCATGTGGTTAAAATTCACGGTAAACAAGCACATCATCCACACATGTTTTTTATATCGAAGTCCAAATCTGGACAGAAATTCAACTTTTAACGAATTTGATGCTCTGTCTGACTCCATTCTAAGAATTGTTGCCCATTATCCTCACACTGAAATCGTCATTGCGGGCGATTTCAATGTACACAATTCTTCTTGGCTTCGTTATTCTGGCCAGTCAACACCGGAAGGAAGGTATGTTGAGATCTTTGCTGAGTTAAATCAATTAACGCAGCTTGTCGATGAGCCAACTCGAATCCCTGACGTTGCAGGTCAATCCGCCAACACCCTAGACTTGTTTCTTACCTCTGACCCTAATAAATACACAATCAGTGTATTACCGCCTCTAGGCACATCAGACCATTGTATCATATCTGCAAAATTCTCATGTCAAAAAAACCCAGTTAAAGAAAAAACTCCTACGAGAACCGTTTGGCAATATGAGAAAGCCAACTGGGACGGTCTTAATGAATTCTTCAGGAACTTTAACTGGTCACTATGCTTCCTCGATAGTGACGTGGATTCCAGCGCAGATATGGTAACAAATTTAATTCTTTGTGGAATGAGAAATTTTATCCCGAATAGGGTGAAATCTATCAAACCCAAAGAGAACTCATGGTTTGATTCGAGCTGTAAAGAGGTTATTAGGTTCAGAGATGTAAGTTTCCGTTGTTATAAAGCCAACCCGACTGAGGAAAACCGGAATAAGTTCAAACAAGCTAGAAAGACCTGTAATGGTCATATTCGACGAACGAAATTTTTGCATGACCAGAAATTAAGGCAAAAAATACTACAATGTCCCAAAGGTAGTAAAAATTTCTGGTCATTTGTAAAAAACGTACGAAACACCACGTCATCCTCGGTTCCAACGCTCGTCCACAATGACACTCCCTATGTAAGCTCGATTGATAAAGCCAATTTGCTTGCAGCACAGTTTGCTGTTAATTCGACGCTACCGGAAAGTGTCATGAGTCCTCCTGTTCTTGAGAGCGTAAACGATTCTATGGGACGAATCTTCTTTCGCACTCGTGCAGTCGCAAGAGTACTAAAAGACCTTGACATACACAAATCCGCTGGCCCGGATAGTATTCCCCCTATTGTTCTGAAGAGGTGTTCTTCAACGCTGGCAAAACCACTGCGTAAGCTTTTCCATCTGTCCTACTCTACAGGTCTCTTCCCGAGTGGATGGAAAACTGCATTTGTTCAGCCTGTCCCTAAAAAAGGCGAATCCTCCTCCCCCTCAAACTATCGTCCAATTGCACTTACATCCCTTCTTTCCAAGGTCATGGAAACGCTGATTAATTATCAGCTTAAGAAATATCTTGAAGAACGGAAGCTTCTTAATGACCGACAGTATGGCTTTCGTAGCAATAGGTCCACTGGTGATCTCATGGTTCATCTCACCGAGCAGTGGAACAAGTCTTTACATCGTTTTGGAGAAAGTAAGATTATTGCACTTGATATTTCAAAAGCATTTGATAGAGTTTGGCACCAAGCTCTCTTATCGAAAATGCGTGCTTTTGGTATTGATGAATCTCTTCTTCGTTGGATTAGAAATTACCTTTCTAACCGTTCAATACAAGTTGTATTGGATGGTTTCAAGTCTGAAATTCATAAAATAAATGCTGGTGTCCCCCAGGGCTCCGTTTTGTCTCCGACTCTCTTCCTTTTATTCATAAATGATCTCTTGGCTGTCACTTCTAATCCATTAAACTGTTTCGCTGACGACAGTACCCTCAGCTTTTCATACTCGTTTTTAGATTCACATCCTTGTCCTTCGGATGTGGAACTTCAACGGCAGCGTATGATAAGCTCATTAAATTCTGATCTTGACAGCATTGTCCAATGGGGAATCAAAAACCGTGTAGAATTTAATGCTTCGAAAACTCAATGCTGTCTCCTGTCGTTAAAGCGTAACATACCCCCGATGCCGCTATCTATGAGTGGCACTTGCATCCAGGAAACTAATCAACTGTCAGTACTCGGTATGTGTATCACAGATCACCTTTGATGGAATGATCACATATTCGACATCGCCAAAAATGCTGCTAGGTGCTTAGGATTTCTCCGACGATGCAAGAAATTTTTCACCCCTTCTGATCTGGCTGTAATTTACAAAGCCTTCATTCGTCCAAAGCTTGAATATAATTCGCATATTTGGGCAGGAGCCCCTAAAACAAGTTTAAATCTCTTGGATAGAATTCAAAAAAGGGCTTTAAAAATGATAGGCGACAGAACTATAATCGAAACATTTACATCACTAGAACACCGCCGCAATGTTTCATGCCTTTCGTTGTTTTATCGATATTTTTACAAACAATGTTCTGTTGAATTAGCCAGTTGCATTCCACCCCTTAAACTATTCAGCCGTAATACTCGCACTTCTAGGAATGCTCATCAGTTTACCCTTGAGCTCAATTTCGGGCGTACTGTCAAGTATAGAGATTCTTTCTTAAATCGCACATCGAGAATGTGGAATGCTTTGGCCAACTCTGTTTTTCCTTCCCATTTTGATGTTCAGAACTTTAAGACCAATGTGCACCGGTATCTCCTTTTAAATCCTTCCCTATTTTCCTAACGCTGGCACTGTGTTTAAATATAAACATATAAAGGGTACTAATAACCCCTTGAGTGCTTGTGAATTATAAAAAAAAAAAAAAAAAAAAAAAATCATTTAATTTCCTGTTTATCAGGTGCAGCTTTAGGAACAGTTAAGGCTTTCCAAATCACAGAACAAAACTATCCAAAAGCATTAGCAAGTTTAAAAAAAGTCTACGACAATAATTGTTTAATATTTTTCGACAATGTTTCAACACTTTTCGAATTGAAAGAAATTTCCAAACCATCCGCGTCTTCATTGCGAAGCATGATCGATACAGTGTCTGCAATTTATGATTCGCTTCTTTCATTGGGTGATGAAAAGAATATAACAAACGCGATCATTATACATTTAGTTATGTCAAAGGTGGATGCAATCACTAGGTCAAAATGGGAAGAACAATTAGATTTCAATACTCTTCCTTTATGGAAAGATTGTGAAGAAGCTCTTAATAAAAGATATCAGCATCTTTCTGCTGAAGAAGCTTCAAGTACAAAGTTCAAATCTTCCGATAAGCCATCCAAACCTAACCAAGATTCAAGTCGTTCAAAACATTCAAGGTCCTCATTTGCTTGTGTAAACTCGCAACAAAATAAATCCAAATGCATACATTGCAAATCAAACGACCATTATATAACGACGTGTCAAAATTTTACTGCATTGCCTGTCCAGCAAAGATTCGAGTATGCTAAAAGTGTTCCTATTTGCATCAACTGCCTTCGAAAAGGACACACAGTTTCGAAATGCAAAATGAGTCGATGCAGTGTTTGCAATCGATCTCATCACACATTATTGCACCAGTACGAATCAACTTTTAATAATGTGCCGGCACAAGCTTCAACAAGTTTTCAAGCTATGCATGCCTCTGTTTCAGCTGATAAAGTTATTCTTGCCACTGCAATTGTGCAAATAAAAGGCAGTTCTGGAGAATATATGACAGCTCGAGCATTACTTGATTCTGGCTCTCAATTAAACTTCATTACAGAAGAATTAGCCCAAAGATTAAAACTTCGAAAGGAAGAAAAACCTTTGAATCTGCTTGGCATTGGAAAGGCAAGTACTACAGTAAATAAAAAAGTACATGCAGAAGTAAAATCAAGATTTAATGATCATTCGTTTTCTGCTGATTATTGGGTAATGAACTCAATATCGTCGTATCAGCCGGATCAAGCAATAAATACTTCGGATTGGAATATTCCTTCCAACATTCAACTAGCTGATCCGTATTTCAATAAGCCACAAAAAATTGACCTACTTATTGGAGCAGACACATTTTTTGAATTGTTGTCGGTTGGTCAAATTAAACAAGGTCCCGAATTTCCAACTATTCAAAAGACACTTCTTGGTTGGATAATATCTGGGAAATACCCCAAGGGTACAAATAACAATACCAAGCATTGCAATCTGGTATGTCAGTCTGAAGACTTATTAGATTTAGATGAAAAGATACCAAAACTTTGGTTATTGGAAGAATTTCCTGGAGAAACGAAAAAATATTTTACTCCAGAACAACAATTGTGTGAAAAACACTTTGTTGAAAATACAAAACTTTTGCCGACAGGTCGTTTTGAGGTAAAACTTCCCTTCAAATTATCCTCAAACTCGCTTGGATCATCATTCGAAACTGCCAAACGTAGATTTCTCGCACTTGAGCGCAAATTATCCAAAAATAGCGATTTGAGAGAAATGTATATGGATTTCATGAAAGAATACATTTTGTTGGGTCATATGTCACCAACAAATAATGAAATTCCAAAGAGCCCGCACTATTTCATTCCACATCAGTGTGTTTTGCGACCGCAAAGTACAAGTACTAAGTTGAGAGTTGTTTTCGACGCCTCAAGTCGGACATCTTCTCAACTATCACTGAATGACATCTTGATGGTTGGGCCAACCATTCAAGAGGAGCTATTTTCGACGTTGCTCCGTTTTCGTACACACAAATATGCCATTACGGCTGATATTACGAAAATGTACCGGCAAGTTCTTGTAGCTGAAGAGCACACGAATTACCAGCTCATAGTGTGGAGGCAGCATCCGTCTCAACTATTGCAAATCTTTCGCTTAAACACTGTAACGTATGGTACTTCTCCAGCGCCATTTTTAGCGATACGGTGTTTAAAGATGTTGGGCGATGCTAACGAATCTTCTTTCCCCACGGGGTCAGATGTAATTCGAAGAGATTTCTACGTTGATGATCTCTTAACTGGTGCTGATAATCTCGAAACCCTTAAAATAATGAGATTCGAGATTCAAGAAATCCTCACAAAAGGAGGGTTTCAATTAGCCAAATGGTTTTCAAATCATCCAGAGTATTTAAATACGGAGAGTTCTGAAAAATCAATAAATTTTAATGATTCAGATTACACAAAAACTCTGGGAATCTGTTGGCACCCTAAAGAAGATACATTCAGCTTCAATTTGGACAATAATTTACATGATCTACGAGCTACCAAGAGAAACATATTATCAGTTTCCGCTCGTCTTTTCGATCCTCTTGGTTTGTTATGCCCCATAGTAACCAAAGCCAAAATCTTATTACAAGAGCTTTGGGTTGCAAAAATTGATTGGGATGAGTCGATTCCATTGCGCCTTGATACAAGTTGGCAAAATTTCAAAACCAATTTATCTCAACTTGGCGAGATAAAAATTCCAAGATTTGTCGAAACTCATTCGAACGCAAAAATTCAAGTTCATGGGTTTGCCGATGCTTCGACGAGAGCTTACGGTTGTTGTATTTACATCCGAAGCCAAAGCACGGCCGGTATCAAGTCGACGCTATTAACTGCAAAGTCTAGGGTGGCCCCTTTGAAAACGAAATCGATCCCTCGATTAGAACTTTGCGCAGCGCATACTCTTGCCAAGTTATGGACAAGAGTAGAGGCAATGTTGAGTCTTGACGTCGAACAAGTTATTTTCTGGACCGATTCCGAAATAACTTTGCATTGGATAAAAACACATCCATCTACGCTTGCAACCTTTGTTGCAAATCGTGTGTCCGACATCCAAGAGTGGACACAAAAAGTATCATGGAGACATGTACCAACAAAACAAAATCCAGCAGACATTCTGTCAAGAGGCTGTAACGTTGAAGAAATCAATGCTTCAATTTGGTTCAAAGGTCCACAGTTCTTATTAAACGAACAATCATCGTGGCCGGTCAATTCGCATTTTGAATTGTCTCCAGAAGATGAAGCTTTAGAGAAACGAAAATCAAAAACGGCTTTAATAGCAGTAGAAAAACCTCGAACTAAACTTCTAGATTTTATAGAAGAAGAATCCTCATATAACGACCTTATTACTACGTTTGCTTATATAATGCGATTCTTTAAAATATCAAAAAACAAAACAGAAAGAATATTTGAAGAATTGCCAACGGCAAAAGAAAGGAACTTGGCCTTTCTAAGAATAGTTGAAATCGTCCAAAGTTATGAATTCCCAGAAGAAATTGAAAAACTTCGTAGGAAAATAACTCTTCAAAACAGTTTTCAAAAACTTAATCCGTTTATTCATGAATTTCAAGATAACGAATTTTCATTTTCGCTGATTCGTGTAGGTGGCCGTCTGTTGAACGCCCCAATTGAATATGATGCAAAATTCCCGCTTTTGTTAACCAAAAATTCACCATTTGTAAAAACGTACTTAACGTATTTGCATAGAAAAAATTGCCATTCTGGACCTCAAGCTATGGTGGCATTGCTTCGTGAAAAGATTTGGCTAATAAATGCCAAAGAAGCTTGCCAAAAGGTTGTGCGACAATGTATAAATTGTTTTAAGTACAAACCAAAATTACTCACACAAATAATGGGTAATCTACCGGCGGATCGATTGCGAGCGCAACGACCGTTCTTAGTATGTGGCGTAGATTTCTGTGGCCCGGTACACACCACCCTTAAAATTCGTGGCCGGTCACCCAATAAAACTTATATTTGCGTCTTTGTTTGTTTCGCCTCCAAAGCTGTACATATTGAATTAGCTTCTAATTTGTCGTCTGAATGTTTTATTCTCGTCCTTAAAAGGTTTATCTGTCGCCGAGGACTTCCGAAGACGATCTACTGCGACAACGGGACGAACTTTGTCGGAGCTCAGACGATCTTGAGGGAAATTCAAGAGGAGATAGAGCGAGGAGCAAAAGCTGTTCAACGGTACGCAGCAGAGGAAGTCTTCAACTTCGCCTTGATACCGCCCAGGGCACCGCATTTCGGAGGTCTATGGGAGGCGGCGGTGAAAGCGGCGAAAACGCTGTTACAGCGTACCGTGGGCAACGCACTGCTCACAACAGAAGAGCTGCTCACCGTAGTCATCGAGGTCGAGGGAATCCTCAATTCAAGGCCAATCGCACCGCTAAGCGCAGACCCCAACGACGGAGAAGCCCTCACCCCAGCGCATCTACTAATCGGCAGCAGCTTACGATCGCTGCCCCCAGAACCAGTTCCGGAACGGCAAACGGGCTGCTTGAAAAGATGGCAGCTTCTATGCTGGCTCAAGCAGCAGTTCTGGCTGAAGTGGTCCAAGGAGTATCTGCTTGGCCTACAAGCGCGATCCAAGTGGGTACAGGAGCAGCCCAATCTCGTCGTAGGCAAACTAGTTCTTATCCACGAGGACAACTCGCCTCCTCAGCGGTGGAAAACAGGACGAGTCATAGGGGTCGTCGAAGGGCAGGACGGCAAGGTCAGGGTCGCCGACGTCAAAACATCAAGCGGTGTACTCAGACGCCCAATCGTCAAACTGGCCCCACTTCCCGATGAAGAATTTTGAAGACTGCAGCCTTTCAACGTGGCCGGTGTTACGTTAATACGAATTTTTATAAAATTAATTTACTAAAATAAAATCTGAATTAAAAAATATATCGAATTTAACTTTAAATTAAAATACATAAGTATATCACTATTGTGAACTAAAATGTTTTATATAATTTTCAAACTTCCCGCCCATCCGGCCATATTTTATTTAAAATGTAAAATTAAGAAGAAAAAAGAAAAGAAAATGAAATGAAATGAAATGAAATAAAACCATTCCACACGATAGTTCCGCACTGTAAATACGCATTTTTTTTAATCCGCATTTTGTCGTTTAAGTTTAAATTCTTAATTAATTTTTGAACTTATTTAACAGCTCAAGTAAGAGCTAATTTACAAAAAAGCTTGTTAAATTTTCAAGGTGTTTATCAAAGCAAAACTGAACTGATGATATTTAATAACAGCTAGTGTCGGCACTACAGGGGCCCTTTGTTCCTGCTCAACAGATACCTTGAATGTTATTCTGCACCTTCTACCACTAGACATATGCATTAAATATTTAGTATTGTGCAGCACTCTAAGGCTTAAAGAAAACTGTTGGTTTTGCATACCCTATGGGCATGCGAACACTAACGAGCTGATTCCAGCGGATATTTTTTCGGCGGACACCGACTACTGCACCCCTGCCTTGAATGCCATATTTCCTGCCAAAAAGGATTGGGAGGATGGCATGGTTATGAAAGACTTCGATACCACTATCTTTACTGACCTTGAATGTCTCTAAATCTTTTCGGCTACCTGATTGTGCCAGTGTATTCTAAGCTGAATTACAATCAATCAGAGAAGAAGAAAAATAATCAAATTAAACTTTAATCAAATTAGAAACACGGCTATCTGCAATGACAGTCAGGCAGCTATTATGGCTATCAATTCGTCCACAGCGTCCTCTATTTTGGTGCAATAATGTCGGGATAAACTATCCAGCCTCAACATTACCCTCCGTGTCACTCTTGTTTGGGTTCCAGGTCATAATGGCATTGATGGAAACGAACTGAATAATGAGTTCTCCCTGCAAGTAAAGGCCCTTCATAGCTCACTTGCGGAAAGGGTAAATATTTCTCTGGTACCCAAAGCTGGGTATCCCGTATCCCTTACAATATTCACTGCCGTAGCTGCGAAAACCGTCACAAAAGGGGAACTGTGATTCACTTTCTATGTAAATGTTCCACCCTGGCCAGTTATAGAATTTTAAGCTTCGGAAGGGCATTCTTTAAAGATCTTGATGAACTTTCCGAGATGAAAATCAAAGATCTGATTCCCATACTGAATTCCACGAAATGGCTCTAGTTACGCTAATTTTGTCAATATAAATCCGTCATAATATTATCTTTTTAATTTTCAATACATAGGTTCATCAAGTTTATTGTACCAGAACGGCGCGGCGCTTTCCAGCGCTAATTGAGTCGCGCAAGTGCTGCTTGTGACTGCCATCACTACCTACCTAGATCATAGTCCATTAAAACAATAGTAAGAAAGGTGAAGCAAGAAAAATTCCGATGATGTTCAAGGGATGTAATTGAGCTTATCACCAATTTTTTCAAAACCTCAACGTTGAATACTGTTCAAAAGGCTTAAGTTACTGGAGCGCCAGCCCAGAGATGGGAGTTATACTCAAGCTTTGGACGTATGTATATATATGATCAGAAGGAGAGAATCATTTTTCGCGTATGTGATCGTGATCATTGATGTAAGTGCCACCCATTGATTATGGCAAGTGGGGTTTACGAAGCATTAAATTTTACTTTAATTAATTAATTAATTTGTATTCATTCCCCATTGAAGAAAGCTGTGTAGGCTATAATTAAATTTGTTTAAATTCATGAGTCACTAACTTATCAATTAAATTTTGTAATACACAAGTCATCTACAGACTTGACTTAATAATTTTGTAATTTAAAAATTCGCAGTCCTGCTTCATATTGATGCCCCTTATATTTTTATAAAATTATATTTTTTGCAACAATACATTTTTTTATTTCGAGAAATTAGCTGTTTTCTGTTGAGGTATATTCGAGAATTTAAATTAATACATAATAATATAAGGGGTTATCCATTTTGCGGTTTCAAAAGTACGGGGCTGGAATTCGAAATCTGTCAAACTAAGTTGTTTAACCATTTTTTTTCCAGTTGAAAGTCCTACATTTACATTTTGCTTAACTATCGCAAAACGCATACAAATTGTTAAAACCTACTACAAAAATGGTGATTCTGCCACAGCCACATATCGTGCTTTGAGAGGAGATTATGGTTTACATAATCGTCCAACTACGCAAGCAATTAGTAAAATTGTGAAGAAATTTGAAGAGACTGGATTGGTTACGATTCCTCCTCGTTCTCAGGAATTAGGACTGTCTAACGGCACATTATGGTGTATTTTGCATTTGGGTCTACACATTCATCCATATAAAGTTCAGTCGTAGATATGTGGAATGAGTGCTTGAAGAACAGGCGGCGCGCGGTGGACGGCGATTTTTCGAACAAAATTTTCTTCAGTGACGAAGCACATTTCTCAATCATTGGGTATGTTAATAAACGAAATTGTCGTATTTGGGGTTAGTTAAATTAATTATTTATGAAAATTTAATCTTCTTATTTGATTTTTGTGTTCCATTAGTTATTAATTTATTATTGATTTATGCATAGTAAATATTCAAGATGTTTTATATTTAGGATGGGTTTAATATATACGAAATTTATTGTATATATATGGGAATCGATACAATGAATATTATTTGGTTCTGATGAAAAATTGTTGTAGTTAAGTGTTTCAAGGTTTATATATTTATTATAATTTCTCAATTTTTTTTTTAGTGATCTAAACTAATAATTATTATAAAGAGGAAAGATTTGTATTTTTGTATGTAACGAATAAACTCAAAAAGTACTGGACCGATTTAAATAATTCTTTTTCATTAAAAAACTACATTATCACTGAGTAACATAGGCTATATTTAGTACTAGATTACTATAGAAATCTTTAGAAATTCCTATTAAAACCAACCGAAGGCGTACAAAAATTACCCATAAAATGTCTTTCATTATTAATGATAGGACAAAAAATGTTTTGTAATTTAGTGATTCATGGTCGTTTTAATTAGCATGCTTATAACTTAAATATCTGTACCTATTTATATCTACCCGTGCGAAACCGGGACGGGCCGCTAGTAATATATAATAACCTAACAAACCTAGTCATTTAGTCTGTCTATTACGTGTTTATTGTTTTGTTCGTTCAAACTAAGTCTTGTTTTAATTTCTTGGTCGTCTTTATAGTCCATAGTCCCTGCTTAGTATATTAAGCATTTTACTGCTGTATTGAGTAATGTTCGCTTCTTTCAATTCTTTTCAGTTTGTCATGTTTATCTACGTTGCGTTGCATCACTTCGGGACTGTCCGTCCATAATATCAAATTTAGTTCATGTAGAATTTTTGAATAATTTTCAATTAAATCAATTTTGATTTCTTCACCTCTTACCTGTGCCTTAATTTTTTTATATTGTGCGCGAATTTAAAGGGATATAAGAACCCTTATAATGATTTAACACAGTGCGAGCAATTAGGAAGGGAGGACAGGAACAAAAATTAGATACCGATGAACATGAGGTTTGAATGTCTGAACATTGTAATGACTGAGAAATATTAAGTCTGGTAAAGCATTCCACTTTCGTGTAGTGCGACTAAAAATGGTACTTAACAGTACGTCCGAAATTCGGGACAAAATTAAAGTGATGCCTAGAAGAAGGGGTATTACGGTTAAATTGTGTGAGAGGAGGAATGCAACTGACTATTTTACTAGAGTGACAGGCATGAAACCTTACGGAGGTACTCAAGAGATTCAAAAGTTTCAGTTAGGCAACGGTCACCTATCATTTTTAAAACTCCTTTTTTTAAAGTCTGTCTAAGTGACTCAAGTGGGTTATGGGAGCACCTGGCCAGATAAATTATAGCCAGATCAGAAGGGTAAACAACTTCTTGCATCAGCGGAGAAAACCTTAATACTTTTGGAGACTTCAAATATTTACTCACTCCACAAGAGATGGTTTGTGATGCACGTACCTAGAACTGAAAGCTGTTCAGTCTCCTCGATGCAAGTACCATCCATTGTTGCACTTTTTTTTATTATAGGTATAATAATTTATACCTATAACTCTTCTTCTTCTTCTACTCTGAACGTCGAACTTGTCGAGTTGTAGAAGCTGAGTAAGGTCAATGATTTTCGAGAATTTTCTCCAGATGAGTCCTTAAACTAAAGGACGTTCTTATCCCTCTACCTTCTCAGAATCAGTGAAAAAGCTAGACAGCGCTCCTATCTCCTATGCTCCTTCTCACTCTAGGTAACCTAGCTGAATTGCTGTTACCGAATCCCAATCATTTCCTTACATATCAGAATGATGAATTAATATCAACTGACTCCTCACCCCATCTCTTCCTCCCCTACCACCTCTCATCTTTATTGGGCTGGATCTAAGGCGTTAAACGACCCGTGCCGATGATCAGCCTGGCTTGGGGCCCAATTCAAAAATAGCCCAGTCTCTAACGGAGTATCCGGATACCTGGCGACCTCCGGATTAACTAGCCTTATCTGTACATGCGAATCTCTGTGCAGATGGACCTCTTTTCTTCGCAACTCGTGGGACCAAAGATGAATAAAACAAAAAACAAAAATGAAAATAAGGATGAGGCCGGTATCTCTTCAGGACCGGGCGGCAGTTTGGCGTCAAAGCCTGTTGCCGTATTTCTTGCGGCCAACACAGAGAAGGGAGTAGTGGCTAACCATGGACCCTCTTCTGTAGTAGGTAGCAACGAGAGTATGAAGATATCGATACCTAATTTCAGGGTTGTGAAAAAAGGCCCTACCACTACTAATGAGAGTACATCCAGAAATGGAAGGGGGAAACTCTCAAAAAGCCAATATAGACAAAGGCGGTAAGCGGCGAAAATCCTAAAGGCCTCTGGTGCACCATCGGGGGCTGAAAGGACACCGCAGCAAACTGCTAGCGTCGAATGGGCTAAAAGCATACTTGCTACAACAAAGACCAGTAAGGACTCTAAGTCTAAACGAGAAAGGTCTCTTGAGGGGGCCGTACCGACACCAAAATGGCCTCGGGTGCACAACACCAGCACTCCCCTCAATCCCATCAAGAAAGCCAGTTTCAGTGACGTCGCGAAGGGCAAAGTCGTGGTTGCGGTCATTGACAGGAGCGATGATCATGGCACAATATCGGCTGATCGTTGGCAGTTGGTCAAGGCTAAGCTCTCGGGTGGCTTTTTAAGTATTTTGAGAGAGCTTCCAGGACCACTTCCTTCCATAAGCGATGGGGGTTGGCATCAAGGCCATGTCAAACTCATGGTTTGTGGCGACCAGAGGTCTTGTGACTTGTACAAGCTCGCTGTCAGCCGGTTAGGTGAAGTTTGGCCAGGTGCGAAGCTCGAGGTTGTCGCTAAGCAAGACATTCCTAGCAGACCTAGAGCCCGCATTTGGATTCCAATGGAACCTGCTGGTATCGAGGACATTATCGAGATGATCAGAGTTTGTAACCCGTCCCTTCCGACTCATAACTGGAAGATAGCCAAGCTAGAGGAGGTGAAGAATCTTAATAGGAGTGCCATTTTGGTACTCAATAAAAAATCCTTGGCTCCTCTAGCCTTAAACGAGGGCTCGATAAACTATGGCTTCGAAATCATTAAAATTCGAGTCTATAAAAAAGATGAGGTTAACGCGGAAAGCGGGCCTCCTAAAACAACCGAAGGTGAACTAGCGGTTGGTGGGCCTGGGACATCGTCTTCTCTCCTAACAGAGGGTAACGATGCATCCATGCCCTCTTCAATAGCGACTCCACCCTCTACAAAAGTCGTAGACAGTCCATCCTTAATGGAGACTGAGGACGACCTTAACATGATCCTTCTGAGCGAGGACGAACTCTTGGGTTCATCCTCAGACTCAGAGGATCAGAACAAAACCGTGGTGGAGGTTGATCTGCCTAATTGTAGCCAAAATTCTGCAGTAAGTACAGATTAATCTCCAGCACTCCATAAAGACCTCGGCCTCACTTCTTCTCCGTCTGGCAAGAAAGGGGGAATACATTGTCCTGATCCAAGAGCCATGGATTGTGAGATCCGTTGTTCGAGGACTCAGGACTCCTGGGTACTACACACTGTGTGTGACAGATAAAGGTGAACCTAGATCTTGCATACTAGTGAAACGTAGCATTAATGTATTTTTACTTCATCATTTCAGTGACAAAGATACCACCGTAGCTAGGCTGGAAACAACCAAAGGAAGTTTCTGGCTAGTGTCGGCGTATCTTGGCCATGACCACCTTGGCCCTCTTCCTGGAAAAACCCTGGAGAAAATCGTCGCTGAAGCGGAAAGGCAAAGGATCCGCCTAACTATTGGAAG
Organism: Eupeodes luniger; assembly: GCA_951509635.1. NCBI lineage: Eukaryota > Metazoa > Arthropoda > Insecta > Diptera > Syrphidae > Eupeodes > Eupeodes luniger. The sequence continues at coordinate 172,327,284 of OX608073.1, read as the reverse complement.
CGATGTTAACGCTCATCATACGGTATGGGGAAGTACCAATATCAACGACAGAGGTGAGTCTCTTTTTGATTATATTCTTGGTACTAACCTCTTAGTAAGTACTGTTGGAAATGAACCAACCTTCATAACTAAAACTCTACAAGAAGTCTTAGACATAACTCTTCTTCTCTCAGATACTATACACCATATGATCTTGGACTGGAAAGTATCCAAAGAACACTCGTTCTCTGATCATAGATATATCCAGTTCAATATCAATGTGGATGATAACCACATCAAAGATCGCTGCAACGCTAGAAGAGTCTTTGAATACATCCGTTTTGGTAGACACTGTACGTAGATGCATCAAACGAGGTGGTTTTAAATCTTGTGTGGTTAGAAAGAAGCCATTAATCAGTGAAATAAATAAAAAGAAAAGATTAAAATTTGCCGATGAATATAAAAATTAGGATTTCGACTTCTGGGATAAGGTAATTTTTTCAGAGGAGTCAAAATTCAATATTTTTGTCTCGGATGGGCGAGCAAATGTATAGCGAAAGCCAAATGAAGCTCTGAATCAAAAAAACACCCGGAAACAGTGAAACACGGTGGTGGTGGTGTTTTGGTGTGGAGCTGTATATCCCCTCAAGGTGTTGGTAACTTGGTGATAATTGATGAGATTATGACCAAAGAAGTTTACCTAAAAATTTTGCAAGACAATTTGCTACAAAGTGCTCAAAAAATTTGGATCTTGAAAGATTTTTACTTTCAACAGGATAACGAACGATAACAAACGTTTGCGAAAGCATGATATTAAACCCAAGTCTTAGCTTAAAGAATTACTGCTAAAGGAATGGCAAGAAATATCAAAGGAATAATTGAAAAAGTTGACCCATTGTACACTGTATATATTCCTATTTAAGGAACAAGCTTCTTATTTTTGTTTTGGGCTAAGCCTCCTTCCTCCTACCTCCTACCTCCTTTTTTCTCCTTGCTCCTTTCCACGAATCCCGATTAAGTTAAATTTTATCCTTTTAGCCTGTCTCCTCGAATCAATCCTTTACTCCTTCTCGAAATTCTCCTCCTTTTCTAAAAACTTAACTTCATCTCTCGTCCATTGCAATGATGCACACACACATTCAACTCAACAAATCTTTTTCGAGGTCGTGTCGGTCACGGGTTTACGGCTTCCAGGAAATTTAACGCTAACCAAGAAAGCAACCGTTGTCAATTCTCTACGAAACTTTGCTCTCACACACACAAGCACGGTTTCGACAAGTTGTTGGATGTAATGGCGATTTCAGACCCCATTCCAACAAAATTAAAAAAAAAAATTATAAAATTGAGAAGGATCCTTAGTTACACTTTTTCCTATTACTCTACCAATTATTATTGTTATGATTATTACCAACAAACAATTACTTAAAATGTAAATATTTAATATTACAAGCGTGAAAAACTCATTTTGTATCTACATTCGAAAGTTTAAGTTAATAAACATTATGAAATTATTTTACGTTACTTTAAAAATTTTAAAATAGAAAAATATGTTGCAACATTTGTTAGTTGGTTTGTTTTATTGGGAAAGTAAGAATCCAACTGACTCGTTACTTCTACCGCTCATCCGCCGGGAATCCCTCACGCTTCACATCTCGAACACCCGCGTTTGTTGCGTTTGGAAAATACAGGCCAACTTCACCAAAAGTTGATGAGACCATGATTGCCCTCAACTTCGCCAATATTTTGCAGGAACTAAAAGAAGCAAAGGGGAAAAGAACAATCGAAGGGAAGTTTTCGTTGTGATACAATTTAACGTAACACCATGGATAGTGACATTGGGGGAGGGTTACGCATTTGCGACAGTAGACAGCATTGAGTGTTCGAAGAATTTGATTCTACACGGTTTTTGATTCCCCATTGGACATTGCTGTGAAGATCAATATATAACAGGACGAAACATTCAACAACAAAAGGAAGACCCATAGATCACTTAAATTGTAGTATTTCTATTTCTAATTAAATAAAGTCATAGATATTGTGAAACTTTTAGGAAAACCGAGCAAGAAATAAAACACGATATTTCTAGGATGAAGTAATTTTAAGACTAAAAAAGCTTTATTAATTCAAGTATGCAAATTAGGTACAAATATAATAAAAAGAAGTTAAGGACTATAATGTTGACACACAGCACATTTCAATTTTCAATACTTCCACTTGTGTCATACATTATTATTAATTCATTTACATTTAAAGAAAATATTTCAAAAAAATATTTAAAACAATTCATCATTAGTGTTTACAAAACAAATTCAATATTTAAAGAAATTAATGATTTTTTGAAATTACTTTTGAAAACTGGTAAATGAATTTAAATTTAAAGACAATTTTAAGTTATGAAATTTTTCTCTGGGCAAAGATTAAGTGAATAAATCAGCAAGTTGTTGTTCACTTGGAACATATTCTATTTTGAACAAAACATCTTCATAGTGTTCTCTGATAAAATGGTACCGCACATCTATGTGCTTTGTGCGTTTGTGAAATTCAGGATTTTTAATTAATTTAATTGCACTTTGATTGTCTAAGTACAACTTTGAACAGGTTGTAGTTACTCTGGTCAGCTCACAAAAAAGTTTCTGCAACCATACCAAGTCTTTGACAGCCTCTGACGCAGCTATGTACTCATATTCGGAAGTCGAAAGTGATACACATTTCTGTCTTTGGGACTGCCAAGAAACTGCTCCTCCACAAAGCGTTGTAACCGCACCACTCGTCGACCTTCTTGTCTCAACGTCACCCGCATAATCAGCATCGCTGAAACAATGTAAATACATTTTATTGGTAAGATTATAAATTATACCGTGGTCAATGGTTCCTTTGATATATTTAAATATACGCTTCACTGCGCATATATTGGCCTCATCTGGATTTTCCAAGTACCTGCTTACTGAACTAATGGCGAACGAGATGTCAGGTCTAGTTCCAACAGCCAAATACATGAGTGACCCAACTGCCTCACGAAACGGAAATTGTCCAGCATGACAACCTCTACTGAGAGAATTAGGTGTTTTCTCAGATGGAGTTGAGACTGGTTTTGAATCGTTCATGAAAAATTTATTCAAAAGTCTTCTCGCATAAGCAGCTTGATGAATCATTACAGCACCGTCTTGTCTTATTGAAATTTCCAGCCCAAGAAAATAGTTCGCTTCACCGTGTGTTTCTTCAAACTCCTGCTGTAGATATTTTAGTAAATCATCCACATCTTCTTTGCTTGACCCAGCCACCAAACCATCATCGATATAGATCACAAGCAAAACCTTTTTCTTTTTGGAACTGCTAATGAATACACAAGGATCATAAAGACTTACTTTAAAGGCGAATTGTTGAAGAAAATCAGAGAACTTCTTGTTCCAGCACCTTGAAGACTGCTTAAGCCCATAAAGGCTTTTTTGCAACTTGCAGACTCTGCCGCTTCCATCATCGTACCCTTCAGGTTGCCCCATAAAAATGTCCTCCGATAGATCGCCATTCAAAAAGGCGGTTTTGATGTCAAATTGAAACAATTTCAGATTTTCGGCTGCAGAAATAGCCAAAATTGTTCGAATTGACGCAAATTTGACGACAGGACTAAATGTTTCAGAATAATCTAGACCATATTCTTGACTATAGCTTTTTATAACTAGACGGGCCTTATAACGACTAACTTCGCCATCTGTCGAGAGTTTTACTTTATAAACCCATCTATTACCGATTACCTTTCTCCCTTTGGGTAAATTGACCAGCTGCCAGGTGTTGTTCTTGAGTAAACTTGTGATTTCCTCGTCCATTGCATACTTCCATCTTTCTTCCAGTGGAGAATCCATTGCTTTTCGAAAATTCGGAGGTTCAATGAGTTCAGCGACAAATGCAAATCCGTCAGATATAACAAAGTTTGATTGTTTTCTCTTACGAAGTTTTGATCTGTAATCTTCTTGAAATGAGTCACATTTTGCTTTACCATTCTCCTGCAATTTTTTGAGACTCTTAGATCTTCGGCGATTGCGGATTCTTCTTTGCAAAACAAGGTTTCTACAAACATTAGTTACCTCTCCGTCTTCCTTGTCTAAATCGTCACTTCGCACACCTTCTGCAACAATTACATCTGCACCAGCTCTTTGTTTACCACTTTTAGCATGAACATCACAATCACCTACGTTGCCTTCGTCTGCATCGATTTCTTCTGCACTAGCACCTTCTTCACTAGCTTCGACATCACCTTGGCCCACCCTTGTAGAAATAGCTTCCTCCTCGTCATCAAACGTCTCGTCTTCAAACATCTTTATATAAACAAAATCGGTTTCTGCTTCTTTGAGGTTACACTGGTTACCAAGACATTCATTAAATAGAACATCTCGCGAAATTTCTACCATTTTCGTGTCATCCAAAAGAATTCGATGGCCTTTTGTGTTACAAGCGTAGCCTACCCAAACCCCTTTCCTAGCTTTATTATGCCATTTTTTTGTTTTCTGACTAGGTACATGCATATACACCTCGCAACCAAATTGCTTAAACTCAAAAAAATTACTCTTCTTGTTGAACCAAATTTCATAGGGAGACTTCTCTGCTACTGGAATTGGACAGCTCCTATTCATAACATAAATTGCAGTATTTACTGCCTCAGCCCAAAGTTTCGGATTGAGGTTTTTGCCACACAACATCGACCTAGCTGCTTCGACGATCGTCCGCATATCTCGTTCGGCTCGCCCATTTTGTCGCGGAGTATATGGAACGGTTTTCTGATGACATATGCTCTGAGCTCTAAGCAAGAATTCAACGTCTTTATTAATAAATTCTAAACCATTGTCGGTACGTAGAACTCTGACAGAGAAACCTGTATCGATCTTCACTTGTTCTACCGTGAGTGTCAAAAGTGAGTAAACACCCATAGGATTTCTGGAGTTATATGGGATTTAAACCAAAAAGTAAACAAAAATTGGATTCGAATAATACAAAACAAAAGCTTTATTCAATAGCAATAAATTAAAACAAAAATACAAATTTTAAATAAAACGTAGTCATTTTTTTCCAATTAAAACTAAACTTTCCTTATATTTTACGCGTCAAAAGTAAATAAACACTTGAAATTTGTTAACAAAATATATTAACATAACATTATAAATAACAAAACTCAGTATTTTGTTTGACCACCTTTAGACTTCATAACTTCTTTGAGTCGGCGGGGCATAGATACCACAAGGTTATTTGTAACATCGGAAGATATTTGGGCCCATTCTTCAATTAAAGCCTTTTTTAGGTCATCTTTGTTATTTATGGTCCTTTTGCGAATTTGCCGGTCCAAATGATCGCATAAATGCTCTATGGGATTAAGGTCCGGTGATTGTGGAGGATGATCAAGCTGTTTTGGAGTCCGATAAAGCAACCATTCTTTAACAAGTCGCGATGTATGCTTAGGATCATTGTCTTGCTGAAAGATCCAATTGCTAAGCATACCTAATTTGTTTACGCTAGGTTGCAGGTTATTCCTCAGGATGTCAAGGTAATCTTCCTTCTTCATTGTACTTTCAATGAGGACAAGATTCCCGACCCCAGATGCCGCCATACATCCCCACACCATCACCGAACCTCCCCCATGTTTTACTGTTTCTCTTATATTTTGTTCACTAAATTCTTTGTTTTTTTTTCTCCAAATTTTTTTATTTGTTTTACTTTTAAAAATTTCAAATTTACTTTCGTCTGTAAATAATACATTTTTCCAAAACGAAATATCTTTATTTATATATTTTTTTGCAAAGATTAAACGTTTTTTTTTATTCACTTTGGATATCATTGGTTTTTTTCTGGCACTTCTACCATGTAAGCCGAATTTGTGCAATGTTCGCCGTACAGTACTCGCACTTATTGAAATTTCAGAGTTAATTGATTTTCTCTCCGCAATTTTAACGGCACTGGAACTAGGATTTTTTCTCACTTCGGACACAATTTCTCTTTCTTCTCTTTCGTTTAGCTTTTTTGGTCTACCTGTACGTTTTAAATTTTCTACTGTTTTAAATCTTTTAAATTTATCTATTGCTTTTTTCACTGAAACATGGTTTCTATTAACAATTTTGCCAATTTCCCGATACGATTTTCCTTTTTTCCTCAAATCCACTATAATTTTCCGCGTTTCCAGCGAAATTTCACTTCTCATTGTAAAAAGAAAAATTACGCTGCTATCAATGCTTTAAACACGACCAGCTTACACTCTGAAGTGATGTTAAAAGAACGGCTTATCTCCACCGTCTAACATATGAAAGAATATAACAGTACGTTTAACTGATTAATATTAAACATTAGGAGCCTACATGATGTTTACTTACTTTTGACGCGTTAAATATAGGATATGTTTAGTTGTTATTAGGAAAAAAATGCATTATATTTATTTTTAATTTTTATTTTTGCTTTAATTCATTGCTATTGAATAAAGCTTTTGTTTTTTATAATTAAAATGCGAGTTTTGTTTATTTAATTGTTTTAATTTCATGCAAATCCAGAAATCATATTTGTGTTTACTCACTTTTGACACTCACTGTATATATTTTTTTAACAATGCACTTACTTCAGTTTTGTGCTTGATGAAATAGACATGACGAAAACTAGAGCAATCATCTTTCATTAAAAGAAAATAACTAGACCCTCCATATGAGGTTTCGTGCATGGGACCGCAAAGATCACAATGTATTAATTCTCCTGGCAACGATGCTCTATTCAGACTCTTGGCAAACGGCAGTCTGTGGCTTTTTCCCATTGCACAAGCAGAACAAAAGAATGAATCTCCTGTATAGGAAATATTGTTGGATTTCAGAAATTCTTTAACATAATTTATGTTCTGATGACAGAGTCGCTCATGCCACGATTGTAGATCATTACCATCTCTACGACTTGAATCTTGAACCGCACTATTGACCTGTGATTCACCCACCATCACCACTTGAAACAACAACTTGAACATCTTATTTTGGCGCAAACCAACAGCAACAACATCATCATTTTTAAGCAACTCGCATTCATTTTTATTTGATCTCATTTGTAGCCCTTTATCAAGTGCACAACTCGCAGAAAATAAATTTAATTTTATATCGGGGACGTATAAAACATTGGATATATGCTTCTCTGTCCAATTCACCTTATTATACGACAGAATATTGATATCACCGGTACCTTACTCATGAATAATTTCACCATTTCCGTGGTCGCTTGCTCCAGAGTCGAGAAACCAACTATCCTTTTCTGAAAAAGAAATATTTGACTGTAAACAGTCAATAGGTTTTTGGGCTCATCAGAAGATGACCATCACACCTTGTCTTGACGCAAAATTTCTCGAGCAAATCGAGATACCATATAATCCGAGCTACATAAAGCAACTGCGAATTATATGGTTGCTACAAATCATGAAAAATTTAAACCAGCAAGAGTGTTAATTTTTGCGTTTCGCCCCGGTGTGATGGTTGGGCTCATCAGAAGATGACCATCACACCTTGTCTTGACGCAAAATTTCTCGAGCAAATCGAGATACCATGTAATCCGAGCTACATAAAGCAACTGCGAATTATATGGTTGCTACAAGTCTTCAGATTTTCATGATTTAAACAATTTTTATCCTTTTCTGTCATTTTCGCAAATACAGTTTGAGATATAAAAGCTTCTCCCCTTTTGACGTCACATGCTGTGTTGTTTTTCTCTCTCTGCCTTGCAGGACAATCCGCTTTAAAATGACCCGTTTTCTTGCAGATAAAACACTTTCCCAGTTTCTTGCTTTTAACGCTTTCTCGACGAGGTACTGTTTTTGATGACGTTTTACTTTTTCTTGCCATGAGGGCTTCACATTCAACTTCATTTTGCATATTCATTCTCGACTCCTCCATCAACAGACGTGCAGTTAAATTCTTTAATGTTTGCTCACTTGCTGCTGTTGACTCCCACGCACTGTAGAAGTGATTATATGTCACCGGTAGAGTCATTAAAATTTTGGTGATGACCATAGTCTCTGAGACATCCTCACCAAGATCTTTGAGCTGTTGAACAATTTTTTGAAGCTTTGAGATGTGAATAGAGAGATTTTCATCTTCGCTTTTAGCAAAGCTATAAAATCTCTGTTGAAGCAAATGCACAGACGTCTTGGATTTTTGCTCATAGACATTCTCAAGCTTGGTCCACATGTCGAAAGCACTTTCACAAGACATTATATGCAGCATTGGCTCCTGCCCTATTGGTGTCACAATTATATTCTGTTTCTTACTGTCGCATCGAACCCACTTCTTAAGCAACTCAGAATCCTCGACCGCTGTTTCAGTTTTAACGAGAGGTTTTTTTGACGAACCATCAACTATGTCCCACAATTCATATGCTCTTAACAAAATTTTGATTTGGAATTTCCAAACCAGCCATTGCTCACTACTCTGCAATTTTTCAACCCGTTGCAGATCAGTTTCCATTTTTATGCCCGAATACGACAAGTTAAAAAAATATAGTCCGTTTTACAATTGATTACAAGTTAAATTAAATACTTATTCAAAGTATATCTATAATTTAATTAAACAACAAAAAACGCTATTAAACTTTTAATTTTTCCTCTACGTGTCTGGGCCCATAACCTGTGAAACTTTTAGGAAAACCGAGCAAGAAATAAAACACGATATTTCTAGGATGAAGTAATGTTAAGACTAAAAAAGCTTTATTAATTCAAGTATGCAAATTAGGTACAAATATAATAAAAAGAAGTTAAGGACTATAATGTTGACACACAGCACATTTCAATTTTCAATAGATATGATAAACAAAAATTTACATCTACAAGATAAATAATAAAAGAAATGAAATATATCTCACAAAAAAATAAACTTAAGACATACTCTTCATATAGAATCAAACCAAGTAGTCATAAATAAAATAAATTGCAGTTGATTTTTTTTTGATGTACTGGAGACGATCAGTGTAATTACCATTAAGGCATAACACTAAATGGTTTCTCACCATGGTCTAGCCGTTTACGTACGTAATGATGTTGCCAACCAGCTTAATACTTAATGATCTTGATATTCACTGCCTCAGATAGCATCCCCAGTATTGTTCTGAAGAGGTGGGTCTGGTAAAACAGCATTTGCCCAGCCTGTTCCTAAGAGAATCCTCCTCATCCTCTAACTATCGTCCAATTGCACTTACGTCCCCTTGTTCCAAAGTCATGGAAATGTTAATCTATTTTCAGCTAACGAAATCTCTTGAAGAACGAAAGCTTCTTAATGACCGGCAGTATGGCTTTCTTAGCAATAGGTCCACTGGTGATTTCATAGATTGTCTCACCGGACATTGGAACACATCTTTTCATCGTTTTGGAGAAAGTAAGATTATTGCACTTGGTATTTCAAATGCATTGGATAGAGTTTGGCATCAAGCTCTAACATCGAAAATTCGTGCAGGAAGGTCGGCACTGTATTATTTTTACTTTTTTTTTTAAAGACCATTAGTTTGAAGGTTATTTTTAAAAAATAACGGACATCGGCGCTGAAAAATGTTTGGTGTTTGAAATTGTTCAATATCATACATAGTTTTTGTGCTCTGCAACCTAAAACAAAAAAAAAGAGACTGGGATGCGAACCACACTGATAACTTCCCATCCCGTCTGTCGATTTTTCTTGCTTGAAAGTTTGTCTATATGTATACATTTTTACCAAATTTGCGTACTATTTTTTGTAAATTTTATTTTATTGAATATCGAAAACAATATTTTCTGTGAAATAAAATAAGTTTGAAGCCAATATTTTTAATTTTTGAAAAGCTATTTGAGTCGAAAGTAAATTTTTACCAAATTTTAGTATTGTTTTTTTCTTAGGTTTTTTATTTTTTGTAAAAAAAAACTTTCAATTCGATTTTTCTCAAAATTTTACTGAATGTTGAAAACATTATTTTTTGAAAGATAAAAGTAGTTTAAGGCCAATATCTCAGAGTTTTGAAAAGATATTTGAGTCGAAAATCAATTTTTACAAACTTTTATACATTTTTTTTTAGGTTTTTATTTTTTGTAAAAAAACTGTCAATTGGATTTTTCTCAAAATTTCTTCTTATGTTGAAAACAATATTTCATATAAGTTAAAATTAGTGGGAAGCCATAATCTTAAATTTTTGAAAAGATATTTGAGTCGAAAATAAATGTTTACCAACTTTTGTCAAATTTTTGTTAGGTTTTTTATTTTTTGTAAAAAAAACTGTCAATTCGATTTTTTTTCAAAATTTAACTAAATGTTGACAACAATATATTTTGAAAAAAGTTTAAAGCCAATATCTCAAAGTTTTGAAAAGATATTTGAGTCGAAAGTCAATTTTACCATTAGATAAAATAAGTTTGAAGCCATAATTTCAAGTTTTTGAAAAGATATTTGAGTCGAAATTCAATTCTTACCAACTTTGAATAATGTTTTTTTTAGGTTTTTATTTTGTATAAAAAAAAACTGTCAATTAGATTTTTCTCAAAATTTTATCAGATGTCAAAAACATCATTCTTCGTTGCACAAAATTGTTTTGGAGATGAAATCATATTTTTGTCGTAAAATTTTCGAGGTGACAATTTTTTTTCAGTTTTTTTGATTTATAAAAAAAACCGTTAATTGGATTTTTTTTCCAAAAACATACTTAGTTTGTATCACCTTACAATATATTATATGAAATTTAATTCAAGTCCCTAGCGTCATTGGTTCATGAAATATTTTGGGTTAACCAAAATGTTCAAGCGATCTTCTGCCTCATTAATTATTATATTTATTAATATATTTAATAGATAATATAATTGATATATGAATATTGTATTTTCTTGAAATATAGTCATATTATCCTTATCTTTTTAAAATCTCTTAGTTAGTGGTTTTCTTTGAAATCAATAAAATCACTCTCTATCTTCATTTTGAACAGAAATAAAACATCTAAAACTATAATTGCGTTCACCATTTTGAGTTTGTTTATGTTTTTATTTATTGTTTTATTTTGAATTTATGTTTCATTAGCTTGCAAATGTTAATGAAAATTATAGACATATTCTATGTTTATATCCAATATTATTTTAAAATGTTGACTGTTGAACCGATGTACGCGTGTGTAAAAACTATGATAAGTTTGTATTTACTGGATATTAGAACTTTACTTTTATTCTGTACTTAAACAGTAACCAACTAAAGTGTTTAAATATCCAATATTTTCTTTAAAAAGTTAGCTGTTTATCATGGAGTCCAGCAACATTCCTTTAGCCAACAATATTTATATTTCTTTTAACAAACTACATTTTTTTCTCTCATTTGATACCAAACTAATTCGTCGGCAGTTTGGCCAAGAATGACAAATAATTCTTGTATTAAATATATAATAAATATGAAACTCACCTTGATTTATTTGTATTGTATGTTGGAGCTGATGAACTACTCGTTTGTATTGATGGAGCTGTTGCGGGAGTTGGTTGGTCCATCGAGGTGAGTTCTCCTTCAGTTAATTGATCCGGGTTGCTTGATCTTGGTTTAGATGGGGCAGTTCCAATTCTAAACGGCGGAATCGGACTAAAACATGCTGATGAACTAGGCGACGATGTATTATAAACGTTGTTCACTAAAGAGTTCCGGTGTTGTGTGGAAGACTTGCAAATATCTTCTAAAAATTCCTCTGTATCACTTATTAGAGAACCAAATACATCACTAGGTGATCGCATAAAAACATGCCCTGTTGAATTTGATCGCGATTCCCTTCCTTTTTCGTTACTAAATAAGCTTCTTACGGGCGAATTGGCAATACTTCGTTCAACATCTTTAAATGTAACTGGTGAATAATGAGGACGTTCCTCCAAGGTGGGATTACTATTTATTGGACTTGATGCAAGATGAGCACAGCTAGTTTGACCAAGACTTACTCGTCGATCGGATAATGCAATTGTACAATTTTGGTGTTTACTTGCAAAGCTGTTCATCGGATTAAGAACAGCTGGTTCTAATTGAAGGGTTTTACGATTTTCTCTTTCATCTAGCCAATAGGTTTTCATCGTACCTTTTCCTTTTACTTCTATTTCACCACGATCACTTACTCTATACCTCGGTCCCAATAAATCTTTGGTGGATTCCGATATATGTATTTTCATTGCGGAGCTTGTAGATTCCATTCTGGAAGCAGTATTTACTGAATCACCAAACAGGCAATATCTTGGCATTTTTAAGCCAACTATACCGGCTACCACAGCTCCAGAATGAACTCCTACTCGTATCCTAAGGTGTTGTCCTGTTGACGGGTCTTTTAGATCGGTTATTGCATCCACCATGTCTAGTGCCATGTCACAAACTTTTTCTGCATGATTTGCATCTTTTTCTGGCGCTCCTGAGACCACCATATAAGCGTCACCAATAGTCTCAACTTTGTAAACGTTGTTATTTTCAGTGAGTGTGTCAAATATGGAATACATAGCATTAAGCATTGAAACAACTTCCATAGGAGTTATTCTGCTACAAATTTCAGTAAACGTAACAACATCAGAAAAAAGTATTGACACACTATCAAACATCTAAGAGCAAAAGAAAAAATTATAATATATTCGGAAATAAAAAAAGATATTAGATCATACTTCACAAGTATCTATTGGATTTTCTCCTCTTCTAAGACGGTCAGCTACTTGCTTCGGTATCATTTGATAAAGTAACTCATCAGTTCTCCGCATTTCTTCATCTAATTTTTTCATAGATTCCTCAAGTTTTTTAGACTTTTGTTGTTCTTGATCTAAGGCTAATTTAAGTTCCACTGATTGTTGAGTCCCAGCTAACATAAGATCTCTATATTGAAGATATACATATATAACTTTATCGGTCAGTGGAAGAGCAATAGAAATTTTGATAAAACCTAGGTATTTTATATTATTTTGCAAATAAAACGTATTCATACATAAATATTAGTGTGTAACTTTATATTTGTTGATCATATCCTAGAATTTTTTTGGAAATGTCAAAAACAATCTCCTAAGCATTTGAGCCCTTTATATGAATACATATTACTTGCCGTCGTCATTTAAAGATTTCAATTGTGTCTTTTAATTTCTTATGCTTTACGGTATTTAATAGAATCATCACGTCCAAAAAGGTATATTGCGGTGTATCCTAACCTTTCATCAACAGGCTAGTATGGACCACAAACCCATTTTTTTAAATAAAATTCTTATTTTTCTACAACTATCTCGTGTAATGGCAAGTACTAAGGACAATATTTGAAGGTCAGTTTTATAGAAAACTTTATTTTCTACAAAAAAATCAAACAGCTTAAATCGAGATATTAATCGTTTTGTGTTTTTTTTGTATACAAATTTTTTAATTAAAGTATCAAAAATTAATATTAAGGGTTACAATTCCAAATCCTCGAATTTTTGTTTGACATTTATAACCTCTTTAACCGAAGAAATAGGCTTCTCTTACATAAGATCGTCTGTTCGTTGTGTATTCTACACGGTTTGCCTGACTAAAGCAAAAAAGTAAAACTCACTGTAAACGGATTTCAAACTATGTTTGTCTTACAGTTTATTATTATACAAGGATATCCATTTTGCGGAATCAAAACAAACGTAAATAAAACACATACAAAAGATTTTTGTTCATCATACTTCTTTTTTATTAAAAAGTTTGAAAGTTGACATTATCATTTAAATAGCTCCACGCGAATTGTTGCAACATCGATTTTTTTAAAAATAATTTTCGACTACTTTATGACACATATTCGGATGTATCTCAGCCATTACTTACTTACTTACTTAAGGTGGCGCTAAAGTCCTGTGTGAACTAAGGCCTCAACCAACAAACTTCTCCATCTAGCTCGGTCCCTAGCTAGATGTCTCCAGTTTCGCGCTCCGAGTTGGGTGAGGTCACCTTCCATTTGTGCGCGCCACCTGATTCGCGCTCTTCCTCTACTGCGCTGTCCTGTGGGTGTTAATTCCGGGCCGGAGCATTGGTTTCCATGCGCTCTACGTGACCCAGCCATCTTAGTCGTTGGACTTTTACCCTTCTGGCTAAGTCTACGTTGCTGTACAGCCCATACAGCTAGTCGTTCCATCTTCTCCTCCACTCCCCTTCGATGCATACGGGACCGTAGATCACACGAAGAACCTTTATCTCGCAACGACCCAAGGTACTTTCATCCGCTTTTGTCAAAATCCATGCTTCTGCACCGTATAGCAGGACGGGGATGATAAGGGTCTTATATAGCGACACTTTGGTCCTTCGAGAGAGGATTTTTCCACTCAATTGCTTTCTTAACCCAAAGAAACAGCGGTTGGCAAGAGTTATTCTTCGTTTGATCTCAGCGCTGGTGTTGTTTTCTGCGTTTACAGCGGAGCCTAGGTAGACGAAGTCCTTGACTACCTCAAAGTTACGTCTGTCGATGGTGACGTTTTGACCAGGACGTCGGTGTTGTAGGTCCTTTCTTGATGACAGCATGTACTTTGTTTTGTCCTCATTAACCCTTAAAACCATTTTTGCCGCCTCTGCCTCAATATTCACAAAAGCCTCATTGACATCACGCTGAGTTCTTCCGATTATGTCAATGTCATCAGCATATGGTAGTAATTAGACAGACTTTTGAAAGATAGTGCCTCTAGTGTTGACGTGGGAGCCCTGCACTATTCTTTCAAGTACGATGTTAAAAAAATCACATGACAGCACATCACCTTGTCTAAAACCTTTTTTGACATCGAAAGGTTCTGTTAAGTTGTTTCCAACCTTTATGGAACAACGTGAATTCTCGATGTTCATTCTGCACAAACGGACGAGTTTGGCAGGGATGCCAAAGCTAGAGTTGGCTCTTTACAGCTCGTCCCTGTAGATGCTGTCATATGCGGCCTTCAAATCGATGAAAAGATGGTGGGTGTCGATTTGGTGTTCTTGGGTTTTTTCCAGGATCTGCCATAATGTGAATATTTGATCGACTGTGGACTTTCCTGGTCTAAAACCACACTGATAAGGACCTATCAGGTTGTTGACGATGGGCCTTAGACGTTCACATATTACGGCAGAGAAGATTTTGTAGGCGATGTTAAGTAGACTGATTCCTCTATAATTGGTGCAGTTTAGAGGGTTTCCTTTTTTCAGGATCGGGCAAACAATACTGAGGTTCCATTCATCGGGCATGCTTTCTTCCGACCATATCTTACAGATAAGTTGGTGCATTCTCCTAGCCAACTTATCTCCAGCTGCTTTAAAGAGCTCGGCATTCAAGCCATCCGCTCCAGCGGCTTTGTTAGACTTCAGCTTAGATATAGCAATCTTTACTTCGTCTAAGTCGGGCGGACGGGATTGTTGGCTTTCGTCGTCTGTGTTGAATGGATCATCCTGCCTGACTGCGGAATTCGGTTCGTCGTCGCCGTTATACAGTCTGCAGAAGTGGTCCTTCCAAATCCTCAGCATTGACTGCGGTTCCGCTATGATGTTCCCACTTTCGTCGTTGCAGCCTTCGGTTCTAGGTTTATTTACTTGTGAATTTCGTTTCACCTGTTCATAAAACTTTCGAACATCATTTCTGCTTTTAAACCTCTCAACGTCTTCGACCGCACGCTTCTCATGTTCTCTCTTTTTCCTTCGGAGAACTTGGTGTTCCTATCGCCCCTTCTGCTCATAGAGCTCATGAGCAGCTCTCGTCCTTTTATGCAGCGCCGCTTTGCGTGCCTGTTGTTTGGCTGCATTTGCCTACCGACATTCCTCATCAAACCAGGGGTTCCTTGTTGGTGGTTGCTTGAAACCCAGTATGTCAGAGGCGGCTTCTCTGAGTGCATCTTGGCAATGATGCCACTGGTTTTCTATACATTGTGTTGGCGGCACAGAACTTCGAGAGAGGTTACTTGTAACTCGGTCAGAGAAGGATTTGGCGATCTCTTGCGATTGTAACCGTTCGACGTTGTACCTTCTCCCAGCATCTCCCTGTTTTGCCTTGGGCCTGGAAACCCGAAGTGCTACCTTGGCTACAACAAGGTAGTGGTCCGAGTCGATGTTAGCTCCTCGGAAAGTTCGGACATCCATGATGCTATAAGCGTGTCTGGCGTCGATTACAATATGGTCAATCTGGTTGACGGTAGATTGATTTGGAGATCTCCAAGTTCCTTTGTGGATGTTGAGGTGTAGAAAACGCGTACTGGCTACCATGACGTTTCACCCCGCAGAAAAATCTATGAGACTGAATCCGTTGTCGGAAGTGTTGTCGTGCAGGCTGTTTTTCCCGATTATTCCACCAAAGATGTCTTCCCTTCCTAGCTCCGCATTAAATCACCCAGGACAATTTTAATATCGTAGCTAGGACACTGCTCATAAGTTTTGTCTAAGAGCTCGAAGAACATATCTTTGGTGTTGTCATCCTTCTCATCTGTAGGGGCGTGTGCGCATATCAGGCTAATGTTGCCGAATTTAGCCTTGATGCGGATGGTCATGAGCCGCTCGTTGATGCACCTATAGCTCAAGACTTCTTGCTTAAGTCTGGCTCCAATGACAAAGCCGCATCCAAACAAGCGCTGTTGGTTTTCTCGGTAGCAGTCACTATAGTAAATATCGCAGTGTTTCATCCTCTTTTTGTCCGGCCCATCCCATCGTATTTCCTGGATGGCGGTGATGTCTGCTTTATAGCAGTCTAGGGCCTCCGCTAATTCTTTGGCTGCACGTGGTCTGTTAAGGGACCTAACATTCCACGTGCATATCCGAAGTTCGTTGTCCTTAATTCGTTTGCTTAGGTTGTCAACAGTAAATCCGTCCGTATCCGAGGCTTGTTGGTGCTTCGCAACTATGAGATTTTTAAGTGGTCGGGAAGTCACTCGACGGCACAACCCCCAACCTGGAGGGCCAGATCCTTAGTAAAACTCCAAGGACGGGGAGCCGGATAAACCGCTCCTTATAGGCCTGGGCTCCGAATAAGTCGTAGAAGCCCTATATAAGGTGTTCACTAAGTAGTTCAGCCTTACTGGAACTTTAGACGCCACCGTTGATTCCATCTCGGGAATTCCTCCGCTGCCGTCTAAATAAGGAGAGGTGCCTAAGTGGACGCACCACTCCCCTCCTCTCTCGTTTGCTGCCCCCAACAACTTTCCACTGGGGTTGGAACCCAATCTTTAGTTGAGGTACTAGGCACCCAATGTTCACCACGGGGAGGTGAGAGTAGGAGTTGATAGACTTGACAAATGTTGGTTTTTAAGTGCTCAAGAGTTATAGGTTTATCCGCATAAGCAAGTTCTTTTACGTAGGCTCACAAAAAAAGCCCAGCGGTGTCAAATCACGACGAGAAATTGCGCGGCCAGGAAATACTTACTTACTTACTTAAGGTGGCGCTAAAGTCCTGTGTGAACTAGGGCCTCACCCGACAAACTTCTCCATCTAGCTCGGTCCCTAGCTAGATTTCTCCAGTTTTGCGCTCCAAGTTGGGTGAGGTCACTTTCCACTTGTGCGCGCCACCTGCTCCGCGCTCTTCCTCTACTGGGCTGTCCTGTGGGTGTGGATTCGAAGACTTTCCGGGCCGGAGCGTTGGTTTCCATGCGCTCTACGTGACCCAGCCATCTTAGTCGTTGTACTTTTACCCTTCTGGCTAAGTCTACGTCACTGTACAGCCCGTACAGCTCGTCGTTCCATCTTCTCATCCACTCCACTTCGATGCATACGGGACCGTAGATCACACGAAGAATTTTTCTCTCGAAACGACTCAAGGTGCTTTCATCCCCTTTTGTCATAGTCAATGCTAATGCACCGTATAGCAGGAAGGATATGATAAGGGTCTTAAATAGCGACACTTTGGTCCCTGGAGAGAGGGCTTTGCTGCTCAATTGCTTTCTTGCCCAAAGAAACAGCTGTTAGCAAGAGTTATTCTTCGTTTGATCTCAGCGCTGGTGTTGTTTTCTGCGTTTATAACGGAGCATAGGTAGACGAAGTCCTTGACTACCTCAAAGTTACGTCTGTCGATGGTGACGTTTTGACCAAGACGTTAGTGTTGCAAGTCCTTTCTTGACGACAGCATGTACTTTGTTTTGCCCTCATTAACCGTTAAACCCATTTTTGCTGCCAAAGCCCCATTGACATCACGCTGAGTTCTTCCGATTATGTCAATGTCATCAGCATATGGTAGTAATTGGACAGACTATTGAAAGATAGTGCCTATAGTGTTGACGTGGGAGCTCTGCACTATTATTTCAAGTACTATGTTAAAAAAATCACATGACAGCACATCACCTTGTCTAAAACCTCGAAAGGTTCTGTTAAGTTATTTCCAACCTTTATGGAACAGCGTGAATTCTCCATGGTCATCCTGCACAAACGGACGAGTTTGGCAGGGATGCCAAAGCTAGTGTTGGCTCTTTACAGCTCGTCCCTGTAGATGCTGTCATATATGGCCTTGAAATCGATGGAAAGATGGTGGGTGTCGATTTGGTGTTCTTGTTTTTTTTCCAGGATCTGCCGTAATGTGAATATTTGATCGACTGTGGACTTTCCTGGTCTAAAACCACACTAATAAGGACCTAACAGGTTGTTCACGATGGGCCTTAGACGTTATATATTACGGCAGAGAAGATTTTGTAAGCGATGTTAAGTAGACTGATTCCTGTATAGTTGGTGCAGTATACTGAGGTTCCATTTATCGGGCATGCTTTCTTCCGACCATATATTACAGTGTTGCTATAATTTTTTCTACGCGACGCGACGACGACGACGACCACGACTACGACCACGACAATCCCGAACAAAACCACGGCGAAGACTAGAACCTAGAACGTAAAGAAGGTCGTAGAAAAATTTAGCACATTCAGCACGTATGATGCTGATATCTCCGGCCACTCAGCTTAGGGTGGGTTCAGCGAATAAATTGATATCCTATTTGAGATGATATCGTAGTTGATCAATTAAATTGATCAGAATATAAAAATGTCGATGACCACAGGGGTGTCTATCCTGAAATTGAGAAATAGGGCGCCAGCAATTTTTTTTTATAATCAAGCAAATTGCAAACCTTCGGAGCGAAACCGACGGTAAAAGAAGTTTCAATAAAAGATTAAGTCTTGGAATTAATTTTCAAAATAATAATTATTAAGTAAATTGCCTGGGAAACCTTGCAATTAAGTAGGGCTAAAACCCAGGATCTTTTAAACAAAGAAACAAATTGTTATTCAAGAAAAGATAAGATGGACCGGTAACGTTTAGTCCCGAACAAAAATGTTAACGGTTTTATTTTAAGCGGGTCACGAGTTCCGTAATTTTCGGAAATAAAGCGAACAGCCAAAGCCAAACGATAATTTTTTTTTGAACAATGTCTCGACAACGAAATAATGTGATTCAACGGAAATAATTTTTAATCAAATAAACCAAACTATTATACTTAGCTTATTTCTCCTGCCAGATTTCCCTTCCTTCCTTAACCAATTTTCCTTCTTTTCCTCTCCTGTATCTCAAAAGAGTATATTCCACCAAATCTCCAAAATTATTCTCCTTTTTTCAAATTTTTAAAACACTTCCTCAAATTAACTCTTTTCCAATCAAATTTCTATCTTCCAAAATTATTTTTCTTTCGATCTATTCGATTTCGTAGCTTACAAAAAAGTGAGCTCCCAGGCTTTTTCCAAGCCTGGATGAACCCTTTTTCTTCCAAAATCCCAGTGCTTTCAGCAACTCAGTGACTTGGGTTTCGGTCGCGTCATTTTTCAGCAACGCTTAGCTTGTTTGCGTGAGTGTACCAACGCAGTTGCAAACCCAGTAGTCTTCTCTTACTCGCACTTTAATCTCCCCAGCTTAATGCAAGTCACCCCTGAATTCGCCGCGCTCTACCCTGACTTGTAGAGGGCGGGAATGCAGTGGGTGCATTCAGCCACCTAACATCCCCGATTCAATTTTGAATGAAAGAAAAGCCTTGGAACTCAAGAAATTTGATTGTTCACACTTTGCAATTTTCCCCACCGATATTTCCCAGCAAAACAAATATAATTGTGGAAACTTGATGGAAATTAGTAAGTTTCGATTTATAACAATTGTGGGAAAGAAATGTGGCAGAAGTTCGCTACACGCGTTTTAAAGTTATTTCGTTTGACTTTCGCGCAGATTTGGGGAAATAGGGACTTACGTTATCGTTCCATCTTGTACATTTAAGTATAATGAGGGTGTAAAAGTTGGGCTTGAAGCAATTCTCCCATGGAGTAACTTCGGAATTCGGAGACCAAGTGTCGACCGTGCCAACTTTGGTTTACTGGATTCAGACCATCCGTCTGACACTTATGGTGGTAATTATGCTCATTCTTCGTTAGTATTTGACAAGACCGCCCGTCTGTCACCTTAGTTGAAGTGGAAAGCTTATCCACTTTATATATATAAAATCGACATCAATGATTATGTTTCTTTCCAAAGTACTGAGAGAGTGAACCGATGGCTAATGAACTATGGCTGCCCCTCTCTCTCTCTCAGTAGATTGTAGGAAACACCTGTAGGAATGGAGGAGGGAGGAACAAGTATTTGGATGACGGAGAGAATGGTTCTTGTCGCGGTAATTTTTACCGTGACAAATCCCACCCTTTCCTCCTTGAAAATGCGTTTACTTTTAGGAAAAGTAAACCATTTTCTGTCGGTAATATAGGTTAACAACACAACAAAGGAAACCCATCAGGCCAAAGATGGCAGTCTATAATAAAGGATTTAAAAAACTAAATAACCAAAATTAAAAGGTTAAAAAAATTAAAAAAAACTATTTTACTCTTATTGGGACTTTTAGACTCAATTATATTCCGATGAAGAATTATACGGCTTAAGATCCTTCATGTGCCAAGTGCCACGTTCTTTTCCGGTTTCATCTTCGAGGACGTAAGTCCAAGGAGACAACCGTTTTCGGATTTTAAAAGGACCTACGTATTTTGGAGCTAGTTTAGCTGCATAATAATTTGCAGCGTCTGATAAGACGAAGTTTCTTCGCCAAACAACATCGTTGGGAAAGTACTGAACGTCTATCCTCCTGAGATTGTAGGTTTCTGCTGATTCTTTTGTATTCGCCTGTATCTTACTTGCTGTGTCTGCTCTAAGTCTCCTAAAACGTTCGCCTATATCTTCTGGTTCGGTTCTATTGGTGTCTACTGAATTACTGCTAGGTCTAACGTTTTCTCGACCATCGGTCGACATCTTTCTTCCAAAATTAGCGTAATATGGTGTCACTCCTAGGACCTCGTGTTGAGATGTTCGAATTGCACAAGCTACCTTGGCTAATTGAGTATCCCAAATACGATGATTTTCTGAAACATAAGCCCTTAAAGTAGTCTTTATTATCCGATTGATTCTCTCTGCTGGGTTGGCTTGTGGATGGTAATGTGGAGTGAATCTAATATTTGTTGAATAACCCTGGCATAATATCTTGAGTTCTCTACTACGAAATTGAGGACCGTTATCACAAATCAAAATCTTTGGTACTCCAAATGAAAGAAAAACATTGTCCTCCAATTCTTTACAAATTGCTTTCGCGGTGGCGGTTCTCAAAGCAAATAAAAGTGGAAATTTAGTCAGATAATCGACTACTGTTAAAATGTAGACAAAGCCTTTACTTGATTTGGGTAGAGGACCCACTAAGTCTATACTGATCATCTCCCATGGTGTAGAAACTCCTATTCTCTCAGTCATAAGACCGGCTGGTTTATCATTAACTGGTTTCACTTGTCAATCAGTACAAGTGCTGCACTTCCTAACGTATCTAGTAACGTCTCCCCTCATCTTTGGCCAGTAGTATTTGGCCCCTACTCCAGCGAACGTTTTCCTAACCCATATGTCCGGCTAACGGACTATCATGACACTCCTGAAGAATACCTAATCTATCTTTCCTACCTATAACTAGTTTCCATTCTCCATTATTTTCATGAACTACTAAGTGATTTGATTTAACGTACTTAAACAGGCGGCCATTCTCAACTCTTCACGCTGGGTAAACTAACGGGTTCATTTCCACCTCTGATATCATTTTTCCCACCCAAGGGTCTATATCCTCATCTGAGATTCCGGCCACCACCGGTACTCCACGAGATAACATGTCCGGCACGACATGATCTTTCCCTTTGCGATGGATTATTTCATAATCAAATTGCTGTAATCTTACAGCCCAGCGCGCTAATCGCCCCTGTGGGTCTTTGAGGTTACTCAACCAAATCAATGAGTAGTGATCTGTTACGACTGTAAATCGAATTCCTTCGATATACGGTCGCAACTTCTCAACTGCCCAAAGGACTGCTAAACACTCTTTTTCCGTAGTGGAATAATTTTTCTCTGACCTATTCAATGACCTGCTCAAATAACATATAACCTTTTCTCCTTCCTCGAATTTTTGCGAAAGGACCGCCCCTATACCATAATCAGACGCATCTGTCTGTACTACGAAAGGTAGTTCAAAATTAGGGCAGGTCAAAATTGGTACTGTAATAAGACATTCTTTCGCTCTCCTAAAACTATCTTCACAATCCTTAGTCCATATGAATTTTTTGGATTTCTTAAGTAAATCCGTTAAGGGCCTAACTAAACTAGCGAAGTTTGGTACGAAGCGTCTGTACCATGAAACTGTTCCTATAAAGCTCCTGACCTCTTTTACATTTCTTGGTGCAGGTATTTTGACCATGCTTTCTACCTTTTCTGGATCAACATGTAATCCATTCCTATCTACCACATACCCTAAGAATTTAAGCGACGGTCTACAAAAGTGACATTTGTCACGCCCTACTTTTAACCTTGCTTCTTGTAATCTTTTTAAAACTTCGTTCAGGATTTCTAATTGTTTTTCAAACGAGTCTGAAATGATAATAATGTTATCCAGATAAACGAAGACATATGGCTCGAGTTCTGGACCTAACACGCTATCTATGAAACTTTGCCAAGTGGCAGGTGCATTATGTAAACCAAACGGCATTCGATTAAATTGAAAAAGGCCTCTATTTGGTACCGTAAAGGCAGTATATTTCTTAAATTCTTCCTCCATTGGAATCTGCCAGTAAGCAGACTTGACATAAAATGACGTTAAGAATTTTGCATTCCTAAGCTTATCTAGAATAGATGAAATTATCGGTAAAGGATACGCATCCCTTTCCGTTACTTGATTCAATTTACGGTAATCAACACAAAACCTAAACGAACTATCTTTTTTCTTGATCAACACTATGGGAGAAGCCCAAGGACTGTTTGATTTCTCGATAACACCATCATCCAAGTCCAGGGTAGTATCTTTGTTTAACTGGATCTGACGAAGTTTTAATTATATGCTCTATTCTATTTGTTTTCCCTAACCCCTCTGGAATGTCTTTAAACAAATTTTCAATTAGAGTACTTAGCTTACTTCTTTGCTCGTTGTTTAAATCCGATTCTTCTATAATCGACGTGGTTCCGACCGAAGCCACGGTTTCCTGATTCGAAAAGTTCCACATGCTGGATCGAAATCCCAAAAATCGGCACCTAATATCATCGCATTATTAAGTGAAGGTATGACTAAGCACTCAACTAAAACTGACCTATTTTCAATAATTATTGGTAGATTTACTACCCCTAAAACTCCTACTCCGGCACCGCCTGCTAAATAAACCTGCCTTCCATTACTTGTATCTAACTTTAATCCTACATCTTTAAGAATTTTCCAACCGTCCCTACCTATGATTGTTCTGGATGCTCCTGAATCAAGAAGTCCTAAAATCTTTACCCCGTAAATGTTTACTCCTAAATACGGACGTTTATCGTCCCCACTTGAATCTAATGTGAAACCTAGTTGAACTCGGTCTACCAGCTGGTCGTCAGCAGGTGACTTCTTTAAGTGCGACGGCGCTCTTACCCTGCTGGCCCAAGAGACCGTTGCCCATTTCCCGAACATCTGCGGCAATCTCTTCGAGTTGTCCCGGAAGCCCCACAACCAAAACAACGTCTAGGAGCAGTACAGCGGTTTGAATAATGACCCTCTCTGTTACAATTGAAACAACGAATTGACCTATTCAATTGGGAATCCCTTTTAACTGTTGTTGTTGCTTCCTGTACTGCAGCAACATATGCGACATCTGGTTCCAAAGTCTGTCGAGACCGGCTACTGGAAGGAGGAACGAATGCCTCGACGTTGGTCCTAATAGTTTCTAACCTTCTACCCAACGCAACCAATTCGTTGACCGATTTGATATCGGCCAACCCAAGCTGAGTTTGGTAGAAGGGTGCAATGTTCTTTAATAAGATTGATAACTTCTTAGTTTCGGATAATGGTTTGGAGAGCCTCTTAAATAAAGTTTGCATCAACGCGATGTACATACCCATAGATTCCCCTCCGCCTTGGGTACGTTTTTCAATTTCATCTAATAAAAGGTCATCATAATTGGAAGGAAGAAACTCCAATTTTAACTCTCTAAGAAGTTCCTGCCAAGTAAAAACTGAATCCTTAATTGCCCTAAACCACAAAAGAGCCTTTCCCGTAAAAAGATCAGGAGCCGATTTAAAAAGTCGCGCTTCTGAAACATCCCTGGATTCCCTTAACTCCTGAATCCTTTCTAAAAATTAGTTCACCGATGAACCACTTTGTTCACCGTAGAATTTCACTCCCCACTTTTCAATTTTTTCCATACGCTCGGAATGTCGGTTGTAGGTTTCGACCTACGGTTGGCATTCTGAACTCGCATTTTGTATAACAGCCGATATATTTGGTGGCGTTATTGGAGCTGGTGTTGACGTTGATTGTATTCCCTTATCTAACTCTTCATCTTCCCCCTCGGTCAATGGTGCCATAAGCAACAATACCTCTCCCCTCAAATCAGCCATTTCATTAACCTCCTCTGTAGTTTCCGCCTTCGCCCTACCAATTCTACCTATAGTCCATTGTTGTTTTAATCTTTAGATAATCCGTTGATTTTGGGTTTTTCGGAGATTCTTTTAACAAATTTTTAATGTCTACTATCTTGGTTCTAATTGCTTTTAAATCCTCTTCATAAGTAAATGGGTACTTGTACTGTTCCGTTCCAATCGTATGATTAAGTTCTAACATCAACGATACCTTAAGCGTCTTTCTCATATCCTCAACTGAACCCTCCTTCAACCCGCGGGCTCTGATCTCATAGACCAGTTCGTCTTTCGCTAAACGATAAATGTTCATCTTGAAGTTCTTACTCACCAAAATTCAAATGGAGTTAAAGAAACCGAAACCGAAAAAATTATGGCTACACAAATTTAGAAAAAAAAAATATATCAAAAATATTTCTTAGTAAAACACTACTCAATCAAAAGAAAAAAAATAACCTAAAAGTCGTATTTGGTCACCACAGAAATTTGGTCAAACCAATCTAGCAAAAGCAAACTTTATCAAAAATATTCCCAAGTAAAAACACTCAATCAAAGAAAAAATCAATTGAACATACACGTCGTATTTGGTCACCACAGAAATTTGGTCACACCAATCTAGCAAAAGCAAACTTTATCAAAAATATTCCCAAGTAAAAACACTCAATCAAAGAAAAAAATCAATTGAACATACACGTCGTATTTGGTCACCACAGGAATTTGGTCACACCAACCTTATAAAAATCCATATCAAAATATTTTCAATGAAAACTACCACTCACTCACAAAAGAAAAAAAGAATCGAAAAATTTAATGCGTTCACCACAATAAAATGGTCAAACCAATTTACAACCAAAAGTCACTTTTAAAATCAAAACAACAAAAAAACTCAACTAATTTGGTCACACCAATCATAGAAAAATCCGTACCAAAAATATTTTCAATTAAAACTACCACTCACTCACAAAAGAAAAAAAGAATCGAAAAATTTAATGCGTTCACCACAATAATATGGTCAAACCAATTTACAACCAAAAGTCACTTTTAAAAGCAAAACAACAAAAAACACTCAACTAACGAGGTACCTTTTTGCGGTAAAATTTACCACAACAAGTTGCACTAGCCTATCTTATATCCTTTTTCCTTTTTTTAACCTTCCTTTCTTCGTTGCGGCTCCGAAATATTTTAAGAGTTCAGTTGAATCCTACTTTCCATCAGTCAGCGTCCTGCTCTTATTTTATTTTGGAAAAGCAAACAAAATAGGTCTTTCATTGGTAATGCGGAGTTGTGTGACAGAAGGTCCACATTTTAAGTTACTTTTTAAATTTGTGACGGGCGGTCACAAAATGCATAATTGTGTTACGGATGAGTCACAAAGACGGCTTTACTGAGTGTGCGACAGGTGGTCCACACAATTAGAATAACATGAAGAGTTGAGTTTACCCATGTTCAACGGACAGTGTACATCGTTTCTCTAATTTGCACACCACCCTAAAATTAGTATGGCTTAATGCCCAACCTAAAGTGTCAGAATACTAAGTAAGGTCACCTTGTGATGTGTTTTCCCTTCCCCTAATGGTCTGCACGGAAGTCTAAGGGTTTAGAGTCTAAATTGCGAACTATCGGATTCTGCCTCTCAATCCTGGTGGAGAAATTCCAAGTTCCGAATTACAAGAACGCTTTCCTCAAGTTATTAAACTGGGCCGGTTTGGGCTGGGGATTTTACTGGCGAACACTCAAAAAATGTTCGTTTACTTTTTTAGACCAATTGGATTTGACGGACAAGAACTGAACTCGTCCATTAAGCCAAGGTTGGTGTTCAAATCACCAATGTAAAAGAGACCACAAAGATTTGACTGGTTTTTTGAAATCGGCATGTACCCCAGCGAAAAAGCCGGGTGTCGCAGTTAGACCGAAAGAGAAAACCAGATCATAATAAAAGGTCAGAGTAGGATGGCATGTTTGTCGTGGCCTCTTGGATGAGGGAAGTTCGCCATGAAGATGGCACTTTTGGAAAGAAGCTAAGAAGAGTGAGGTTGAAAAAAAGAAAATTAGTGAAAAATTTTTGAGGAAAAAAAAACCGTGTTAGTGCGTTTGGTGTTAACAAGAGATAAAATTGATCAAAGAAAAATATAAAATCTGTGAGGAAGGCGTTATTCAGAAGTGAGGAAAAGGAAGAGGCAGGATCTATTTTGCAAACAAAAGCTAAGTATTTTTTTGTTCTTTCGATTGAGTTTTTGTGCGTTCGTACTTCTGGTAATTTGTGGTTGGCTATAAAGAGCCAAAATTTAACCTGTTAGACTTTCGGTCGTTTCTTTTGTCTCCCGAGATTGCGGGACCCGCGTCCATAAAATTCTTTGTTCTTCGGGAACTTTCCCAAGGTGACCTTTCTTTGTGTCCTTTGTTACACAACAATTGTTCTCTTTCTTTGTTTGTTCTTGATTTCATGTTAAATTGTACAATATCTTTTTGGAAAGAATTCTGGGTTTTCTACCTATATTTATAAAGGTTTCCCAGATATAAAATAAAATATCTTTTGTTAAGTGAAAAGTTACTTTTGAATTTTAATTTAATTGGGAAGTAAGTTTCCGCTCATTTTGTTTTTATTATTATTTTTTTTGATTGATTTGATAATACTTCCTGGCGCCCACTTTCATTATTTTTTTTTTGCTACGCCCTTGTGTAGTAATCGAGTTCGATTAATAAAATCTACATTTTACCAAACCCACCCCCAAACTGAGCTACTGGGTGACAGCACTGTTTTTGCTGTCGGTGGTAAAATTAACAAACCAACCCTTTTTAGAATTTGACATTTACTTACAATTGTTTACAATAAGAAATAGGCATCCGCTCGTGCGCGCCGGCTACCTATTGCGAATTATTTAAATCGTTTCGTTTTCATATTTCGTTTTGTTTAATTTTGCGGATCATTGTTCCGCCAGCCTAAATCTTAATATAATAATATAGATTCAAATTCGGGTTTGTTAATTTTGCAACAACCTATTCGATAACAAAAAAAAAAAATGTCCTATTGGCTCGAAGTAGAATTATCACCCTAACTCCACTTCGAAGATAAAAAAACATGTTCACTTTGACAGCTCCGTCCGAGCTGTACCGAAATCTAATTTTTCTATAATTCACAATCTAAAACACGGGTAGATCTTTTTTTCACTAATTTATTTTCACTTAGCTAAGGTACAATAAATGAAGAGTAAAACCGTCAGGAATAAATATTGTTCCCAATGAAAGCTACACTGGCACCTTTTTTTGTAGATTCTCACTCAATTTCCCAAAGCAAAAACACTCATAAGAAAAAAAATTCAAAACAAACGATATAACGTGCAAATTACGATCTTGTTCAAAGAAACAACTATGTATGTATGTATGTATAGGATATACATATGCAGTTTTGTTTTTGCGAATGCGATTTCCCCTTGAAAAAAACTTAACCGTGCTTTACCGTTTAAACTAACTGATTTTCCAAGAAGTTAGTTTCGTTATAATATAATAGGAAATATGGGATAAAATTATGTAATGTATAAGTATATGTATATATATATTTTTGTATGAAAGCAAATATATGCAGGTAGTATAATAAAATTTAAATTTAAACCAATGGAACAACTTACATGAATTCACGATAACAATAAATTATTGCGGATCTATGTAGATGTGTGTATGTAGGTAATGTATAAAAAAATTATGGCCAAAAAAAACACAACTGCACTATCTATGTATAACACGATTTTGTTTGCTTATCAACTTATCAATAGGTATTCAATTTCAAGATATTATTTATATTTTTTTTTGTTAATAAACTCTTTCACAATGCAACTTCTTTCTTTTCACCGTATTTTTGTTTTACTATTAGATTATAAGGCCCCACGTTGGGCGCCAAATTGTTGCTATAATTTTTTCTACGCGACGCGACGACGACGACGACCACGACCACGACTACGACCACGATAATCCCGAACAAAACCACGACGAAGACTAGAACCTAGAACGTAAAGAAGGTCGTAGAAAAATTTAGCACATTCAGCACGTATGATGCTGATATCTCCGGCCACTCAGCTTAGGGTGGGTTCAGCGAATAAATTGATATCCTATTTAAGATGATATCGTAGTTGATCAATTAAATTGATCAGAATATAAAAATGTCGATGACCACAGGGGTGTCTATCCTGAAATTGAGAAATAGGGCGCCAGCAATTTTTTTTTTTTATAATTAAGCAAATTGCAAACCTTCGGAGCGAAACCGACGGTGAAAGAAGTTTCAATAAAAGATTAAGTCTTGGAATTAATTTTCAAAATATTTATTATTAAGTAAATTGCCTGGGAAACCTTGCAATTAAGTAGGGCTAAAACCCAGGATCTTTTAAACAAAGAAACAAATCGTTATTCAAGAAAAAATAAGATGGACCGGTAACGTTTAGTCCCGAACAAAAATGTTAACGGTTTTATTTTAAGCGGGTCACGAGTTCCGTAATTTTCGGAAATAAAGCGAACAGCCAAAGCCAAACGATAATTTTTTTTTTAACAATGTCTCGACAACGAAATAATGTGATTCAACGGAAATAATTTTTAATCAAATAAACCAAACTATTATACTTAGCTTATTTCTCCTGCCAGATTTCCCTTCCTTCCTTAACCAATTTTCCTTCTTTTCCTCTCCTGTATCTCAAAAGAGTATATTCCACCAAATCTCCAAAATTATTCTCCTTTTTTCAAATTTTTAAAACACTTCCTCAAATTAACTTTTTTCCAATCAAATTTCTATCTTCCAAAATTATTTTTCTTTCGATCTATTCGATTTCGTAGCTTACAAAAAAGTGAGCTCCCAGGCTTTTTCCAAGCCTGGATGAACCCTTTTTCTTCCAAAATCCCAGTGCTTTCAGCAACTCAGTGACTTGAGTTTCGGTCGCGTCATTTTTCAGCAACGCTCAGCTTGTTTGCGTGAGTGTACCAACGCAGTTGCAAACCCAGTAGTCTTCTCTTACTCGCACTTTAATCTCCCCAGCTTAATGCAAGTCACCCCTGAATTCGCCGCGCTCTACCCTGACTTGTAGAGGGCGGGAATGCAGTGGGTGCATTCAGCCACCTAACATCCCCGATTCAATTTTGAATGAAAGAAAAGCCTTGGAACTCAAGAAATTTGATTGTTCACACTTTGCAATTTTCCCCACCGATATTTCCCAGCAAAACAAATATAATTGTGGAAACTTGATGGAAATTAGTAAGTTTCGATTTATAACAATTGTGGGAAAGAAATGTGGCAGAAGTTCGCTACACGCGTTTTAAAGTTATTTCGTTTGACTTTCGCGCAGATTTGGGGAAATAGGGACTTACGTTATCGTTCCATCTTGTACATTTAAGTATAATGAGGGTGTAAAAGTTGGGCTTGAAGCAATTCTCCCATGGAGTAACTTCGGAATTCGGAGACCAAGTGTCGACCGTGCCAACTTTGGTTTACTGGATTCAGACCATCCGTCTGACACTTATGGTGGTAATTATGCTCATTCTTCGTTCTTAGTATTTGACAAGACCGCCCGTCTGTCACCTTAGTTGAAGTGGAAAGCTTATCCACTTTATATATATAAAATCGACATCAATGATTATGTTTCTTTCCAAAGTACTGAGAGAGTGAAGTACTGAGGCTAATGAACCATGGCTGCCCCTCTCTCTCTCAGTAGATTGTAGGAAACACCTGTAGGAATGGAGGAGGGAGGAACAAGTATTTGGATGACGGAGAGAATGGTTCTTGTCGCGGTAATTTTTACCGTGACAAATCCCACCCTTTCCTCCTTGAAAATGCGTTTACTTTTAGGAAAAGTAAACCATTTTCTGTCGGTATGTAGGTTAACAACACAACAAAGGAAACCCATCAGGCCAAAGATGGCAGTCTATAATAAAGGATTTAAAAAACTAAATAACCAAAATTAAAAGGTTAAAAAAAATTAAAAAAAACTATTTTACTCTTATTGGGACTTTTAGACTCAATTATATTCCGATGAAGAATTATACGGCTTAAGATCCTTCGTGTGCCAAGTGCCACGTTCTTTTCCGGTTTCATCTTCGAGGACGTAAGTCCAAGGAGACAACCGTTTTCGGATTTTAAAAGGACCTACGTATTTTGGAGCTAGTTTAGCTGCATAATAATTTGCAGCGTCTGATAAGACGAAGTTTCTTCGCCAAACAACATTGTTGGGAAAGTACTGAACGTCTCTCCTCCTGAGATTGTAGGTTTCTGCTGATTTTTTTGTATTCGCCTGTATCTTACTTGCTATGTCTGCTCTAAGTCTCCTAAAACGTTCGCCTATATCTTCTGGTTCGGTTCTATTGATGTCTACTGAATTACTGCTAGGTCTAACGTTTTCTCGACCATCGGTCGACATCTTTCTTCCAAAATTAGCGTAATATGGTGTCACTCCTAGGACCTCGTGTTGAGATGTTCGAATAGCACAAGCTACCTTGGCTAATTGAGTATCCCAAATACGATGATTTTCTGAAACATAAGCCCTTAAAGTAGTCTTTATTATCCGATTGATTCTCTCTGCTGGGTTGGCTTGTGGATGGTAATGTGGAGTGAATCTAATATTTGTTGAATAACCCTGGCATAATATCTTGAGTTCCCTACTACGAAATTGAGGACCGTTATCACAAATCAAAATCTTTGGTACTCCAAATGAAAGAAAAACATTGTCCTCCAATTCTTTACAAATTGCTTTCGCGGTGGCGGTTCTCAAAGCAAATAAAAGTGGAAATTTAGTCAGATAATCGACTACTGTTAAAATGTAGACAAAGCCTTTACTTGATTTGGGTAGAGGACCCACTAAGTCTATACTGATCATCTCCCATGGTGTAGAAACTCCTATTCTCTCAGTCATAAGACCGGCTGGTTTATCATTAACTGGTTTCACTTGTCAATCAGTACAAGTGCTGCACTTCCTAACGTATCTAGTAACGTCTCCCCTCATCTTTGGCCAGTAGTATTTGGCCCCTACTCCAGCGAACGTTTTCCTAACCCCCATATGTCCGGCTAACGGACTATCATGACACTCCTGAAGAATACCTAATCTATCTTTCCTACCTATAACTAGTTTCCATTCTCCATTATTTTCATGAACTACTAAGTGATTTGATTTAACGTACTTAAACAGGCGGCCATTCTCAACTCTTCACGCTGGGTAAACTAACGGGTTCATTTCCACCTCTGATATCATTTTTCCCACCCAAGGGTCTATATCCTCATCTGAGATTCCGGCCACCACCGGTACTCCACGAGATAACATGTCCGGCACGACATGATCTTTCCTTTTGCGATGGATTATTTCATAATCAAATTGCTGTAATCTTACAGCCCAGCGCGCTAATCGCCCCTGTGGGTCTTTGAGGTTACTCAACCAAATCAATGCGTAGTGATCTGTTACGACTGTAAATCGAATTCCTTCGATATACGGTCGCAACTTCTCAACTGCCCAAAGGACTGCTAAACACTCTTTTTCCGTAGTGGAATAATTTTTCTCTGACCTATTCAATGACCTGCTCAAATAACATATAACCTTTTCTCCTTCCTCGAATTTTTGCGAAAGGACCGCCCCTATACCATAATCAGACGCATCTGTCTGTACTACGAAAGGTAGTTCAAAATTAGGGCAGGTCAAAATTGGTGCTGTAATAAGACATTCTTTCGCTCTCCTAAAACTATCTTCACAATCCTTAGTCCATATGAATTTTTTGGATTTCTTAAGTAAATCCGTTAAGGGCCTAACTAAACTAGCGAAGTTTGGTACGAAGCGTCTGTACCATGAAACTGTTCCTATAAAGCTCCTGACCTCTTTTACATTTCTTGGTGCAGGTATTTTGACCATGCTTTCTACCTTTTCTGGATCAACATGTAATCCATTCCTATCTACCACATACCCTAAGAATTTAAGCGACGGTCTACAAAAGTGACATTTGTCACGCCCTACTTTTAACCTTGCTTCTTGTAATCTTTTTAAAACTTCGTTCAGGATTTCTAATTGTTTTTCAAACGAGTCTGAAATGATAATAATGTTATCCAGATAAACGAAGACATATGGCTCGAGTTCTGGACCTAACACGCTATCTATGAAACTTTGCCAAGTGGCAGGTGCATTATGTAAACCAAACGGCATTCGATTAAATTGAAAAAGGCCTCTATTTGGTACCGTAAAGGCAGTATATTTCTTAAATTCTTCCTCCATTGGAATCTGCCAGTAAGCAGACTTGACATAAAATGACGTTAAGAATTTTGCATTCCTAAGCTTATCTAGAATAGATGAAATTATCGGTAAAGGATACGCATCCCTTTCCGTTACTTGATTCAATTTACGGTAATCAACACAAAACCTAAACGAACTATCTTTTTTCTTGATCAACACTATGGGAGAAGCCCAAGGACTGTTTGATTTCTCGATAACACCATCATCCAAGTCCAGGGTAGTATCTTTGTTTAACTGGATCTGACGAAGTTTTAATTATATGCTCTATTCTATTTGTTTTCCCTAACCCCTCTGGAATGTCTTTAAACAAATTTTCAATTAGAGTACTTAGCTTACTTCTTTGCTCGTTGTTTAAATCCGATTCTTCTATAATCGACGTGGTTCCGACCGAAGCCACGGTTTCCTGATTCGAAAAGTTCCACATGCTGGATCGAAATCCCAAAAATCGGCACCTAATATCATCGCTTTATTAAGTGAAGGTATGACTAAGCACTCAACTAAAACTGACCTATTTTCAATAATTATTGGTAGATTTACTACCCCTAAAACTCCTACTCCGGCACCGCCTGCTAAATAAACCTGCCTTCCATTACTTGTATCTAACTTTAATCCTACATCTTTAAGAATTTTCCAACCGTCCCTACCTATGATTGTTCTGGATGCTCCTGAATCAAGAAGTCCTAAAATCTTTACCCCGTAAATGTTTACTCCTAAATACGGACGTTTATCGTCCCCACTTGAATCTAATGTGAAACCTAGTTGAACTCGGTCTACCAGCTGGTCGTCAGCAGGTGACTTCTTTAAGTGCGACGGCGCTCTTACCCTGCTGGCCCAAGAGACCGTTGCCCATTTCCCGAACATCTGCGGCAATCTCTTCGAGTTGTCCCGGAAGCCCCACAACCAAAACAACGTCTAGGAGCAGTACAGCGGTTTGAATAATGACCCTCTCTGTTACAATTGAAACAACGAATTGACCTATTCAATTGGGAATCCCTTTTAACTGTTGTTGTTGCTTCCTGTACTGCAGCAACATATGCGACATCTGGTTCCAAAGTCTGTCGAGACCGGCTACTGGAAGGAGGAACGAATGCCTCGACGTTGGTCCTAATAGTTTCTAACCTTCTACCCAACGCAACCAATTCGTTGACCGATTTGATATCGGCCAACCCAAGCTGAGTTTGGTAGAAGGGTGCAATGTTCTTTAATAAGATTGATAACTTCTTAGTTTCGGATAATGGTTTGGAGAGCCTCTTAAATAAAGTTTGCATCAACGCGATGTACATACCCATAGATTCCCCTCCGCCTTGGGTACGTTTTTCAATTTCATCTAATAAAAGGTCATCATAATTGGAAGGAAGAAACTCCAATTTTAACTCTCTAAGAAGTTCCTGCCAAGTAAAAACTGAATCCTTAATTGCCCTAAACCACAAAAGAGCCTTTCCCGTAAAAAGATCAGGAGCCGATTTAAAAAGTCGCGCTTCTGAAACATCCCTGGATTCCCTTAACTCCTGAATCCTTTCTAAAAATTAGTTCACCGATGAACCACTTTGTTCACCGTAGAATTTCACTCCCCACTTTTCAATTTTTTCCATACGCTCGGAATGTCGGTTGTAGGTTTCGACCTACGGTTGGCATTCTGAACTCGCATTTTGTATAACAGCCGATATATTTGGTGGCGTTATTGGAGCTGGTGTTGACGTTGATTGTATTCCCTTATCTAACTCTTCATCTTCCCCCTCGGTCAATGGTGCCATAAGCAACAATACCTCTCCCCTCAAATCAGCCATTTCATTAACCTCCTCTGTAGTTTCCGCCTTCGCCCTACCAATTCTACCTATAGTCCATTGTTGTTTTAATCTTTAGATAATCCGTTGATTTTGGATTTTTCGGAGATTCTTTTAACAAATTTTTAATGTCTACTATCTTGGTTCTAATTGCTTTTAAATCCTCTTCATAAGTAAATGGGTACTTGTACTGTTCCGTTCCAATCGTATGATTAAGTTCTAACATCAACGATACCTTAAGCGTCTTTCTCATATCCTCAACTGAACCCTCCTTCAACCCGCGGGCTCTGATCTCATAGACCAGTTCGTCTTTCGCTAAACGATAAATGTTCATCTTGAAGTTCTTACTCACCAAAATTCAAATGGAGTTAAAGAAACCGAAACCGAAAAAATTATGGCTACACAAATTTAGAAAAAAAAAATATATCAAAAATATTTCTTAGTAAAACACTACTCAATCAAAAGAAAAAAAATAACCTAAAAGTCGTATTTGGTCACCACAGAAATTTGGTCAAACCAATCTATCAAAAGCAAACTTTATCAAAAATATTCCCAAGTAAAAACACTCAATCAAAGAAAAAATCAATTGAACATACACGTCGTATTTGGTCACCACAGAAATTTGGTCACACCAATCTAGCAAAAGCAAACTTTATCAAAAATATTCCCAAGTAAAAACACTCAATCAAAGAAAAAAATCAATTGAACATACACGTCGTATTTGGTCACCACAGGAATTTGGTCACACCAACCTTATAAAAATCCGTATCAAAATATTTTCAATGAAAACTACCACTCACTCACAAAAGAAAAAAAGAATCGAAAAATGTAATGCGTTCACCACAATAAAATGGTCGAACCAATTTACAACCAAAAGTCACTTTTAAAATCAAAACAACAAAAAAACTCAACTAATTTGGTCACACCAATCATAGAAAAATCCGTACCAAAAATATTTTCAATTAAAACTACCACTCACTCACAAAAGAAAAAAAGAATCGAAAAATTTAATGCGTTCACCACAATAATATGGTCAAACCAATTTACAACCAAAAGTCACTTTTAAAAGCAAAACAACAAAAAACACTCAACTAACGAGGTACCTTTTTGCGGTAAAATTTACCACAACAAGTTGCACTAGCCTATCTTATATCCTTTTTCCTTTTTTTTACCTTCCTTTCTTCGTTGCGGCTCCGAAATATTTTAAGAGTTCAGTTGAATCCTACTTTCCATCAGTCAGCGTCCTGCTCTTATTTTATTTTGGAAAAGCAAACAAAATAGGTCTTTCATTGGTAATGCGGAGTTGTGTGACAGAAGGTCCACATTTTAAGTTACTTTTTAAATTTGTGACGGGCGGTCACAAAATGCATAATTGTGTTACGGATGAGTCACAAAGACGGCTTTACTGAGTGTGCGACAGGTGGTCTACACAAGGAGAATAACATGAAGAGTTGAGTTTACCCATGTTCAACGGACAGTGTACATCGTTTCTCTAATTTGCACACCACCCTAAAATTAGTATGGCTTAATGCCCAACCTAAAGTGTCAGAATACTAAGTAAGGTCACCTTGCGATGTGTTTTCCCTTCCCCTAATGGTCTGCACGGAAGTCTAAGGGTTTAGAGTCTAAATTGCGAACTATCGGATTCTGCCTCTCAATCCTGGTGGAGAAATTCCAAGTTCCGAATTACAAGAACGCTTTCCTCAAGTTATTAAACTGGGCCGGTTTGGGCTGGGGATTTTACTGGCGAACACTCAAAAAATGTTCGTTTACTTTTTTAGACCAATTGGATTTGACGGACAAGAACTGAACTCGTCCATTAAGCCAAGGTTGGTGTTCAAATCACCAATGTAAAAGAGACCACAAAGATTTGACTGGTTTTTTGAAATCGGCATGTACCCCAGCGAAAAAGCCGGGTGTCGCAGTTAGACCGAAAGAGAAAACCAGATCATAATAAAAGGTCAGAGTAGGATGGCATGTTTGTCGTGGCCTCTTGGATGAGGGAAGTTCGCCATGAAGATGGCACTTTTGGAAAGAAGCTAAGAAGAGTGAGGTTGAAAAAAAGAAAATTAGTGAAAAATTTTTGAGGAAAAAAAAACCGTGTTAGTGCGTTTGGTGTTAACAAGAGATAAAATTGATCAAAGAAAAATATAAAATCTGTGAGGAAGGCGTTATTCAGAAGTGAGGAAAAGGAAGAGGCAGGATCTATTTTGCAAACAAAAGCTAAGTATTTTTTTGTTCTTTCGATTGAGTTTTTGTGCGTTCGTACTTCTGGTAATTTGTGGTTGGCTATAAAGAGCCAAAATTTAACCTGTTAGACTTTCGGTCGTTTCTTTTGTCTCCCGAGATTGCGGGACCCGCGTCCATAAAATTCTTTGTTCTTCGGGAACTTTCCCAAGGTGACCTTTCTTTGTGTCCTTTGTTACACAACAATTGTTCTCTTTCTTTGTTTGTTCTTGATTTCATGTTAAATTGTACAATATCTTTTTGGAAAGAATTCTGGGTTTTCTACCTATATTTATAAAGGTTTCCCAGATATAAAATAAAATATCTTTTGTTAAGTGAAAAGTTACTTTTGAATTTTAATTTAATTGGGAAGTAAGTTTCCGCTCATTTTGTTTTTATTATTATTTTTTTTGATTGATTTGATAATACTTCCTGGCGCCCACTTTCATTATTTTTTTTTTGCTACGCCCTTGTGTAGTAATCGAGTTCGATTAATAAAATCTACATTTTACCAAACCCACCCCCAAACTGAGCTACTGGGTGACAGCACTGTTTTTGCTGTCGGTGGTAAAATTAACAAACCAACCCTTTTTAGAATTTGACATTTACTTACAATTGTTTACAATAAGAAATAGGCATCCGCTCGTGCGCGCCGGCTACCTATTGCGAATTATTTAAATCGTTTCGTTTTCATATTTCGTTTTGTTTAATTTTGCGGATCATTGTTCCGCCAGCCTAAATCTTAATATAATAATATAGATTCAAATTCGGGTTTGTTAATTTTGCAACAACCTATTCGATAACAAAAAAAAAAAATGTCCTATTGGCTCGAAGTAGAATTATCACCCTAACTTCACTTCGAAGATAAAAAAAAATGTTCACTTTGACAGCTCCGTCCGAGCTGTACCGAAATCTAATTTTTCTATAATTCACAATCTAAAACACGGGTAGATCTTTTTTTCACTAATTTATTTTCACTTAGCTAAGGTACAATAAATGAAGAGTAAAACCGTCATGAATAAATATTGTTCCCAATGAAAGCTACACTGGCACCTTTTTTTGTAGATTCCTACTCAATTTCCCAAACAAAAACACTCATAAGAAAAAAAATTCAAAACAAACGATATAACGTGCAAATTACGATCTTGTTCAAAGAAACAACTATGTATGTATGTATGTATAGGATATACATATCGTCGGTGAAACCAGAAAAGTGTGTAACTCCATATTAGCAAATTTTACAGGAGAGCATTAAAACGTTATAGGTTTGAAGTTATTGACACGATTTGCCTGATGTCACTCACACTTTTACTACCGCATAATGGGGAGATACGCGGTTTTCTCACAAAATGAAGTGAGCATGGAGTTACACCATTTTCTAATTTGCCAATAGAATAAAAAGTATGAACTTTAAGGGGATTCCCAGTTTAAGTAACGGTAGATATTAGGTTTGACTAACAGATGTCATTCAAATCTCATTTTCAGAAAATTTGGAGTTACACATTTTTCTGGTTTCACCGACGATATGCAGTTTTGTTTTTGCGAATGCGATTTCCCCTTGAAAAAAACTTAACCGTGCTTTACCGTTTAAACTAACTGATTTTCCAAGAAGTTAGTTTCGTTATAATATAATAGGAAATATGGGATAAAATTATGTAATGTATAAGTATATGTATATATATATTTTTGTATGAAAGCAAATATATGCAGGTAGTATAATAAAATTTAAATTTAAACCAATGGAACAACTTACATGAATTCACGATAACAATAAATTATTGCGGATCTATGTAGATGTGTGTATGTAGGTAATGTATAAAAAAATGATGGCCAAAAAAAACACAACTGCACTATCTATGTATAACACGATTTTGTTTGCTTATCAACTTATCAATAGGTATTCAATTTCAAGATATTATTTATATTTTTTTTTGTTAATAAACTCTTTCACAATGCAACTTCTTTCTTTTCACCGTATTTTTGTTTTACTATTAGATTATAAGGCCCCACGTTGGGCGCCAAATTGTTGCTATAATTTTTTCTACGCGACGCGACGACGACGACGACGACCACGACCACGACCACGACTACGACCACGATAATCCCGAACAAAACCACGACGAAGACTAGAACCTAGAACGTAAAGAAGGTCGTAGAAAAATTTAGCACATTCAGCACGTATGATGCTGATATCTCCGGCCACTCAGCTTAGGGTGGGTTCAGCGAATAAATTGATATCCTATTTGAGATGATATTGTAGTTGATCAATTAAATTGATCAGAATATAAAAATGTCGATGACCACAGGGGTGTCTATCCTGAAATTGAGAAATACGGCGCCAGCAATTTTTTTTTATAATTAAGCAAATTGCAAACCTTCGGAGCGAAACCCACGGTGAAAGAAGTTTCAATAAAAGATTAAGTCTTGGAATTAATTTTCAAAATATTTATTATTAAGTAAATTGCCTGGGAAACCTTGCAATTAAGTAGGGCTAAAACCCAGGATCTTTTAAACAAAGAAACAAATTGTTATTCAAGAAAAAATAAGATGGACCGGTAACGTTTAGTCCCGAACAAAAATGTTAACGGTTTTATTTTAAGCGGGTCACGAGTTCCGTAATTTTCGGAAATAAAGCGAACAGCCAAAACCAAACGATAATTTTTTTTTTAACAATGTCTCGACAACGAAATAATGTGATTCAACGGAAATAATTTTTAATCAAATAAACCAAACTATTATACTTAGCTTATTTCTCCTGCCAGATTTCCCTTCCTTCCTTAACCAATTTTCCTTCTTTTCCTCTCCTGTATCTCAAAAGAGTATATTCCACCAAATCTCCAAAATTATTCTCCTTTTTTCAAATTTTTAAAACACTTCCTCAAATTAACTTTTTTCCAATCAAATTTCTATCTTCCAAAATTATTTTTCTTTCGATCTATTCGATTTCGTAGCTTACAAAAAAGTGAGCTCCCAGGCTTTTTCCAAGCCTGGATGAACCCTTTTTCTTCCAAAAACCCAGTGCTTTCAGCAACTCAGTGACTTGGGTTTCGGTCGCGTCATTTTTCAGCAACGCTCAGCTTGTTTGCGTGAGTGTACCAACGCAGTTGCAAACCCAGTAGTCTTCTCTTACTCGCACTTTAATCTCCCCAGCTTAATGCAAGTCACCCCTGACTTGTAGAGGGCGGGAATGCAGTGGGTGCATTCAGCCACCTAACATCCCCGATTCAATTTTGAATGAAAGAAAAGCCTTGGAACTTAAGAAATTTGATTGTTCACACTTTGCATTTTTCCCCACCGATATTTCCCAGCAAAACAAATATAATTGTGGAAACTTGATGGAAATTAGTAAGTTTCGATTAATAACAATTGTGGGAAAGAAATGTGGCAGAAGTTCGCTACACGCGTTTTAAAGTTATTTCATTTGACTTTCGCGCAGATTTGGGGAAATAGGGACTTACGTTATCGTTCCATCTTGTACATTTAAGTATAATGAGGGTGTAAAAGTTGGGCTTGAAGCAATTCTCCCATGGAGTAACTTCGGAATTCGGAGAC
Source organism: Eupeodes luniger (assembly GCA_951509635.1). Lineage (NCBI taxonomy): Eukaryota > Metazoa > Arthropoda > Insecta > Diptera > Syrphidae > Eupeodes > Eupeodes luniger. The sequence goes on along the minus strand of OX608073.1, from coordinate 172,286,694 downwards.
CAAGTGTCGACCGTGCCAACTTTGGTTTACTGGATTCAGACCATCCGTCTGACACTTATGGTGGTAATTATGCTCATTCTTCGTTCTTAGTATTTGACAAGACCGCCCGTCTGTCACCTTAGTTGAAGTGGAAAGCTTATCCACTTTATATATATAAAATCGACATCAATGATTATGTTTCTTTCCAAAGTACTGAGAGAGTGAACCGATGGCTGATGGATCATGGCTGCCCCTCTCTCTCTCAGTAGATTGTAGGAAACACCTGTAGGAATGGAGGAGGGAGGAACAAGTATTTGGATGACGGAGAGAATGGTTCTTGTCGCGGTAATTTTTACCGTGACAACAGATAAGTTTTCTTTCTTCGGATAACTGTGTAGCATCATCGTTTGATTCCTCTATGGAGTTCTCTCCTCTGTCCTTGTATTAATGGCATGTGTTATTATTACCTTACATAGTATAGTCGCTCAAGGTGCAGTTACTCTACTTTGTGCTGAGTAGTGCGTAATGTAATATTTCATTGTACCCAAATAAAAAGTGTGAGTTTTTATTGTTTTATTAAAGCAAATGTTTTTTATAACACTGAGATTAACGATTGATTATTATTAAATGCAACAAAAAACCTGCATTAAAAAATCACACGATATGTTTTAACTCGAATAAATCAGTGCTCGACAAAGACGAATGATTATTGCGTTCGCGTTTGGAACTTTTATATTTATAATAATAATTTGTATGTATTTCCCGGCTGCAAAAATAGTTTAATATAAAAATGTCCGAGAAAAATTAAAATACACGTGCGTTATTCTCAAACTTACAAGGACTACAATAATTTAATTAGGTGGCGCAACAGTCCATAAAGAACCAGGGCCTAGTGACTTACAACTCTCAACCATTCCTGTGTGCGAGTACTGTTGTCAGGGATGGAGGGGACCTACAGTTTAATGCCGAATCCGAACGGCTAATTTGAGAAAGCACTTTTTCATGACAAGCATTACTCTTGGAGAATTTGTCAATTACTCGCAAGAGGCAGTACCCGTTTTTTTTTTTTTTTTTTTAAATTAAGGTGGCACAGGCAGGGATCGAACCCAAGACCTCTCGCATGACAGTCCAACGCACTAACCATCATGCCACGGGTACTACAATCAAACTTTATTAAACTTTACAAAGAATAAAGCGATATATAGAAAGGAAAGAGGTGGCCACCATTTATTGTGAAGACTTAGGATGATGCATCGGCAAACAGTCCCATTACCATAAATTTATGGACTAAACAAATGTCCTAACCTTACAACTTTGACTTTTGGCCTATGTAATGTTTACAAATTCATTAGTGAGGAGAGCGATAGGGCGTCAAATATTGATATTTCTAATTTATATGTAGCGGTTATTTAATCTGACGGTAATGTAATGCAAACAAAATAAACTTAATCAAGCATGATAGATTTTTGAGGGGTGCAAAGTATACCTTAAGAAAGCTCTCATTTAATATTTTTTCGATTTGGACTTGACGAACACTTCGTGATTATTGAAAAATTCATAAATAAATAGACATTACATAATTCAGCATAATGTCCTAGCCGTGCAAGCCCGTAATCTGATGATTATTCGGAGGATTTTCCTTAATCTGACAATTTAAAAAAATGTAATGATTTTTTTTATCATAAGCTTCAAGCTAATATTTACGCATTTTGCGGCTTCTGATAATCTTCCAATTAGTGTTTGTAAGTCTCAAATTATTTCATTAAAATAAAAAACAAAAATTAACCACGCTCAAGAATAACGAGTTCGCAGTTTTTTTTGTACATGTTTGCATTTCTTTCAATTATTTGTGTCACCTCTACTATCTACTTTTTTTTACTAATCTGTCCGTTATTCCAGGCATTGGGCCATATATAGATCTCATACACGTTAGGGTTAACCAAAGGGTGCAAGATACACCCCTGTAGACTAATTCGTCACGCTTCTGTATATCCCTTTAGTGAAGCTTGGCTCACTTTTATTATTTCATTCACTATTGGGCGTTTTCCTTTTTAACTCAGAATAGAGCTCTGAACAGAGTCCGAGCATATCGAGCATGCTCTGAACATCCTCTGAACAAAGCGTGTTCACTATATGATATTTCAGTTCATTTGTCATTTTCTTCAGAAACAAGAAATAAGATTCCAAGCTTAAATTAAAATAGAAAATCTAATTATAATCAAACAAGCATTCGATTTGTTTTTTGAAGAAAGTTAGGATGAAGATTTCGAAACTGAACATACATATGTATTGTAAAAAATGAAAAATATGCAGAAGATGTTGTTCCAAGGGTTTTCAAGCCTCCTGAACTTAAAAAAATATATTTTTGTAGTCATATTTTGAAAATACTTAGTGTAAGGGGTTCGTTAACGTAAATGGCTCATTTCTTGTGTTTCGCACACAATCTCTCGATTTCTTAATCGTTTCATACACAATCTGGTGGCCTTCATTAAAAGACTTAAAATTAATAAATCAAGCAATACCGCTGAGGAACACGTGAAACGGAGGAAATGGAGCTATGTGGTAAAAAAACATTGATTCTTATCTAGACACATTGGAAGGAGGACGTAGATTGTCTTGGTCAAGGGAAAAATAAATTCTTCTTTCTAAAAAAAATTTGTAGTTTATATCTCAGATGTAGGGTATTTCGAAAAATAATAAAATGAGACGGATTACATGCCAAGCGTTAATCGAGGAGCTCAATGCTGCCAACATAGACTTCCCTGCAAGCGCTACCATAAGCCAACTCCGCACGCTGTACGGGAAACATATCATATTGAACCCAGAGGTTGATCTGGATGATTATGAGTCATCCGAGGTGGAATCACATACCGATTATGCTACTCCGAACACAACCGTCGCTGTCGCTAATAAAGTCCCCGCTGCAACTGAAGTTCCTGCTTCTACCGGAGCCCCTGCTGCCATAGAGGACCCCGCTGTCGTTGTCCCATCTGCAGTCCTTGCTGATGAAATACCTGCTGCCATCAGCAAAATGGGGCAATATGTCGTTGTTGCCCCAGTTCCTGCTTCCACTGCTGCTGATACTTCTATAGCTATGAGTCACTTATCTGCTGCCTGTTCTCTGAACATCAAAGGGTTTTACCTGAAGTTTCTCAACTGTAAGAACAACTGAGGGTGTTGCGTATGTGACGCGAAATACTCGAGCTACAGACACAATTTCAAGCAATGCAGAAAAACGAAGAGCCCACTAGCTATCGACGGGTCAATTTCGAGGAGTAAGATGCCGCGGTCTCAAATTTCAGTGGAGATGACCATTCAAATATCATCAAATGGTTCGAACAGTTTGACGATTTCACTAACACCTGCGGATACACCAATTCGTCGGTGCGTGACAGAGACTGCGAAACAGTACATCCCCTATGACGAAATGAAGGCAGGTCTCGTTAATATGTTCAAACGAACAGTCACGAAGTAAGAAATTTATCGGCAATTAAGGGCTCGTTCATTAAAGCCTAACGAGACATGCTTAAGCTATGTAGTCGCCATGCAAGAAAATCGCATCCAAATCTGACATTGAAGAACAGGAGCTGGTAGATATAATCATTAATGGAATCCCCGATATCAGCATTGCGATTTCAATGTTATATGGTGCTAGTTCCATAGATGACAAATGATGAACAACGCCGTTCAAGGACCATCAAGCAATATCATACAACAACTAAGCTAAAAGCTGCTGCCGCCGATATTGCTGCCAATAGAAATGAAATCAGGTGCTTTAATTGTGCTCAATTTGGGCATTATCAAAGTGCTTGTCCAAAACCAATTCGTCCACCAGGATCTTGCTTCACCTGTCACAAGATGGGACACTTCCATAAAGATTGTCCAGTGAAACAGAAGAAGATGCTGCCTTATCGTTGGATCCAACAGACAAAGATGACGATAACTAAATTTTATTTATGGAAAAGGTAAGGATGGCTTTTGTTAATTTGTGTGATCAAAACAGATGCACTAGATTTATAAATTTGTTGTCTCTTTTTGACTCCGGTAGTCCAATTAACATTATACAACGTTCAAGTGTTCCAAACTTTATCAAATTATCAAACGTTTCCCTTTCAACAAAATTCTGCGGTTTGGGAGAACATAGAATATATTCCTATGGTATAATTTCATGTAAGGTGCTGTTCCGCAACGAAATTAAATTTGTTTCCTTTTTAGTTGCACCAAATGAAACGATGGTGACACCGATAATTCTTAGACATGACTTTATGAAATTATTTAATATCCGTTTAATGAAAACTAAACCTGTTAAAGTAAAAACTGAATTAAATAAACATGTAAATTCACATTGTAGTGCATCTGGTTTGAAAAATGGAGGAAAATTGGTTAGTGATCCCGCTGGGCAGATAATTTCCCAAAATATTTTAAGAAAAGCATGTAATGGAACTGAAATAGCTAACATTTGCTCTCAACTAGAGAAAGCTAAATCGATTCGATTATCACAAAGTTTTATTTGAGACCAGTGGGTTTTTCGCAGGGAAATAATGATTATCAAGTAAGAATTAAGTTAACTGAAGATGTTCGTTCCATTGTGCACCACGTCGTTTGCCATATCAAGATCGAGGTTAGGGACAAAGAATCACCGACGATCTGTTGTCTAGGAAAATAATCAGGTCAAGCCAATCCAATTATGCTTCAGCAATCGTTTTAACTAAAAAGAAGAATGCTGAAGTACGTATGTGCATTGATTTCAGGGCACTTAATAAAAAAACAATTCATGATAATTTTCCGTTGCCACTAATTGAAGACTGTATTGAGTACACGGTAGGGAAATGTTGGTATACCTTACTCGACTTGAAAGATGGATTTCATCAGGTTAAGATGCATAAAGATTCAATAATGTTCACTTCTTTTGTAAGAACTCAACAATTTGAATATTTGAAAATGCCTTTTGGATTAAAAAATGCTCCTGTATATTTTCAGAGATTTGCTTACAACATTTTTCGTGATTTAATTGATTTAGGCAAAATTATAATTTAATGATGACATCTTAATTGCTTCCATCGACTTTGAATCTCATGCAGAGCTATTAAAGGAATTTTGCGTAGAATGTATTAAATGGGGTTAGAACTTAAGTTGGATAAATGTAAATTTTGCTTTCAATGAAATTGAAAACCTTGGATATGTATTAAATTCTACCGGTATTCGACCTACTGATGCTCATATTAGCGCTATTAAGAATTACTCAATGGCAAGGACCAAACAGGAATTACATTCATGCCTAGGTTTATTTTCCTATTTCCGAAAGTTTGTCCCATTTTTCTCAAGAATTGCTAGTCCTCTGTTAAAACTCTTACGCTTCCGTGTGTTCCTTGAAGGAATACCATTTAAAATTATTACTGATTGCAACTCACTTACAACGACTCTAAATAAAAGACATGTAAATAAGGAAATGCTCGATGGGCCCTTGAGTTGGAAAATTTTAACTATACAATCCATAATCGTAGTGGAGTCTCTATGGGACATGCTGATGCACTGAGCCGATGTTTTACAAACAATGATTCCAACAATGATTCAAAGAATGAGGCAACACACCGGTGTACCATTTCCTTCAGATTCAGTTGGCACAGAGTCGTGATAGTTGGATAGAAGAAATGAGAACAAAACTGGAAAGCGATACGGTGGACAAGTTTAAGTTGCAGGGAAAGTTCAGGTCGTTTATTCTTGTGCGTACCAAGTGAAATAGAAGATAATGTAATTCATTTGGTCCATGAAAGTTTAGGTCATTTAAGTACGGACAAATGCTACACCAAATTAAGAGAGCATTATTGGTTACGAACATGAGGTATAAAATTGATGTTTTAAAAAAAAAATGTATTAAGTGTATTATGTAGTCGCCACCAGCTTGTTCAAATGAACATAATTTGTATAATATACCCAAGAAACCAATCCCCTTCGACACAATTCATACTGATCATTTTGGTCCACTGCCGTCAATTGTATCTAACCGAAAGCACGTTCTTGTAGTTATCGACGCATTTACTAAATTTATTTGACTCTACCCAGTTAAATCAACCAGCACAAAGGAAGTTTGTTGCGTATTAGATAAATACTTTAATTACTACAGTCGTCCCAGGCGAATATTTTCAGATTGTGGCACTTGTTTTACATTTCGTGAATTTCAAGAATTTCTAACCAAATGTTATCGAATCCTCAAAGCAATGCTTAGTAAGTTGTCTGAACCAATCCATCATTCAGAATGGTCATTAAAGTTAACCCAAGTCGAATATGTCGTTAATAATACCGTTTATAGTACCACAAAACAATCACCTACCAAATTACTATTTGGTGTTAACCAAAGGGGTGTCATTGTCAACGAGTTGACAGAATATTTAGAAGACAAGTTCTGCTAGGAGGGGGATCGCGATCTGCAAAATCTAGAGAAGAGGTTATGAACAAACAGTTACCATATGATTGGTACGTCGTTGAAGACATTGAAAAATGTCATCTGAGCCAGTTACCATATGATTGAGTAGTTGAGGCTAGTCGATTCCCACACTGGATGAATCCAAGCCCCGGGGTCACAACATGTGAAACAGTGGAAATGGAGCCATATTGTAAGAAAAACCATTGAATCTTGTCTAGACTTACCTTCTGCACTAGCCCGACTATTTTCTTGCGCCATTTTAATTGTTTGATTTTTGTTCTTCAATTTGACCTGTCAAATGCTTGTGTTCAGCATTCAACACGGTCTGCTCAGTTATTTTATTCTGAGCTCATAGAGCACGCTCTGATCAATCTCAGAACATGATCAGAACGAAAAAAGAAATACAAACTTGTAGCTCTCAACGTTCAGAGGTAAAAAAGAAACAATATTTTTTGTTTGACAGTATAGACTCTACTCTGAACAAAAAAGGAAAAACGCCTATTGACACTCGATTCAGATCACATGATTTTGGTGTTTTTTGCCATGAGAAAAAAGAAAAGGTTTGTCTCTTTTATGTTTAATTAAATGTTTGGGAATTATTTCACCAATTAAATTATGGGTAACCAAACACATAGAGAAGATGTTGTCAACAAAGTGGAACCAGGAGGATAGAAACTCATATTTCTTATTCAGTTCCATTCAAAGATCAGCTTTTAAAGTATCAGCTATCCCCTAAACGTGAGCTCAAAAATTGTATCTACTTTTGTTATTACCAGTTGCACTGAAACAATTTTTTTTTTTGTGGTAAAGGTATTTTGAAGCCACATCACCCAAATTCCTTTTAAATAAAGTGACTAAATAATATTAAAGAAGTGAAACGATTGGCGTATAGATAAATTCGGAACGTTATTTTATATTGTATATGAATAAATATGAAAATAATATAAATTAATAGACTTTTTTTTTATATTATTTTGTTTTCTTAAATAAAATATTTTGTTTAAAAACTAAAAACTATACACACCTACTGAAATCGTGCATTGACAAATCATTAATGTACAGTCCAGTGGTTATTAATGAGGTTAAGTCTGGCATTACTGGTGTTCCCAAGAACATAATCATCCTCCAGTTATCCATATACACCATTTGACCTAAAAATTTAAATTAAATATTAACGAAAAACAACTTAAATTTTGTTTGTTAATATTAAGGTCTTCATAAAAGTTCTCTGACATATTGTTCAAAATTGTATAGATATTGCAAATGGAGAGGATCACTTTCGGATCAGCTCTATAAGGAAACTTTCATATGTAAATATAATATAATATATAAAATATACTCAAATTTGGTTTAGTCACCTTTTTTACAAGCAATTCAATAAAATGTACGATAGTTAACCCACAAATAAAATTCTTAAAATAAAATATCACTAATTATCGTTTTTACAATTTATATGTACATAGAGTGTATACTTTTTTGTGTATATATAATGTATCAAATATTTGTCAACTGCTTTCATACGAATCGGCTGTGTTTATTATTTTTTCTCAATCATAATGAATTCTAAATGTTTAAATTGTACAAAAATTATAACTGATTCATTTTTTATACAATGTGAATTATGTGGACTTAACTCGCATTTGGACTGTTGCAATATCAACAAAAAAGACAATAAAACTATAAAGTCTTATAAAAATTTATTTTATAAATGTGAGAAGTGCATACATATTCCCTTACTGAACTGTTTAAAAAAAATGAGAGAACTCTCAACATTATTCATAGAAGGTTCTTCTAATATAATTTAAGTTCTCAGAGCACAATAGCAAAAACATCGAACTTTAATACATCGAAATTGAATGCAAGTCGCAATATTCGTGGTTCTACTCGTGCACAAAGAATCCCCATAACTGGTGATGATAAAAAACGTCTTTCTACTTCAGTCGATAGGAGAGTTGCACTTGCGGGATCATCTACTCCTCAAGATCGCGTCTCGTTGAAAAAACGTAGAGTTTCTTTAACTGACTCTCTCCCTGTTTGTCTTGCCGCTCAGACAAAATCATCTTCTCCGACCGTTGAATCTGCTGCCGCCACTGCGAATGCTTCTTATGAAACTGAGGTTCGTTGAGGTTATGTCTCCTTTTCCTTCATCAGAGATGTATGTTGTTGCTGCTGCTGTAATTTTGAATGTTGACAATACCGTTGATGCTGTTGCTGATGTTGCTCTTACTGATGTTGCTGTCGCTGATGTTGCTGTTGCTGACGTTGTTGTAGCTGGTAATGTTGACTATGCCGATGCCACTGCCGTTGGTGATATGATAAGATTTGTGTGCCTGATCAAAATGTTGTCGTTGGCTGCCCAACTAAATGTTGCTGATGAACTTCCATGGTCTGGTGTTCGAAACAAAAAACATAAACAGCTGATTGGCATTGATGCTAATGCTGATGTATATGCTGCTCTTCCATCTGTACCACGGCTTCGTTTTTTACATATTTCTCGAATAAGTAAAACAGTAACCGAAGTTGTTATTAATTATATTGCTGCTAGACTCAATTTGCCAACGACAAGCTTAGTTTGCCACAAACTGGTTAAAAAGGATGCAGATATTTCATCCCTACATTTTATAAATTTCAAACTGGGTATCCCAACTACATCATTTAATGCTGCTCTTCAAACATCCATCTGGCCAGTTGGAGTTCAAATTAAACCATTCGTAAGCCGTTCAAAAAACGATTTGCATCCAACCCAACAGAATGTTTTAACGTAAACAATACTTTTGATAGTGCCTTTTCAAAGCGACATGGACACTTATCTATGTTTTATCATAATGCTGGAGGCATGAGGACAAAATCAAATGAATTTTTTATTGCTGCCGCTGATTGTTCATATGACATTATCGCTCTCACTGAAACCTGGTTAAATAATAACTTCCTGTCAACGGAATTTTTTACACCGGATTTTAATGTTTTCCGGAAAGATCGATCTTGTGAGCTGACTGGATTAAGTAGAGGAGGAGGTGTTTTATTTGCTATTCGCACTATTTATTCAAGTAAAGAAATTATTTTATGTAATACTTTTATTGAGCAAATTTGTGTGTGTGTAGAATTATCTATTTTCCCAGATTCAAGAACTATTCATATTTATTTTTTTGTCTCTTATATTCCGCCTTCATCTGAATATTCTATATATAATGCTCACATAAAAAATATAGAAAATATTGCGAAAAATGTTGACGAAAATTCGTACTTTATTATCATTGGAGACTTTAATTTACCTGATATTAAATGGTTATTTTCAAAAGATGACAATCAAATATTTCCTTATAATGTATCTAAAGATTTCGAGTATAATTTAATTGATGGTTTAACTGCCTTAAATATGTACCAGATAAACAGCGTTTGCAATTCCATTGGCCGTATTTTAGATTTGGTTTTTATTGATAAGAATCTTGAAGCTTACTTAGATGAAGCTAGTTTTAATTTGCTCGATAATAGTATTCATCATAAGGCACTTGAAATTACTTTTAATTTGTCCGTTTTAATAGAATCACAATCTTGTAATACAGAGCAGAAACATAATTTTAAAAATGCTGATTTTATATCTATGAATAATTATTTAGAATCAGTTGACTGGCAACTTCTTTTTAACTGTAATGATCTAGAGCTAGCTCTTACTAAGTTTCGGAACATTTTAGATTCTGCTATTTTAAATTTCGTTCCTATTAATTATTCAAAGAATTCGAAAAGGCCAGTTTGGTTTAACAATAGTCTAGTGAGATTGAAAAATGTTATGAATAAGCTTCATAAAAAAAGTAAGATTTCGGATGTTTTTCGTGAAAAATTTTATCAAACTCGAAAAGAATATGAATTTTAGAAAAAGTTTACTTATAAGCAATATATTTGGTCTCTTGAGTCGAAGATTAAAAATAACTCTAAATGTTTTTGGTCTTTCCTAAATACAAAACGAAAATCTCTTGGGATTCCAGCGAACGTGTCGTATAATGGCGTCTCTTCTGATAATCTAAATGTAATCTGTAACAACTTTGCGTCTTTTTTTCAATCAAATTTTATTGAGTTAAACATTAATTATGTTCAAATGGTAAATACCTATAACTCTTGTATTGAGACTGGTTGTCTGTATTTATCTATTGATGATGTATTGGAAGCACTATCATCTCTTGATAACAGTTTTTCTGTTGCACCAGACAATATACCACCGCTTCTTTTAAAGAACTGTAAATTGCATCTAGCTGCTCCACTCTGTTATATATTCAATTTGTCTCTAAGACAAGGTGTTTTTTTGGATACTTGGAAACATTCCTTGATAACTCCTCTGCACAAGTCGGGATCGAAATCGGCTGTTGAAAATTACAGACCAATTGCTAAACTTCAGCTGATACCTAAAGTATTTGAAGCAATAGTAAAGAACAAGCTCTATAATTTGATTAAAAATCATATTTCTGAATACCAACATGGGTTTATGAGTGGACGGTCGACAACAACTAATTTAGCTTTATTCACTAATTACTGTCTTTGTAATTTAGAAAACCGTTATCAAGTTGACGTTATTTACACTGATTTTTCGAAAGCTTTCGATCGGGTACAACACAATGTTCTAGTGAAAAAACTTCAATTATTTGGATTTCACTCCGCACTTCTTAAATGGTTACATAGTTATTTAATTGGACGAAAACAATATGTCAAAATTGGTAATGTCCTGTCAAATGAAATTATAAACTTTTCCGGTGTACCACAGGGCAGCCATCTTGGACCGCTCCTTTTCATTCTTTTTATAAATGATTTGCCTAGTTTTATTTCATATTCTAAGTACTTATTATATGCCGATGACCTCAAGATTAGTTGCATTAAATCTCCACTAGATGCGTGTAAAATTCAAAATGATCTTAATAATATTGTTCACTGGTGTAATCTAAATGGATTATTTTTCAATAATAATAAATGTAGTGTTGTAACTTATGCAAGATTACTCAATCCTATTTGTTTCGATTACAAACTTGATGGTCAAAACCTACAAAGATTAATGAGTCAAAAGGACCTTGGAGTTATCTTTGATTCTAAAATGAATTTTTCGCTTCAAATTGACCAAGTAATCTCCAGAGCAAATTCGATGTTGGGTTTCATAATGAGGAATTCAAAGTCTTTTGAAGATCCTTACACCCTTAAGACTCTGTTTTTATCTATTGTTAGACCTCTGCTAGAGTATTGTTGTGTTATTTGGAATCTATATACTCAAACAAGCATTCTTCGTATTGAACAAATTCAGAAAAGGTTTACTAAATTTGCTTTGAGGAAAACATTTTTAATGCAAATCTTCCGTCTTATGAGATCAGATGTGCCTTTATTGATTTAAAGCCCCTAGTACTCAGAAGGAAACTATATTCTGCTCTTTTCGCTTTTGATATCCTCAATTCAAATATTAACTGTTCGATGCTGCTTTCAATGTACTATATTTATGCACTTTCCTGTATTTTGCGACCTAGAGATGGAAATCTCGTTTATGTTCCATATCATAGTACAAGTTACGCCAAACATAATCCAATTACTAGCTCTTGTATTGCTTTCAATGATCTTGATCTTGTCATTGATTTTAATAAAAGTAGGATAGATATTAAAAGAGATATATTGAATTCATTATAATATTATTATTTTTATACTTTGTAAATATGTTATTTATTCGTTAGTTTAAATTATGTATATATGATAGTCTTTATAAAGTTTTTGTAACTTGATTGACGAAATAAATAAATAAATAAAAACAAAATATTTTGTACACAATTTCTTTTTAATTTGCAAGAACACTTGCACGTTTGTACCATTCTTGAGAAATGTATGTATAATATTAGTTTTAAAAGAAAAGAGTACCTTAAAATTATAATTATACAGGGTATGCGGTTTCAAAAGTAAACGTAAATAAAATACATACAAAATATATATTTTTGCTCATCATATTTCTTCTTTATTATAAAGTTTTAACGTTGACATTATGTGTGAAACACTACATCATTTAAATGACCACCAAGGGAATTGTTGCAAGCATCGATTCTTTTGAGGTAATTTTCGACAACTTTTTGACACATATTGGGCGGTATCTCAGCCATAACTTGACGAATGTTGTTATTTGCATAAACACGGTCTTTCAAGTAGCCCCAAAAAAAAAAATTCAGTGGTGTCAAATCGCATGATCTTGGTGGCCAGTTGATATCCACGACGAGAAATTACGCGGCCAGAAAATGTCTCTTGCAATAAAGCCATATTCGCTCAAATTGTGTGGCATGTAGCACCGTCATGTTGAAACCACATATTCTCCAAGTCGTATTCAAAAACATAGGCCGGTTATCATATGAATATAACGCTCTGAATTGACGGTGAGAGTCGTTCCATAGTCGTTGACGAGGAAGTAAGGTCCAATCACACCTCCGGACCCAAGAGCGCACCAAACAGTGACTTTTTGTGGATTTAATGGCCTGTCTTCAATTACTTCAAGATTCTCAGAACCCCAAAAACGACAATTTTGTTTAATAACAAAAAAATATGGCTTCATCGATTGTCCTTTACTAAAAAGAAAGATTTACTTATATGCTCGTCAATTTGATACAACTTGACCTGTGATTCCCGATATTCTGGTGGGTGAAAATCTCGAATTTGAAATAATCGATGCCTCTCCAAATTTCCAGGCAATTAAAATCTGCAAGGATCATTGCAAAGAACAAGCTGCCCTGGAAGCCAATTATAATAACTTACATACAGAAAATTTAGACTGCAGTTCGCTGACTCCGAGGGACACGAGTCAGCCTCAAATCTAGTCCCTATTATAAATTCTACTGGCTTAAAATGAAATGTTCTTTACATACGGGGATGCATCTACAAATACCCATGTCATATGGTTGTGGATACTGGTGCTTCGCATTCTGTTATCCATCCAAAACTGCTTTCAGCCGTACAACTTTCTAAACGTAAGACATCAATGTCTTTCATCAAGGGCATCGCGGGACACCTTACACCGATACAAGGATCAATTCAGGTTATGTTTCAAATCGAATCTTTCACAATAAGGATGAGTGTTATTGTTTCTGACATACACTTCTGTTGCAGAACATCGATATTCCGTTGCAAGGTGATGTCTGCCAAAATTCATTCAATTCGCAGTGCAAACTTCTATTCAACACTGTAGTAATTAACGATCTAAGTTCTTGCTTAGCTTCTTAATCTGCTGATCAAAAAATAATCTAATGATTTTCTGATCCGTTAGCGAAAAATTTTCACCATGAGTGCAGATGAACTTTGTCACGCGAGTGTGTTCAAACATCACATTAATATGGGTAAGTCGACTCTAATAAAACAAACTCCTCGGCGTCTTCTATGGTCCAAAAAACCTCAAGCTGCTTCTTCGGTTTTGCACATGGCTCGCTAAAGGATTATTCCAAAGTGGCAGAGCCCTTGGCTAAAAAGATGGAACTTTTCGTTTTTGCGCCGACTATCTATGTGACAGTAAAAGATAGTTACCCTATGCAAAGAGCCAATGCCCTTGACTCGATGGATTGATCGAAATGGTTTGTAACTTTAAATCTTAAATCAGGTTATTGGCAAGTGAAGTTGAATGAATCCTCAAAAAAAAAACGCTTTTAGCATAGTGGATGGTCTTTGGGAATTTAATTTTATGCCGTTCGGCTTGTGCATATCTAATGCCCCTGCAACATTTCAGCGGCTTATGAAAACCATTCTAGATGGGGTGCTTGGTGCAGGTATATTTGGACGACTTGGTGGTTCTCGGCGAGACATTCGAGGAACTCCTACAGAACCTCGAAATAGTTTGTCAGCGTTTAATGAAATCTGGGTTGAAAATTGCCCTGCAAAATTGTACCTTTTTCTGTAACAAAGTTTTATTTCTGGGTCATTTCGTTTCAGATCTTGGTATTTCTCTAGACCCAGCTTAGACAGAGGCTGGTTCTAGTTGGTGAGCTCTAAATGTAATAATGAGGTGCAGACGTTCTTGGGCCTCGCTGCCTACTACAGGAGATTCGTTCACTTATTTTCAAAGATGGCTAAGCCCCTTACAAGGGTAAATGAAAAAAATCAAATCTTCTCATTGACTCCCATTTGCGAACAGGGTTTCCAAAAAATATAAAGACAAGTTTAGTCAGCGCTCCAACATCAACATAAACAGATGTATTCGTGTTAGATACTAAAGCGAATAAATTTGCATGCGGCGCGATGCTTTCAAATATGGTCGATGGGGTGGAACAGATTATAGAATTCTTTTCGAAATAAGAGATAAACTACTGCGTAGTGGGAAAAAAGCCGTCAAAGACTTCAAGCCGTATCTGTTGAGACGTCACTTTCCATTACGAACTGATCACTTATCTCTGTCAAATTTTAAGAAACCCGAAGGTCAGTTAGCTCGATGGTTATAGCAGTTGGTTCAGTACAATCGTATTGTTACTCATATACCAATAAAGACCCACGGAAACGCTGATGCTTTGTCAAGGAGACCATTTCCTTAACAATCATTCCGACATTGTGACAGCAAGGAAGAATACGATATCGCTCTTGTAGAAAATGTGGCCATTATCGATTATATGACAAACATTTAAGACGCCAACGAACAACTGTCACAGATTGGGTAAGACGAAATCAAAGACATTAAAAGAGAACTATACTCCAATGAAATCCAATACTTCAGTCCTACTGTCAAACTTTATGTCTCCATGACAAAGTTCTTTACAGAAAACACTATCATCAAACCGATGTGGTCTACCAAGCTGTCGTGCCAAAACAACTCCAAAACAAATTCTTTTGATGGTCCACGATAGCCCTACAGGAGGTCATTTTGGAACGGCTAAACCCCTTAGAACACTTCGGATGTATCGGATGAGAAGATGTGCGAGTATAGTGTAAATGTTGCTAAGTTTATCAATCTAGAAAAAAACTAAGCCCTCGACGAGTTGCCCATTACAAGTGTACAATATCGGAAGAGGTCATTACATCCACAAAAAGTCACTGTTTGGTGCGCTTTTTGGTCCGGAGGTGTGATTGGACCTAACTTCTTCGAAAACGACGATAAAGCGGTGGCTGTCACTGTCAATTCGAAGCGCTATGGTCATATGATAACCGACTTTTTTTGCCTGCTATTGAAGAATACGACTTGGAGAATATGTGGTTTCAACAAGTTCAACAAGACGGTGCCACATACCACACAACCCGAGCGAATATGGCTTTAATGCTAGAGACATTTCCTGGCCGCGTAATTTCTCGTCGTTGTGAAATCAACTGGCCACCAAGATCATTTGATTTGACACCGCTTGATCTTTTTTTGTGGGACTACGCAAAAGACCGTGTTTATGCAGATACACGTTTAACTTTTGAGCACTTAAAAACCAAGATTCGTCAAGTTATGGCTGAGATACCAACCGATATATGTCAAAAAGTGGTCAAAAATTACCTCGAATCGATGCTTGTAAAATTTCGCGTGATGGTCATTAAATAATGTAGTGTTTAACACATAATGTCAACGTTCAAACTTTATAATAAAAAAGAAATATCATGAAAAAAATATGTATGCGTTTTATTTACGTTTACTTTTTGAAACCAAAAAATGGATAACCCTGTTTGTCTTTAAGTCTGCATTTTTGAAGAGAAAACCAATTAGTAGACATAGACATTGTTCTAGAAGAAGGTGATTTTTTGTATCATTCGACGTTCGTATCACTCTTCACGAACATGCCAACATATTTGGCAATTTGAATTATTATTATTATATATGAAAAAGTGGGATTCAATTAAAAATTTCCAAACACTCAGTTATTGAAAATATTGAAATTTTTTCAAAGGTAAATTGAGCCGTTTATTTTGAAAGTGGCATAAGTCACTTTTTCAAAAAAAATCGAGTTAATGGCAATACTAAATACAATTGAACGGTATCTTTTCATTTTTAAAAAATTTGCACTCAATAAGTTAAGAACTATTCAGATTTCTTCGAGAGAAGTATTGGTAATTAACGGTATAACAAATATCTTAAATATCTCGACTTCTACGAGAGAAGTATTGGTAATTAACGGTATAACAAATATCTTAAATATCTCGACTTAAAAAAAAGTGACTTACGCCACTTTTAAAATAAACGGCTCAATTATATAACCAGACATTTGATATGCCTATGGGAAATCCACTTTCCCCAATAATATATCTGACATCATATTGGACGATCTTCTCGACAAGACAATAGACTATTTAAAAGAAAGAAAAATAAACATAAAGTACATTACAAAACACGTTGACGTGTTTGCCATCACACAAAACATTTTTTAACCACTATCATACAAAACTTAAATTTAAAGTAGAAATCGAAGAAAATAAGAGTTTGTCGTATTTAGACAAAAGACTGTACAGAACAAGTAACAAAATTTAATTCAACTGGTACTCCAAACCATCGTTCTCTGGCATAATGTCTACCTAGTGGATACTACGACATTAGCTTTTGCGGTATTTTTGACTTAACTTTTGTATACAAAACTTCTTACAACATTCAGTAAAATTGACAACTCCTTTTACAAAACACAAAAACCAACAAAAACTACAAAAAAACTGATAAGAAATGGTTTTCGACTGAAGTAATAGGAATACAAATATTTTGTTAAAGTTTTAGTCAAATCGTTAGACGGGTACGGATGGGAAGCTATCAGTGTGGGTTGCACTCCATCGCCTTTTTGCCATGTGTATTCACTACATTGATATATTAGAATGCAATTACTATTTAAATCAGTTTTTTAAAACTTTATTTTTTTGAATAAGGGACAATGTCTGTTTTTTTTGCTAAACCGATCATGAAGAGTTGTTTTAGTCTTTAAATCGACCGTTGCTCAGATGGGTTAACGAGTTCATCAATGCATTCTGGTAGCGCATTAGCACATGGGGGATACTTTGTATTTTAATTTGGACTCTATTTTAAAATTAACTGAAGCAACGTTCTAGAAGCAGCTGCACTTTGAGATACTTTTTTACTTTTGTTTTGATCTCGGTTATGTCTAGACTGCCTCGTGCAAGACTCATTTTATTATACTAGAATTTTAAGAAATATACATTAAAAGTTGTGATTCAAATCTTATGTTTGGTATTTATTGGTACAAAATGCAAAAGTGGTGACCCCGACGTGATCTCGTTGCAAATACCCAGCACAAGCATACAATTTTTTTTTCATACAAATCACGGCAGCATGGACCCACCACAACGCTAGCCGAAGTTGCAGCCTTGAAGAACCTCAAGATTCCACCATTCCGGAAATAAATCCAGGTTTGTACAAATTGAGGCGCAATTTCACAACAACGGGATCTGGTCAGACAACAGCAAATTCAATGCTATAATCGCTGAATTGGATCCTGAAATCAACGATATGCGGCCTACCTCGTAAGAATGATTGCCCAAACCAGAGAGCAGATCTAATACTTCTTGCGGCTAACAACACGCCAATTCACACCTACGGCAGCAAAACCCTCACGCTCAACATCGGGCTTCGGGAGGCTATATCATCATCATCGCAGATGTTAAAACAGCAATCATTGGAGCAAAACCTACTGGCACACTACGGGCTTTTAATTGATCTGAAGGCAAAACGCATCATCGACAAGACAACATCGCTAACGGCACCTGGTAAAATTGAGTCAACCGACATCACTAGGCTCCTTTCCATCAAGGGACCTGACACATACATTAGTCTGGTGAAACAATTTGTACTTGCCAACAGCAATTGTTCTAAAACGAAGCCCACTAAGACGCAACACCGCATAATAACTACAGGCCAGCCAAACGCAGAACGTCCAAGACGTCTCACCGGACAAAAGCTTAAACAAGCAAAAGCAGACATAGAAAATTCCGTCCAAAAGGGATATTGTCGCGTATCCAGCAGCCATTGCTAGTCCAATTCATATCGTATAGAAAAAAACCGGTGGTTGGAGATGTTGTGGTGACTATCGACAGTTGAATGCCACACATTATGGAATTCACCGAAAACCTATATAACAAATCTTATTTCTCTATCTTGGGCATGGATAAAGCGTCTTATCAGATTCCGATGGCACCTAAAGATATTGAGAAGACTGCAATCACAACCCCCTTCGGAGTGTTTGAGTTTTTGGTCATGCCATTCGGCTTGAAGAACGCGACTCAAACGTTCCAACGGTTTATGGATATGGTTCTTCTCAACCTGGACTTCGTTTTCTGCTACATCGACGACATCCTGATCGCCTCCAATTCAGAAGAAGAACACATGCAGCATGTTCTTCAAGTCTTTCAACGTCTCCAAGAGTACGGTCTGATAATAAACATCTCTAAATTAAATCTGTCGCAACTGCTAGATCCTGAACTACAGGAACTTCTAAGGCCAGGAAACACTTCCCTCAAAATCTACTGCGACATTTCGGCAACCTAATTCGACTTCGACGTTCGAAGTTCAATCGACACGCAAGACAATCACCGGAATCAATCAATGTTCGAGACCAACGTTTTCAACATGTACACATCGACCTAATTGTCCTCCCGCATTGGAAAGGAAACGGATATTGTCTGACAATGATTGAACGTTTTAGCAGATGGTTGGAAGCCATACCTCTACAAGAGATGAGTTCAGAAACAGTCACAGCTGCATTTTACAACCATTGGGTTGCTTGATTCGGCTCTCCAATCACAATCACGACCGACCAGGGTACTCAATTTGAGTCTGCCCTTTTCTCAACGCTCATGAAGTTGATTGGCACCATGAGGGTAAAAACTTCACCTTATCACCCTGCTCCAAATGGGTTAGTGGAACGATGGCATCGCTCTTTGAAGACCGCTCTGATGTGCCAAGAGGAGACAAACTGGGTAGACGCACTTCCAACACTACTAATGAGACCTCGAACAATCTACAAAAAAGACATTAAAGCGTCCGCAGCCGAAATGCTCTATGGAACGAGTTTAACTATACCTGGTGAGTTCTTTGTTAACCAAGACACTGTCGCTGACCCACAGATATTCGTTCAAATACATCGAGAGGTCATGCGTCATAATGTTTGTTTCTTAAAATTCTTATATAACAAAATTAGTTTGCACGAGGCAGTCTAGACATATATGTACGAGATCAAAACAAAAGTAAAAAAGTATCTCAAAGTGCAGCTGCTTCTAGAACGTTGATTCAGTTAATTTTTAATCTTTTTTTCCTGCGATCGCTGCGCCATCTGTGAGAGACTATAGAAATTTGCAAGGAGTCAACATGGTATGTGGTGTCTTTTATTGACATTCGTTAGAGTGTCGCCACATAACTCCCCCTCTAGTACCGAAGGGATGATTTAATTAGTTGTCAAATTAAACTCGGTATTGAGCATCTGTTTTTGTCAGTCCTTCTATATGAAAAAGAGGATACGCATCTTTCTTTGTCTTGGCATTAACTTTCCTGTAGTCTAGGCATAAGCGATTTTTGCCGGGCTTTCGCACTAAGACTAAAGGAGAGCTTCATGCACTGGTACTTTCCTCGATAACTCCGAGTTTAAGCATGCGATCCAATTCCTCATATAGCAGTTTCTGTACTGCTGGTGAAATCGGGTAATGACGCTGTTTAATGGGCTCAGCATCACCTCTGTCGATGGTATGTACCTCTAGCGTAGTTTTTCCTAAGCCTTGCACAGCAGAGGAAGGAAACAGGCTAATGGCATCTTCTAATCTTTTTGATTGTTGTTCGGTCAGCACATGAGCGTTACGGTCCGTCTCAATCGGGCAATTAACTGAAGAGATTTCCGAGATCAACTGAGGAGCAATGTCAAATTCCTTCCAGAATTCGATACCCAGGTACAGTTTCTGGTGCAGGGATGGAACCAGATACAGGGGAATTGTTTTCGTCCTCCCTTTGTAGGTGATCTCCACACTGATTCTGCCCACTATAGTCTGCTGTTTACCGTCAGCAGTCTTCACTTCGGAAGTAAGTTTCGAGAAGTTTTCGCCGAGTTTTCGAAGGAAGACGAAGCCATCCGCACCTAGGCAGCTTATGCTAGCTCCACTATCGAGTAACCCTAGTAGAGGCTCTCCAATGATGTGGACCGTAGCATAAGGACGGGGATCGTCTGAACTGCATAAGGTGGTAGCTTCTATGGCTTTGTACGACTCCTTCTTTTTTGAAACTTCTTCCTCAGCTGATCCTGGCAGCAGAAAGGAGAGGGTGTCCAGGCCACGGTAGCTTGGCATGCTTGTATACGCACGAACTAGCTCGCCGACGGGGGGGTTTTTGCTACCGCAAGCATGCCAAGCTGCCGTGGCCTGGAAACCCTCTCCTTTCTGCTGCCAGGATCAGCTGGCAGCAAAAACTTCTCGAAACTTACTTCCGAAGTGAAGACTGCTGACGGTAAACAACAGACTATAGTGGGCAGAATCAGTGTGGAGATCACCTACAAAGGGAGGACGAAAACAATTCCCCTGTATCTGGTTCCATCCCTGCACCAGAAACTGTACCTGGGTATCGAATTCTGGAAGGAATTTGACATTGCTCCTCAGTTGATCTCGGAAATCTCTTCAGTTAATTGCCCGATTGAGACGGACCGTAACGCTCATGTGCTGACCGAACAACAATCAAAAAGATTAGAAGATGCCATTAGCCTGTTTCCTTCCTCTGCTGTGCAAGGCTTAGGAAAAACCACGCTAGAGGTACATACCATCGACACAGGTGATGCTGAGCCCATTAAACAGCGTCATTACCCGATTTCACCAGCAGTACAGAAACTGCTATATGAGGAATTGGATCGCATGCTTAAACTCGGAGTTATCGAGGAAAGTACCAGTGCATGAAGCTCTCCTTTAGTCTTAGTGCGAAAGCCCGGCAAAAATCGCTTATGCCTAGACTACAGGAAAGTTAATGCCAAGACAAAGAAAGATGCGTATCCTCTTTTTCATATAGAAGGACTGACAAAAACAGATGCTCAACACCGAGTTTAATTTGACAACTAATTAAATCATCCCTTCGGTACTAGAGGGGGAGTTATGTGGCGACACTCTAACGAATGTCAATGAAAGACACCACATACCATGTTGACTCCTTGCAAATTTCTATAGTCTCTCACAGATGGCGCAGCGATCGCAGGAAAAAAAGATTAAAAATTAACGGAATCAACGTTCTAGAAGCAGCTGCACTTTGAGATACTTTTTTACTTTTGTTTTGATCTCGTATATGTCTAGACTGCCTCGTGCAAACTAATTTTGTTATATTAGAATTTTAAGAAACAAACATTATGACGCATGACCTCTCGATGTATTTGAACGAATATTTGTGGGTCAGTGACAGTGTCTTGGTTAACAAAGAACTCACCAGGTATAATTAAACTCGTTCCATAGAGCATTTCGGCTGCGGACGCTTTAATGTCTTTTTTGTAGGTTGTTCGAGGTCCCATTAGTAGTGTTGGAAGTGCGTCTACCCAGTTTGTCTCCTCTTGGCACATCAGAGCGGTCTTCAAAGAGCGATGCCATCGTTCCACTAACCCATTTGAAGCAGGGTGATAAGGTGAAGTTTTTACCCTCGTGGTGCCAATCAACTTCATGAGCGTTGAGAAAAGGGCAGACTCAAATTGAGTACCCTGGTCGGTCGTGATTGTGATTGGAGAGCCGAATCAAGCAACCCAATGGTTGTAAAATGCAGCTGTGACTGTTTCTGCACTCATCTCTTGTAGAGGTATGGCTTCCAACCATCTGCTAAAACGTTCAATCATTGTCAGACAATATCCGTTTCCTTTCCAATTCGGGAGGACAATTAGGTCGATGTGTACATGTTGAAAACGTTGATCTCGAACATTGATTGATTCCGGTGATTGTCTTGCGTGTCGATTGAACTTCGAACGTTGAGATTGGGCACAAATACGAGACCACTCAAGTGCGTCTTTTCTGATACTTGGCCAAATGAATTTCTCCCTGAGTAGGCGACTGGTAGACCTTCCGCTGGGATTAGACAAACTTTGTATCGCTTCAAAGGCTTGTCGACGTAGAGACGATGGTATATATGGTCGAATTAGGTTGCCGAAATGTTGCAGTAGATTTTGAGGGAAGTGTTTCCTGGCCTTAGAAGTTCCTGTAGTTCAGGATCTAGCAGTTGCGATAGATTTAATTCACGTTGATCGAACTGTGATGACATTGTTAAAGCGTAAACTCTTGACAACGCGTCTGCAACGGTGTTGTCTTTGCCGGGAAGGTAAATTATGTCTGTTGTGAACTGCGATATAAAGTCCAATTGTGTCAACCGGCGTTTGGGAGCTTTGTCGGAGCTCTTCTGAAAGGTATAGATCAGTGGCTTGTAATCCGTTTGCTCCACGAAGCGACGGCCATCCAGTATGTGTCTGAAGAAACTTTTGGCAAGGTAAACAGCAAGAAGTTCTCGATCATAAGTGCTATATCGAGCCTGGCACTTTTAAAGTTTGTACGAAAAGAATCCGATTGGTTTGTTATGAGTCGAGTCTGTTTGTTCCAACTTGGCACCGACTGCGGTGTCTGAGGCATCTGTTGTCAGAACCAGTGATGAATCTTGATTGACATGCGTCAGTAAAGTTGTTGGTTTGATGCTGTTCTTGCAGCCAGATGCTGTTCTTGCAGCCAGAGGATTCCATGGAACCGGTCGTTTGTCATTCCGTTTCGAATCCTTGATGAGCACAACTCGGAATATAGCGACGGTAATAGTTGACTATTCGTAGGAAGCGACGTAGTTCGTTTATGGTGGGTGGCTTTGAATAGTTGGATATAGCGTTGACCCTGTCTTCTGGTGGTCTGCAACTAACTTTATTTATAGAATGTCCAAGATATGTTACTTCAGATTTCGCAAATTGGCATTTAGAGATGTTTATTATCAGACCGTACTCTTGGAGACGTTGAAAGACTTGAAGAACATGCTGCATGTGTTCTTCTTCTAATTGGAGGCGATCAGGATGTCGTCGTTGTAGCAGAAAACGAAGTCCAGGTTGAGAAGAACCATATCCATAAACCGTTGGAACGTTTGAGTCGCGTTCTTCAAGCCGAATGGCATGACCAAAAACTCAAACACTCCGAAGGGGGTTGTGATAGCAGTCTTCTCAATATCTTTAGGTGGCATCGGAATCTGATAATACGCTTTATCCATGTCCAAGATAGAGAAATAAGATTTGTTATATAGGTTTTCGGTGAAATCCATAATGTGTGGTATCGGGTATCTATCGGGTTGTGTTTGAGCATTCAACCATCGATAGTCACCACAGCATCTTCAACAACCGGCTTTTTTCTATACGATATGAATTGGACTAGCAATGGCTACTGGATACGCGACAATATCCCTTTTCGACGAAATTCACGATGCCTGCTTTTGCTTGTTTAAGCATTTGTCCAGTGAGACCTCTTGGACGTTCTGCGTTTGGCTAGCCTGTAGTTATTATGCGGTGTTGCGTCTGAGTGGGCTTCGTTTTAGAACAATTGCTGTTGGCAAGTACAAAATGTTTCACCAGACTAATGTATGTGTCAGGTCCCTTGATGGAAAGGAGCCTAGTGATGTCGGTTGACTCAATTTTACCAGGTGCCGTTAGCGATGTTGTCTTGTCGATGATGCGTTTTGCCTTCAGATCAATTAAAAGCCCGTAGTGTGCCAGTAGGTTTGCTCCAATGATTGCTGTTTTAACATCTGCGATGATGATGATATAGCCCCCCGAAGCCCTATGTTGAGCGTGAGGGTTTAGCTGCCGTAGGTGTGAATTGGCGTGTTGTTAGCCACAAGAAGTATTAGATCTGCTCTCTGGTTTGGGCAATCATTCTTACGAGGTAGGCCGCATATCGTTGAGCCAGAATCTAGTAAGAATTTTTGATGAGTCTCCTTGTCGAAGATAATAAGGCGGCTTTCTTTGTTGTGTTGAAAACTGTTGTCAACCGCCTTGAGACTTTGCACGAGTGTTGTAAGGTTGAACAGTGCAGATTCTACCTCTGTCAGGCGTTGATCGAGGGTTGTTTCGACACTCATGTACATCTGCAGCGAAAACAAGATTTGTTGCTGTTGACATTTTGTCCATAATTTTGTCTATTACTTCGGATTAGGCAGTGAGACCAATGTTCAGAAATGCAGAAAGAGTTCCCCTCACATGGTTCTGCATTCTCGACATCCAAATTATAGAGAGCATATCGTCGGGAACATTTTCTCCTGCAAGTCTTCTCACCTCTCTCAACAAACTTGAAGGACGCCTGTCGCCGAGTTCGAGTGATATCATAAGTTTGTTCAATTTTCGCTCCTTGGATTCAGTAAACCACCCTACTAACTGCTTTTCAAAGGTCAGACATTTGTCTGTGACTGGTGGTGTTTGCACCAAATCCGAAACCTCATTTCAGATTTCAGGATCCAATGCAGCGATTATAGCATTGAATTTGCTGTTGTCTGACGAGATCCTGTTGTTGTGAAATTGCGCCTCAATTTGTACAAACCTGGATTTATTTCCAGAATGGTGGAATCTTGAGGTTCTTCAAGGCTGCAACTTCGGCTAGCGTTGATGCTTGAAAAACAGCGTCGCTGGCGTTTTCAGCTGTACCTGCTAGTGGGTCCATGCTGTCGTGATTTGTATGAAAAAAAAAAAATTGTATGCTTGTGCTGGGTATTTGCAACGAGATCACGTCGGGGTCACCACTTTGGCATTTTGTACCAATAAATACCAAACACAAGATTTGAATCACAACTTTTAATGTATATTTCTTAGAATTCTAGTATAAAAAAATAAGTCTTGCACGAGGCAGTCTAGACATATACGAGATAAAAAAAGGTAAAAAAGTATCTCAAAGTGCAGCTTCTTCTAGAAGGTTGGTTCGATTTATTTTGTATCTTTATTTCATGCGATCGCTGCGCTATCTGTGAGAGACCATAGAAATTTGCAATGAGTCGACGTGGTCGCCACAACTTTTCATTGAATTATTCGGTCATAACCAGAGATGCCAGAGTAGATTACGTCAGGGAATCTACTCGGTAAACTACGTGTAGTTAATTGGATAAACTACACGTTTGATTTGTTTCATTTACTACCCTACATTTGTTACGTGTGCTACCTTCCCAAAAAACGTTAAATTTCAAAAAGAATTTAAAAAAACGAGTGAATAAGTAACGACTAACGAGTGAAAAACACTGAACTACACATAAGAACCAAATATGTTGCGTAAATGAACTAAATCAAGGAATTCGAAGTTTTGTGAAAGAAAAATGCAAATTTAATAATCATCTGTTTTATTTTTGTCATTCATTTTAAGAATATAGTGTATATCTATCAATTTTTTGGAATGTTCTTGGTTAAGCCTGTTCCGAATTTTCGTATAGACGAACGACCACTGCGAGAACACCCTCTCTATTGCTGCAGATGACGCTGGAATACTTAATAAACGAATAGCATATCTTGATATGCCTGGATGCTGTCTGGATGCCAAACACCAGTAAGTTTTTGGCAGCAAATCTTCACTTCCACCACCTTTGCCTTCGCCAGTATCACCATCACCACTTTCTCTAAGCTTTTTATTTAATGAAGCAAAAATGCTCTGACCTTTGAGGAATTTATCGTAATCATTTAGATCTCCAGCTGAGAACATTTCAATGAAATGTAGTGTAACCTCGTTTCGCTGCGACACGTTGTTAAATTTTGTCAATTTGGTGGTTGAATGGACATTTCAAACTACGTTTTGACGTTTAACTACTTTAACTACATTTAACTACATTAACTACCTCATTTATGTAGCAGACGTAACAAATGTAGTAAATCTAAGAAAATCGCATTTCTGCCATCTCTGGTCATAACGTGATAAGCCACAAGTAAAAACGAGTCAATAGCGTCGTTTGTTCAGAAGATTGCGATGATAGTATTGTTGATGCTGATTTAAGAATTTGAACTTAGCTCTTCCGCCACCTCCAAAGAAACTAAGAAGAGGTAATGAGGCTACGATAGAAAAAGCTTTGTTTGAAACAAAGATCTGATTCAAATTACCAACGGATCAAAAAAAAGAGAAGACGCAACAAAGTACTAGAAGTCGAAAAAACTTAATTCTGCTCGTGAATTGGTTTCTCCTTGCAGATGCAAGAACAAGTGCCAAGTGCAGGCAAAAGCTTTTTAACGTACATGAAACAATTCTTGCTAAGTTTTGGATTTCTGAGATCTAACGATCTACAAAATAGTTACCTTTTCAGGTTTATTAACTTGGGTTTATTAACCACAGTAAACAGAAACGTCAAAAGTCTACTAGAAAGTTGTTTGCTTAATAATGGGGACATTATAAAAGTTTGCAAAATTTCTAATACGAATCTTCTTACCTTCATTATTATTCAGATGAAGTTTAATACAACGGGGCTGGAATCAATAGAATTGACACTTGATAAAACTTGTATGAGGTCACAATACGAGGGCTATGACTTCGAACAACAATTAGATATATCTGAACGATGAATACTTTGAAAGTGTGTGCTTGAATAGCTTCATTCCACCAGAGGTATTTCTCTTCTCAGACAGGTTTGGTGTGTTACAGGATACATTGGCTGTTATGTTAATCTAGCACTTCAGACGAAAAACTGTGGTACGGCGCACTATGGAACCAAACTTACTTCAGCTGATTTTGTAAGGAATTCATTAATTGAAAAATATTATATAAATATAATGGGTTTTTTCGAAACCTTAATTTTGTTGTCACAATTTTTTGTTTTTGATACTTAAATTGTTTACATGCAATTAAACAAGACATTAATTATTTACGTGGCGGGATATTCTCACAATACTTTGCGATTTTGCAAATTGATCAGTTTTCAAACGATGCTCAGGAAGCACGAACTAAAGACTTTACAAAATTTAGGTTGTAGATGTTTTTCATACCTTATTATTAGACCTCGGATTTTGCATATTTGCGTATTTTTCATCTTATTGATATCAAACTTTGTATTTAGACTTTTCTCGTTTAAATATGAGGCGCTCATTTTCCAACATAAAAAAACAAATTGAAAATAATGATCTATCCGGAACCTTATTAAATATTTAAAAAAAAATATGGCCAAAAACGCCAGCAAAAACACTTAATTCACTTGTTATGTCCATGTCCTTTAAAATGTCATCAGCATATCAGTGAGAGTAATTTGCGAAGTATTTTTAATTTTTTTTTTAAATTGGTGATCATGATTTGCAAAATGCTTATTTATGTGAAAAAATTTCAGTAAATGAAAAAAAAAATGATCATACAAGAAGTCTGTTGATAAAATCTGAAGATTTAGCACAAGAATTTACAAACTTTCTAGATCGAATAATGTTGAAATGCATGTCTGCAAAATGTATTTTAAGCAGATCTTACAAATAACGGGTGGTCGTTTTACACGTGCACTTAAGCATGGAGCACCTAGAGGTGGCGAAACTACACCTAAATTGGACTAAAGAGGAAGACATTCACCTCATAATAAGACGACCTTTAAAGCTACAGAACACGTAAAAGAATGTATTAATAAATTTCCAAGGTAGGTATATCTCCCACTATTCAAGAAATAAGAACATTCAAAGAGAGTTTCTGGCACCTAACTTAAACATAAACTATATCGTAGAACTGTAGAAATTGACAAAGTGGTTTCAAAATTCGTTTTTACCAAAATCTTTTCACAAAATTTAACTTGCATTTTCGAGCTCCGATTTCTGACAGCCACAGATGATCTTTCTGAAAAGCAAAGGATTAAGAGCGAAGAAGATTTATATCACCAAAGAACTGAATCAGTTAGAAGTGGAATGCAGTTAGATTCGAAGCTTAACAAGGATGAATATGCAGTTTTAGCGTTCGATCTAATGAAAACTCGGCTGACACCAGTAATTTTCACAGGGGTTGCTTACTACAAAAGGCAGCTATGGATCTATTGTCTTGGCATTGATGACCTTATTGCAAACAAGTTATTCATGTACACCTGAAATGAGGGAGTAGATTATGCATTATGTGAAAGCGAATGTCAAAAGCAAGAATTTAATAGTGTGTAATAATCAATGTAGTGGCCAAAAACCAAGATTTTGGTCTTATTGAAAAGGGAAAGAGATGTTATAAGAACATTTTTACGCCTGATGACTGGGATCGTGTAATCACCACGGAAAAAAAGGAACCATTTCACTTAATAAAAATGACAGCTGATTACATAAAAAGCACATCCTTAATCGAAAAATTAGTTACAAACAGAAAAGTTTCCTCGGATAAGACTTCAAAAGTTGCCAGGCTTAAAATTTAATGACTTCAATTCGAAAATGTGAAGTTTATTATGTAATACAAACATTCAAAAAATATAGATGTTTTATTTCATAAGGTTGACATTTTAAAGAGGATCTCCAGCAAATTCAAAGATGTGGAGTTGGAGTCGCTTCATCCTGGACGGAGATTCATTGAAGCTGCAAAATTTAAGGACTTATAGCAACTCAAAGAAACTCATACCTCAAATAAACCACTCATTGATGCGAGGTTGGCGGAGTCAGTTACAAGTTAATTATGCTAGTTTTACAGTTGGTTATTGAAAATGGTGTTCAAATGGTAGACATGTGCATTCAAGAGGACACAAGCGTCCACAGGGTTTTCTCAAAACCCACCTCTTTCTATTAACTCCTACTCTCACCTCCCCGTGGTGAACATCGGCTGCCTAGTACCTCAACTGGGGATTGGGTTCCAATTCCAACCCCAGTGGAAAGTTGTTGGGGGTAGCAAACGAGAGAGGGGGGAGGTGTTTCCACTAAGGCACCTCTCCTTATCCAGATGGCAGCGGAGGAATTCCCGATATGGAATCAACGGTGGCGTCTACAGTTCCAGTAAGGTTGAACTACTTAGTGAACACCTTATATAGGGCTTCTACGACTTATTCGGAACCCATGCCTATAAGGAGCAGTTTTATCCGGCTCCCCGTCCTTGGAGTTATACTAAGGATCTGGGCCTCCAGGTTGGAGGTTGTGCCATCGGGGTGATTTCTTGACCACGTAAAAATCTTCTAGTTGCGAAGTATCAACAAGCCTCGGATACGGACGGATTTACTGTTGACAACCCACGAAAACGAATTAGGGACAACGAACTTCCGATATGCACGTGGAATGTTAGGTCCCTTAACAGACCACGTGCAGCCAAAGAATTAGCGGAGGCCCTAGACTGCTATTAAGCAGACATCACCGCCATCCAGGAAATACGATGGGATGGGCCGGGCAAAAAGGGGATGAAAAACTGCGATATTTACTATGGTGACTGCTACCGAGAAAACCAAAAGCGCTTATTTGGATGCGGCACAAATCGCCTAAAAAAAATATTATCTGGTTTAGAGATAGTGACTCTTATAAAATATTAAAAGTGGAAATAAATACAATCAAAAACAAACGTTGTGCTCCAGATCATCTGGAGCGCGTTGTGCAACTAGAAAGTAGTACGCCTTTGCGTACTAATAATTTAAGTTTTGGTCATAACCAAAATCATAATATTGATCTTATAACATCCAAACAACCGAATGTTAATAATATGATAAATATTAATGAACAAAATCAAACCGCTGCCGGCGCAATCTCGGAAATGTTAAGTGATAGGGATGAAGATCCCATGGACAGCAACTGAACCACAGTGCTATCGAATTTAAAACATGCTGCCAAAAATTATGGCAAAAAAAGAAAATTAAATGATGACAATTTAGAAGTATCTAATAAATTATCAAACAACACCTTCTATGCATTATCGGGTATGGAACAGGCATCCGCAGTTCTCCCTGATCAACACTCAAAAAAAGGCGCGAAAACAAACGTCACTGATTCAGCCAACACCAGCCACAACAACAATCAATCAACAGAAGCAGAGGCTTCATCATCAAATCTTATAGTAAGCAATAAAAACTTTTGCCCTCCACTTTTTATTTTTGGTGCAAATTGTGCTTTAATTACTGATTTACTTAATGTTGCTGCTTTTGAATGTAAAGCTAATGATCTAAGATATAAATTTGTAAATTTAGGTTACAGAAACCAAAAAAAACAAAGTATATGCAGATAACGTAGATGTACATAAGCTAGTAATTGAAAAACTCAGAGGCACCGGCATTGGGGCTTTCTCATTTTCACCTAAAGAAACTAAACGGGCATCTATTTTGCTAAAAGGTATTGACGGCGACACAGATCCCGACTCGATCCAAAAGGCTTTAAACCAAGCCGTGCCAAATGTTAAACTCAGTAAAATTTCACAATTTACCACTACTAAAACAAAAGAGCAAGGTCTCAAATTAAGCATGTTTGTTGTTCAACTAGAAGTTGGAGAGTCTCTTAAAGATTTGACGAAAATTAGGTATCTTCTTCGTCAACGAGTATATTGGGAGAAAAAGTTTAACAGATGGGTAATTCGCTGTTATCGTTGCCAGAGATTTGGACACACAGGCGATTTTTGCTCTTATAATAGTCGATGTGTTCTGTGCAGCGAGTTTCATGATTCTGATGTGTTTATCAAAACTTTTAAAGAACTAGAAGAGAAAAACGAACCAATCCCCCCACTCAAATGTGCAAATTGTCTAAAAGACCGCTCAGCAAACTCTCTTGAGTGTGAAGCGTATATGAGGTACAAAGAGAAGCAACAAATTAATGTTGAGCATGCAAAGTTTATAGCAAATAGAGCTAGAAATCAAGTCATAAACTCAATTAACACATTTACAGACAAAAATATCTGTTTCGCTGACATGGCGAGAAATCCAAAGAGTATTCCCAAAAAACAGCCGTCATTATCTGAAATGATAAATCCCCCTCTTATAGAAAAAAATCCTCAACCAAACAATATTACTGAATTTATAGATGAAGCTAAGAACTTATTTAATATCTCTTTTAAAGATCTTTTATTCAAAATAAGAGAATTCTGGCCAAAGTACCAGAAACTACAGAACATATCTTGAATTTGTGGCATCAATTATTATAGTCTAAGAGCTAGTGAACCCTCCGAGTAACGGAACGCCTGTAAGGCTAGAAATTTGTGTGGTGATGAATAGTAGCATGTTAAGTACGACAACCATCACCTGGCAAGTTTCAGCCCTGCACGTCATCAACCCCTATGTTTTTGAAAATGTATATAAAATTAAAAAAAAAAACTTCTCACTGTAAGCTTCAAATTTTTATATGATTTTTCTCATACGTAGCGAAGTTTAAAAAAAAATTGACAGGCGTTTC
Organism: Eupeodes luniger; assembly: GCA_951509635.1. NCBI lineage: Eukaryota > Metazoa > Arthropoda > Insecta > Diptera > Syrphidae > Eupeodes > Eupeodes luniger. The sequence continues at coordinate 172,255,125 of OX608073.1, read as the reverse complement.
TTATTAGTATAAGTACCTGACAGGTGAGCTCAAAGGTGTATTATACATAAATAAAAATAAACTTTACTCTGTAAAGTTAAATTTTTAATATGTGTTAGTCCAAGCTATTCCAAGTAATTGGGTACGATGCCAGGCGTTTCTGGCCAGCACAAGTCCGTGACAGGCAGCGGTGAAGATGCTATGGGAGTGCGAGTGAGAGGTGCAGCATTAGGCAAGAGTACGATAACTTAGGCGACAAGATATTATAACGGAATTTTGTAGAACAGTTAAAAATAAGCATTTTTTACTAAGGGAGGGGGGGGGGTCTATCTCCCCCCGTTTAGGCAGGAGGGGCAATTTAAAAAAAATTATTACTTAAAATGGAAAAAAAATCTTCAAAAATAACGGTAATACTTACAATTAAGTATTATACATTTTTTTAAAGCCAACATTCTGTTCTATTAGTCAGTTTTTAAATCAAGTCAAAACTATGCATAAACTCAAATTTTGAGTAAAAACCAGTTAAAAAAAGGTTTAAAGTGTAATTTTTCAATACTTCAAGATAATTTACTATTGTTTTTATTTTAGAATTTGTTGCTCTTATTTGTTTTTGATCAAAAACTGAAAACTAGATGATTTTATGCAGTGCTGTCGTTTTGGAATAGTCCAAAGCAGTACATTCCAAAAAATGTTGCATAATTTTTGCGCAAAAGCAATAAACGCATATATTTTTTTTTAAATTCATATTTATTTTTACTTTTCTTTATAACAAAAAATAAATATATGTAAGTTTCAACTGTTTGGTTTGAAACTTCGAATAAGAATGATTCCAATAATTTGATAAGGACACAAGTTGATGCAGTAAAGAACTATGTATGTTTTATAATTAAATTAACAAATAAAAACATTATTAACAAAAACATAACAATAAGAATAATATTAATTAACATACCTAAATCAACAATTATGTCGGCTTTGAAATCTTTGACACTACTTATTGAACAATTTACATACGATTGAAAATAAGTATAAAATAATAAAATATTAATATTGAAAAGTAAGATCCTTAATACTAGATGTAAATATGTAGAGTGTTTTAGCAAAGTGTCGAGACGGTAGAAGAGATCTGGCAAAAGTAGTTATTATGGTGACTAAGTTTGTGAATAAGATGGCAACAAACTTACATATATATTAAAGCTATATAACTATTATACAAAAATAAATAAATACAAAATAAAATAAAAATATCGCAGTTAACTTCAATTCATATTTGTGAATTTTTAAACACATTTAATATGTAAGTTTAGCACGAGAATATTTTTTTATAAAGACTCAACAAAAAATTATATTTTAAATTTAGGTAATTCAGGTAACTAATAATAATTTTGGAAGGCAAACAATGTTTATTAAATTTTATACAGCGCAGCTATGTCTTATGAATTCCTTTGCCATTAAAATTGAATTGACTTTGGATGTCAGTAGAGTTTTTTTTTTTATCCTTTATCAAAGCTATTTGCGAAAATATGCGCTCTGTACTTGCACAAAATGGACCCAACAGATGTGGGGAAACATTGGAGCATTTAATGCGTTTTTTAAATTAAAGATAGCGCTCCAATAGTCTTCGAATTTCAAATCTACACTAACTTATCCTACTTTGATGTAAAAGAGATCTCCATTCATCATCAATTGAATAAGCGGGGTAAGGCTTGGGGATTTATTTTGTTGAATCAATTATTTGCACGGCTTCTAAAACTTTTTCTTGGAACTTAATTCTTTTTCTTATTTGAGTGCATAATTCGATGTAGTAATCTCTCCACTTTTTTTTATATTTTGTATAACCTCACCTGTTAAGCCCCCAGAGCAAACTAAAATGTTAGCTTGTGCGCCAAGATAGATTTCTTTTGAGTCTTAAAAGCAACATTTATTGCAAAAATCTATTGAGTTCAGAGAGGCGTCATCGATAAATTCGTTTTTGACAAAGTTCGACAAAATAGTGGAACTTGGAAATGCACTTTCATAGAAAATATTTAAAGTGATGCCATCTCTAAACTTTTTTTCATATTTACATAGAAAAGTGTGCAGTACGGCAGTACGTACCAAGCTTAAGCAATACAAATATTGCTTTTGCAGTACGTTCGACAGCATTGATTTTATGTCTATTACTTTTTGAGAAAATTGAAAATAACCACAACTACTATTTTAATTTAATTATTTTTTTTGCTTGAGTGGTCTTTTTTTGATAGTAATAATAGTGGGTGTGAGTTTGGGTGTATGCAACAGTGGGGTGTGTGCGACTTCGGGTGTAGGCCACACCGAGGTGCGTATGGGGGGGCATGCTGCCCCCTGCAACCCCCCTGCTTGGGCACACTATAGGATTTGGAGTGGGTGCGAGGTGGAGTGGGTGCAAGGTGAGGTGGGTGAAAGGTGCGGTGGGTGCAAGATGGGGTGCATGCAAAGTTTCTTTTGCATTTAAATAAGCTGGATTTAAGAAAAATTAATTTATCCTTGGTATATCTTAATCCATATTCGATTATTACTATCAAAAAAAGACCACTCAAGCAAAAAAAAATAATTAAATTAAAATAGTAGTTGTGGTTATTTTCAATTTTCTCAAAAAGTAATAGACATAAAATCATCTAGTTTTCAGTTTTTGATCAAAAACAAATAAGAGCAACAAATTCTAAAATAAAAACAATAGTAAATTATCTTGAAGTATTGAAAAATTACACTTTAAACCTTTTTTTAACTGGTTTTTACTCAAAATTTGAGTTTAAAATTAAATTTTTCAAAAACTATGCATAGTTTTGACTTTATTTAAAAACTGACTAATAGAACAGAATGTTGGCTTTAAAAAAATGTATAATACTTAATTGTAAGTATTACCGTTATTTTTGAAGATTTTTTTTCCATTTTAAGTAATAATTTTTTTTAAATTGCCCCTCCTGCCTAAACGGGGGGAGATAGACCCCCCCCCTCCCTTAGTAAAAAATGCTTATTTTTAACTGTTCTACAAAATTCCGTTATAATATCTTGTCGCCTAAGTTATCGTACTCTTGCCTAATGCTGCACCTCTCACTCGCACTCCCATAGCATCTTCACCGCTGCCTGTCACGGACTTGTGCTGGCCAGAAACGCCTGGCATCGTACCCAATTACTTGGAATAGCTTGGACTAACACATATTAAAAATTTAACTTTACAGAGTAAAGTTTATTTTTATTTATGTATAATACACCTTTGAGCTCACCTGTCAGGTACTTATACTAATAAGAAACGCCTGTCAATTTGTTTTTAAACTTCGCTACGTATGAGAAAAATCATATAAAAATTTGAAGCTTACAGTGAGAAGTTTTTTTTTTTAATTTTATATGCATTTTCAAAAACATAGGGGTTGATGACGTGCAGGGCTGAAACTTGCCAGGTGATGGTTGTCGTACTTAACATGCTACTATTCATCACCACAAACATTTCTAGCCTTACAGGCGTTCCGTTACTCGGAGGGTTCACTAGCTCTCCTACTATTATATAATGGATTCCACCCTGAAACTTAAAACAATTTCGATTAATGCAAATTCCATTATATCAAATGAAAGAAGATTAGCGTTAGTAAGCCTTCTAAAAAGTCGCAAACCCCAAATTTGTTTTTTATGTGAAACTGTTTTGAATTCTAGACATAAACCATCATTTGAAGGATTTAGCATCATACGCAATGACGATGGCACAGAAACTGCTATCGTTATTGATGAAAAATTAAAGTTTAACTCGTTTCCTTTCCACAGTGACATATTTTTAGCTTGTTTAGGTGTCTTAATTTGTAAAAATAATTCTGGTATCACTAAACGTATCCTTATTGGAAGTATTTATATACCAACAAACGCAGGACAAGGGCTTTCTATGGAATTAGATAGGCTAAATGACATTATTAAGACTTTCGATGCCACAATTATAGGTGGTGACTTCAATGCCCGCCATCCATCCTGGGGAGACTCAGTGAGCAATCCAAATGGCAACATTATAAACAAATGGTATAATAATGGGCCATATCTCGACCTTGATTTAATTTCTCCCTTTAGCCCAACCTATCCGCAGTCCTCATCAATATTGGACTATTTTCTTACATCTAGTTCGCTTTCGCAAACCCCAAATAATATTAATAATAGGCTTTGCAAAACATTCCCTACGTTTTCAAATCATTATGGTATAGAAATAAATCTTAACATTTTTGATGTTTACCACCTCAATCGCATACCAGCTTCGAAAGAACTGATTGGGATGTGTTTAGAATGCAACTTCACAACAGGATCTCAAGAGTGACAGCACCCATAGATAAAAATATTACAAATGCAGAAATTGATGTAATTTTAGACAATATAAACTAAAATATAGTTTCTTGTATTGAAAATAACTCAACTATTCGAAATACAAAAGACGTTAAATACAAAAATATTTCCGATCTTACAAAAAATCTTTTGAAAATTCGTAACATTTGGTTAAGAAAACTCAAGAGAATCTTTCATAAGCATTTAAATAGACGCAACTCAGAGTATCAACAACTTCACTCGCAAATACAGTGTCTTAGTAAAATAATAAAAGAGAGAGTAAAACATGATCTTGACCAAGAGTTCAGAACACGTCTGAATAAAATTAGACCTTCTCCCCATGCTTTCAAGGAAATTGATAAAATTACAGGAAGAAAAGTCTTTGGGTCAGATATTGTCAAGGATGTTTTGAATTTCGATGGACAGGAACTGGTTGATATTGAAGCTAAACTCAGTGCATTCAGGGCCATGTACGCTAATGTTTTTGCAGACCGAACGCCGTCTTTTGATGTAAATTTAAATAATGAAGTATTTTCAAAAGTAGATGAATTTTGTAACACTCATTTAGATTTCCAACATAGGAAAACTGTTCGAAAAAGTCATAGCAGAATCTCTTGATAGTTTCCTCGATAACTCAAATATTATACCAAACACCCAATTTGGGTTTAAGAAAAATCACTCAACGGAGCATTGCCTTTTAGTGCTTAATGATAAAATTATTCACAATCTGAGACAAAAAAGTGCACAATTGTCCTGGATATTGATTTAGAGGCAGCATTTGACTCTATTTGGCATAAAGGTCTTATCTTTAAGTTAATAAGATTGAACTGTCCTAAGGCCCTCATTAGATTGATCACCAGTTTTCTTAATTTAAAAACCGCGTCGATTGTCATTGGATCGGAGTTTTCAGATCCTTTCCCAGTACTCTTAGGAGTTGCTCAAGGAACATTACTTGGACCAAAACTATTTAATGTATTTTTATATGACATGCCTTTTTGCAACTCTGAATCCGAGCCTGAAGCACTTCTGTACGCAGACGACACAAAACTTTTTGCTGCTGCTATAAGGCCAAAAAATGCACTAGAAAAATTACAAAGTGCTTTACCTAGTTTACTTCATATTTTAAATCTTGGGGATTAAAAATAAATACTGAAAAATGTGGGCTAACCTGTTTCAGGAACTCCTATGGAAAAGGACACCGAAAGGCTGTTATAGAAAGCAAGGAGTTATCCTTGCGTATTGATGATAAGATAGTCCAATTAAAAACAGAAACAAAGTACTTAGGGATTCACTATCAAAATATGTTAAAATTTAACAAACATGCGCGGAATGTATTAAACAAAGCGAAAATGGCTACTGCTATTTTAAAAAAATTACTTTCTTCAAAGCATCTATCCCAAAGTACTAAAATTCTGATGTATAAAACATTGATAAGACCTATAATCTCGTATGGTTTTAGTACCTGGTTCTCTATTTCTCCAACGGCAGCAAAAGAATTAGAAAAGTTTGAAAGAACAATCTTACGATTTTGTAGTGTAAAATATCGTAGACCTAATAAAAAATGGTTTTCTAACTATACATTGTATAATTTAACAAAAGTGAAACCTTTGATGATTTATATGACAACATTATTAAAAACCAGATTAGAATCTTTTACAAATCATCCAAATCCACTTATCAAAGGATTATGGGACAAAAATATTACCAATGAAAGCTCATACTTCGAGTATTATCAATCTCCATTCGATCTTTTGCATAATAGATCCCGAAATTTAATAGAACCTCAGACGAATGATTTACTTACTTTACCTTTTTATGACAAAGCCACAATGAACGTTCTTCGAGGATAAAATTGTTTTTATTTTGTATATTGAAAAAAAAGAAAAATATAAAAATATATTGTATATCCTTTTATATAATACATAAAATTATAGTTGGTTCCTATAGACTATGAATTAAATTAAATTAAATTAAATTAATTTTCTATTATTTGTATTTGTTTGAATAAATCAAAAGTTTCTTGTCCTAATATACATATTAAATTATATCTCGAACTAAGTAACTGCTCTTACTATATTTATTTCACACTCAAAAAATAAAAACTTGATAGAAAATAAAATTCTTTTATAATCGTAGCTTTGCATAATGGAATGCATCTTTTGTTATTTAGTTTTAAGTTCTAGTCATTAGGTTTGGTCTTTAAGAGCCACTAGTGAACGTGTGTCGGGAGCAAACACACGAATATATTAATGAAATACATTCTTGAAGTATGTATGCATATATTGTAATTTAAAAAGGTTTAAACTATTCTTTTATTAAACATATTGTATAAGCCAGACATACGAGTATTAATGAAGTCGGCAGCATAATTAAAAAAATATTGTAATCAAAAAGAATGACAACACCAAAGATATGTTCTTCGAGCTCTTAGACAAAACATATGAGCAGTGTCCTAGCTACGATATTAAAACTGTCCTGGGTGATCTTAATGCCAAGCTAGGAAGGGAAGACATCTTTGGTGGAATAATCGGGAAAAACAGCCTGCACGACAACACTTCCGACAACGGATTCAGGCTCATAGATTTTTCTGCGGGGCGAAACGTCATGGTAGCCAGTAAGCGTTTTCCACACCTCAACATCCACAAAGGAACTTGGAGATCTCCAGATCAATCTACCGTCAACCAGATTGACCATATTGCGATCGACGCCAGACACGCTTATAGCATCATGGATGTCCGAACTTTCCGAGGAGCTAGCATCGACTCGGACCACTACCTTGTTGTAGCCAAGGTAGCACTTCGGGTTTCCAGCCCCAAGGCAAAACAGGGAGATGCTGGGAGAAGGTACAACGTCGAACGGCTACAATCGCAGTCAATGCTGAGGATGTGAAAGGACCGCTTCTGCAGACTGTATTACGGCGACGACGAACGGAATTCCGCTGTCAGGTAGGTGATCCATTCAACATAGTGGACGAAAGCCAACAATCCCGTCCTCCCGACTTAGACGACGTAAAGATTGCCATATCTAAGCTGAAGTCTAACAAAGCCGCTGAAGCGGATGGCTTGAATGCCGAGCTCTTTAAAGCAGCTGAAGATAAGTTGGTTAGGAGCATGCACAAACTTATCTGTAAGATATGGTCGGAAGAAAGCATGCGCGATGAATAGAACCTCAGTATTGTTTGCTTTATTCTGAAAAAAGGAGACCCTCTAAACTGTACCAACTATAGAGGAATTAGTGTACTTAACATCACGTACAAAATCTTCTCTTCCGTAATATGTGAACGTCTAAAGCTCATCGTCAACAACCTGATAGGTCCTTATCAGTGTGGTTTTAGTCCAGGAAAGTCCACAGTCAATCAAATATTCACATTATGGCAGATCCTGTAAAAAAATCAAGAACATGAAATCAACACCCACCATCTTTTCATTGATTTCAAGGCCGCATATGACAGCATCTACAGTGACGAGCTGTATAGAGCCATGTCTAGTTTTGGCATACCTGTCAAACTAGTCTGTTTGTGCAGAATGAAAATGGAGAATTAACGTTGCTCCATGTCAAAAAAGGTGGTGCGCTATCATGCGATTTTTCTAACATCATACTTGAAAGAATAGTGCAGAGCTCACACGTCAACACTAGAGTCACTATCTTTCAAAAGTATGTCCAATTACTAGCATATGCTGATGACATTGACATAATCGGAAGAACTCAGCTTAATGTCAATGGGGCTAAAACTATGACAAGAGCGGATGAAAGCACCTTGGGTCGTTTCGAGAGAAAAATTCTTTGTGTGATCTACGGTCCCGTATGCATAGAAGGGAAGTCGAGGAGAAGATGGAACGACGAGCTGTACGGGCTGTACATCGACGTAGACTTAGCCAGAAGGGTAAAAGTCCAACGACTAAGATGGCTGGGTCACGTAGAGCGCATGGAAACCAATGCTCCGGCCCGGAAAGTTTTCGAATCCACACCCACAGGACAGCGCAGTAGAGAAAGACCGCGAATCATGTGGCGCGCACAAGTGGAAAGTGACCTCACCCAACTTGGAACGCGAAACTAGAGACATCTAGCTGGGGACCGAGCTAGATGGAGAAGTTTGTTGGGTGAGGCCCTAGTTCAGACAGGACTGTACCGCCACCTTAAGTAAATAAGTATTGAAAACGTTCAAAGGGAAGATAGATATAGCCTACCCCCATGAGGCTATGCTTTTCTTTGACTTTAATGTAAGTAAACCCTCACTTAAAACATATTCCATTTGCCAAATTAATTTATCCCTCTGCTTTTCATTTCTTAGATATAAGCCGTTAATAATATTGTTTGTATAGGTATGTATATAAGAGAACGTTGGGGTAGGCCGGTGCACTAACCTTTTTTATTGTTAAAAAATAAAAAAATAAACAACACAAATAGGTTGAGATTAACAGTTTTATCGTTGGCCCCAGAAATAATTTTAAATCACCAAACCCCATTACAGGGGTTCTTAATCATGCCATAGCTATTATTGTGGTTGAACAAAGAGACGGTTTAGATTAGAAAAGTTATGAGGTAGGGAGGTATAAAGAATTGTGCAGCTTACTATCTCTCATTACGAGGTGACTTCCTTAACGGTTGTTACAGTAGAAAAATAAGAGACACATACTTTTTTCTTAAATAATAATAAATAAGGTGTTGTATATAAGAAATGTATCTCTGTTTCTTATTAACTGACCAAAAAAATCTATTTTATTTCTTACCTTTTAGTCGCAGAGTTTTTTCCAAATCACTATCATCATCGTTGAATAATAATTCTTTTTTTTTCTGTACATCAACTCGTTCAGGCACCGGCTCCACGGTTACTAACTCAAAAATATTGTTTGTTCTATTCAAAATCTTAAAATAAATAAATTATTATAAAACAATTTTCTGCTATAATTTGAATACATTGACTTACAGTTTGGAATTTAAAGGCAATTAGCGGTCGAACCAAATCAAACCAATTTGTTATTTTGTTTCCTATCAGCTCCGGTAAGATAACCATTAGGGAATTTCCTATACTTCTTATTACCATGTCCGAGCTAAAAAGTAGAACAAATGGTTAAGCACTTAATTTTATTAATGTAACATTAATTTACAAACCCGAATACTATGCAGAAAGGAAAAATTTCAAATAACACATGAGCACTTATTGGAAGGTGTTTTTCTTCCCTTGTCATCGCTAATGATGCCAACGTAAACGCCCTATTATCAAAGGTAAGTTGAAATGTAACATGAACAGTGTCGAAGAGAATTTCTTCTCGTACTAATTCGATATGCATTTCTTTATGGTAGAAATGTCGAGCCACCTAGTTTAAATATTTTTGGAAGATAGTTTATTTATTAAGTTTAAATCGAAAGTTGTATACCTCTCTTATTTGACCCATTGTATAATACACAAACCCCCGTCTTTTTGATCGGTAATGCAAAGTTAAGCCTTGTTTTGTTTCGTTCTCGCATATAAACGACGGCGCTCTCATTCTCGGATAGGAGAACTTAAGGTACTCATGAAGGTTATCCAAGCCATTAAGAAAATCTCTCATATGCCGACCAAGAACTGATAATACTCGATCGTAACCATACTGCCCAACAAAACCGACGAAATAAACACCCATTTGGTCCATGAATTCGCGTTCTGATACCCCTAGAACTTGCTGGGCTTTTTTTGCCAATTTATTTAGTAAATTTTCTGGATAAACTTGATGTACACTAAATGACGGGGAATCAATGCCAGCTTGTCGACGAATGTCTTCCCATTTTTCTTCTCCATAAACGGACTTTATATATTCCGATAGATTCTCTAAGAGTAGCCCATACATCCTGGAAGATGATAATGTCTATTTTGTTACCTAACAAGAAAGACAAAAAAATAAAAAACGTTTTACATTGATTCAAAACATATTATTTTCGATGTATTATCTCTGTGGTTCACAGAGATTGAAAAGAGGATCACTTTATGTTAAACTGTTGTTCCTCATTTGAACCTAATAGCGGCAGTTATCGGACAAAATACGATATGTAAGGATCAAAAATGAGGACGACAGCAAAAAGCCTAAAAATAACCTTTTTCATGTTGACCATAGCTTTTTTCTTTGTTCATTTACTCTATTTCTTTCTCAGATACTACTAAAAACTACTAAAAACTCAAAAAATCGAATTCTCGATTTAGTCTTTTCTTCTGACGCTATTAGTACTCTTGTTCTAGAATCTAGATCAGGAATTAATAATATTGATAAATATCACCCCCCCTTGGACATTTTTCTTGACTTAAGTAATCACCTTACTGAACACAGTAATTCCTTTGATTGCTTATATAAATTTGACTTCAGAAAAGCTAATTTCCAGTTGTTGTCTGAAGATTTAATCACTTCTCGAATTGCTGATACTTTAGCATTTTCTAATATTGACGAAGCAGTTTCAAATTTCTATAAGATCTTTAATAATTGTTTAGAAAAAAATGTACCTTTAAAGAAATCAAGAAATACAAACTTTAGCCACCCTTGGTACACGAAAGAATTGCGTTTACTGCGTAACAAAAGAAATAAGGCATGGAAAACTTATCTCAAAACTCGGTCTCCAATCAATTTCTCTTTTTATGTTGAACTTTTTAACCAATTTAAGTCTCTTTCTAATATTTTATATGCTATTTATGTTTCTGATATGGGCACCTCTTTGAAAGGGAATACTAAAAAATTTTGGAATTTTGTAAACTTAAAGAAAAAATCAGATGGCTTTCCAGTTAACTTCACTTACAAGAACCTTTCGTTAGATAAAACTGTTGATATCTGTAACGCTTTCGCGACAAATTTCCGTGAGTCATTTGTTAATAGCTCTCAAGAAGTTGATGAAGTATATTTTCACAATCTTCACTCCTTTTCGCAGACTAGCTGTAGTCACATCCCTGTGCTACAGAGTACGGTCCTTGATCTTTTATCCGTGTTGAATGATGACTGCTCAGCCGGGCCCAATGGTATTCCCCCGATAGTAATAAAAAAGTGTAGTAATGCTTTAGTTGAACCCCTTACGTTCTTATTCAAACTTTCTCTAAAAACAGGCAAATTTCCCAGTTTATGGAAGAAGGCATTTCTTACACCAATTTTCAAGAAAGGTAACAAGGCGGATATAACAAACTACAGGCCCATTGCAAAGCTTTCTTGCATACCTTAATTGTTTGAACAAGTTGTTTGTGAAAGTGTAGCATTTTTTAGTAAAAATCTCATTTGCGAACAGCAACATGGTTTTGTGAAAAAAAGATCAACCGTTACTAATCTCCCCACATTCTCAAACATATTATGTTCAAACGCTTTAGAACAAGGTTATGAAGTTGACTGCATATACACTGACTTTTCCAAAGCTTTTGACCAACTTAGCCACGGAATTATTTTATTTAAACTTAAAGCTCTTGGTTTTCCACCATTTTTCTTAGCTTGGATCAAATTATACCTTGAAAACAGATCCTATGAGGTAAAATTTAGAAATTGTCATTCTGAACCTTTTGTTACTCAATCTGGTGTTCCCCAGGGAAGCCATCTTGGCCCTTTTCTATTCATCCTATCTATAAACGACGTATCGTCATGTCTACGCTCAAGTGATGTTCTTATTTTTGCTGATGACATGAAAATTTTTAAGATAATAAAGTCCAACCAAGATCGCATCCTTTTACAAGCTGACATTGATAGTTTTACATTTTGGTGTGGCAAAAATAGCCTTACCCTCTGTTGTATTAGATGTCTGTTAGTGCATTCTCTAATAGCATATATTGATATTGTACTGTACTACTCTAGATGTATATACACATAGCACACACGAGTCATGATGCGAGAACGAGGAGTCGAAGCAAGACCGTCTTAGAGGAAAGAACTGCCTGGCTGTGTGATAAAATTATAGATTAAATAAACTATACCGATATATATAAAAGTCTAAGCGTGTTTCATTATTTGGCCGAATAGCTAAATACTACATGGCGCAGCCGGTACAAAATCGAAGTTGAACTAAAATCAATTTATTAAAAAAAAAAAAAAAAAAACCAACACAAAATTTAAGTGACGTGAAAGAAGATAAGAGAAACACGTGGAAACAGCAACTATGGACTTCCCAAAACCAGAACACTTGAATCTTGACGGCAATCTGAAGGAGAATTGGAAAAGATTCAAATCACATTTCGAGATTTATTCGACTGCAACAAAAACTGATGGTGAGGATGAAAAAATACAAGTGGCAAGATTTCTGAGCTGTGCGGGCACAGAAGCTATAGAACTCTTTAATACCTTTGAGCTTAGTAGTGACGAGCAAAAGAAAATTGAAAAAGTTAAAGCTAAGTTTGAGGAATACTGTAATCCGCGAACGAATGTGGTATATGAAAGGTACCGATTTTACATGAGAAATCAAAAGGAAGGTGAACCTTTTGACCATTTCTTGAAAGAGATATCAACTCTGGTAGAAAGCTGTAGCTTTGGAGATGAAAAGAAGTCCATGCTGAGGGACAGAATCGTCATTGGAATAGCAGACCATAGCATTCAAGCACAACTTTTGAAAACGAGTGAGTTGACCTTAGAAAAGGCAGTGGACACGTGTCGAGTGGCGGAGATGACAGGAGTGCAAAGCAAAATCATGCAAGGAGAGGCAGTATCAGGGAGAACAGCATCCGCAGTGGATGCAATTGGAAAAGAAGGGGGAAGTAGAAACAAGGCAGAATACCATCCTAAAAGTAGTAAAAATAGTGTTCCTTCTAATTTCAGATGTAAAGAGAATGCACAGCAGTTAGAGAAATGGGGCGAGAAAAGGGGACAGTTCAGCAAAATCAAATGCACATTTTGTAGCTACACACATTTGAAGGGCAAGTGCCCAGCGTATGGAAAAAAATGTGCCGCGTGTGGAAAAGTTAATCACTTTGCATCAATGTGTAGGAAACAAAAACTGGTGAGTGATGTTGCGGTTTTGCAAGAAGATGATGATTACGATAGTGATGAATTATTTATTGATGCAATTAAGTCGTATAAATCGAAAAACACGTGCTGGACTAAGTCTTTGACAGTAGAAAATACAGAGGTGATTTTTAAGCTAGACACAGGGTCGCAGGTAAACATTTTGCCAAGGAAATTGTTTGACAAAATAAGAACTCAGAATAGGCTCAAGAATTATTCTGTGAAATTGGAAGCTTACGGGGGTTTTAGACTCGAGGTAGTTGGAGCGGTAGAGTGTGAGGTTAAGGACGGAAACAAAAAATATAATATGCAGTTCGTAGTGGTGGAAAAGGGATGTCAGGCATTGCTAGGTTTGGAATCATGCATGGAATTAGGGCTAGTGGCTCGTATAGACAGTATAAGTCAAAGTATGAAAGAGAAGTTTATAAAATTGAATGAAGATATATTTGAGGGATATGGATTTTTCCCAGACGAATGTCGATTAGAGCTTAAAAAAGATGCACAACCAGTGAACAGGCCACCAAAACGTATACCCCTAAGCTTAAGAGAAAAAGTTAAGGAGACATTAGGTAAAATGGAAAAAAGGGGTGTAATTTCAAGAGTTAATGGGCCATGTGAATGGTCTCATCAGATGGTAGTAATAGAGAAGAGGGATGGGACCTTAAGAATTTGCCTTGATCCAAAAGAGTTGAATGCGGCTATAAAAGATGAAAGGTGCATGCTACCTACATTTGAAGACTTTAGAAATGCAATGAGAGATTACCAAATATTTACGGTATTAGACTTCAAAGAAGGATTTTGGCAGCTTAAACTGGATGAGAAGTCAAAGAATTTGACAGTATTTAGTACACCATACAGTGGATGCTATAATTTTAATGTGTTGCCGTTAGGAGTAAAAGTAGCAGCAGAGATATTTCAAAAAATAAACAACAAATATTTTGGGGCATTGCCAGGAACATTTGTTTTTGTAGATGACTTGATAATAGGTGGGAAAAACAGTGAGGAACATGATGAAAACCTGAGTAGAGTACTGCAGAGAGCCAGGGAGTTAGGAATTAAATTTAACAAAAAGAAGGTGCAGTTTAGAGTGGAAAAAGTAAGGTACTTGGGACATATATTTTCAGCTGAAGGTACGACTCCAGATCCGGTAAGAGTTGAAGGGATCAAAGGTATAGAAAATCCAAAGAACCAAAAAGATTTACAGAAAATTCTAGGAACAGTTAATTACTTAAGACCATTCATCCCCAAGCTGGCCGATATGATAGCACCATTTAGAGACTTATTAAAGAAAAATGTGGTGTTCACTTGGAATGAATTCTATGCAGGGGCCTTAGAACAAGTTAAACAAGCAATTGAAAAAGCAACAAAATTAAATACGTTCAACCCATCCCTACCGACAGTTATACAAGCTGATGCTTCAAAAGATGGTTTAGGCTGCTGTCTTATGCAACTAGGAAAACCGATTTGCTTTGCTTCGAAAAGCCTCACTCAGACAGAGACCCACTACGCCCAGATTGAGAAGGAACTATTAGCCATAGTTTTCGCATGTAAGAAATTTCATGAATATATTTATGGGAGAAAAGTCGTAGTGTATACAGATCATAAGCCACTTGTATCAATCATAGATAAGCCGTTAGGAAACAATTATTCAACACGTTTACAAAGAATGAAAATTAAAATTATGATTTATGACTTAGAAGTGAGATATTTACCAGGAAAGGAGATGCATATAGCAGACTTGTTATCACGTAGTTCGGGAATGGATAAGGAGATAAATCTAGAGGATATAAGAACAGAATACATACATTCAGTTAGTTTAGGAGAAAGATCAAAAAATTTGTATAAAAGAGAAACAGAAAAAGATAGTGTATTAAAGCAATTAACTAGGTATTATAGAGAAGGTTGGCCGTCGTCTAAAACTAAAATACCTGAGCAGTTAAGGTTCTTCTGGACTATAAAAGATAAATTGTTTGAAGATAATGGATTAGAATTTTTTGAAGAAAGAGTATTTGTTCCAAAAAGCCTCATAAAGCATGCACTAGACGAGTTACATAGGAATCATTTTGGAATATCAAAAACTATAGCAAGGGCTAAAGGTATATTTTACTGGCCATATATGAATAGAGACATTGAAAATGTGATAAGTCGATGTCAAGTGTGTGAAAAATTTAGAGCCGCGAACCCACAACATAAAATGATATCTCGAGAAACACCAAAACTACCGTATCAAAGAGTAGGTTGCGATATTTTGGAATTTAAAGGAAAGCCATTTTTGGTCATAGTAGACTATTTATCAAAATGGTTTGATCTTAAGGAACTAGACACAAAGTCAGCTAAAAGTGTCGTTAGGGCGATGAAAGAAACGTTTTCAGTGCATGGGATACCAGAAGAAGTAGTTTGCGATAATCAGCCATTCAATTCATATATTATGTAGGCAATTTGCAAAAGAATGGGATTTTAAATTCACGTACGCAAGTCCATTTTATCCAAATTCAAATGGAATGGCGGAAAAGGCCGTGCATACCGCAAAGTCGATTTTGAGAAAATGTTTAGAGAGTGGAGGAGACCTTTATCTTACTCTGTTAGAATATAGGAGTACAAAACTTGCTCATTTGGACTTTTCACCCTCACAACTGTTAATGAGTAGAAACTTAAGAACTAAACTCCCAATAGCAAAGAATCAGCTTAAGCCTAGAATATTAGAAACAGAAGATCTAATTAAGATGCAGCAAATTAAATTAAATCAGATAAACTACTATAATAGGAGAGCGAATAGAAAAGAATTAGAACTTAATAAAGGAGATAACGTGGTGTACAGAAAAGGAGTAGTTTGGGAGCCAGCTAAAATAGAAGAAAAAAGTAACAGTCCAAGGTCGTATGTGCTACGCACTGAAAACAATAAAGTAATTAGAAGGAACTCAGAACATTTGCGTAGATCATATAATGAACCAAAATTTAGAAATTTAAATGAGGAAGAAGAAAACATGCATAGGACCATAAACAATAGCGACTTTAAGAAACAAGATTTAGAACAGCAAGGTGTTTCTTCGGAAAATTCAAAACAGAACATTAACATACCACAAAGTATTCCATCCTTGCAAACGCAAAATCACTACCAAACTCGCTATGGGCGAAGCGTTAAAAACTTCAACTTCTTCAATTGAAAACTCTCCATCAAAGGCGTGTTAATAATGATTTAATTTTTTTTCATCAACTCATTAATGGTGAAATTGATGCACCTTATTTGCTATCTTGTATACATTTAAATTACCGAGGCGGAACTCATCACCTGCGTACTTTTGACTTTATACATATTGACTTCCATAGAACTAACTGTGAGGACAATTTATTCAACACTACCCTATGAATTAGCTTTCCAGTCTACACTTGAATACATTGTTGTTACATTAACTTTTAATCGCTTCACTTTCATAATCTTTTGTAACTTGCTTTCTATCATTAAACTTTATACGTTGAACATCGACTCTTGGCTTTTTACTCTGCTTATCAGGTTATGGGCCCAGGTCTTTGAGTTTTTTGGAAATAGACATTATTGCAAAAGTGTAACTCGGTATACAGACATTTCGTGGGCAGAGCAATTTTTGACTAATCTCTTATTTTGCTATACATAAAAAAACGGTAGAGAAGAGTTGATGGTTACGTTTTAATATCATTCGATATTGAGAGTATATAAAGATTAACGGGTCGATAGAACAGTTCCTGATCTTGCGATTTCTTTGTTCTTGAACAGTAATATAATAAAAACGTTGTTCTAACGAGTGTACAAATTTTTCTATTATATCGAATATTTTTTGTTCACGGCATATATTTTTTTTGAATAATCATGGAGAATGAGTCCACGTTTAAGATTGACAAACTCCTCGATGCAAGTCAATGGTCCGTATGGAAATTTCAAATGCGTATTTTGCTGAGCGCTAGCGATTTACTAGACGTTGCAACTGGACTTTCTTTGAGGCCAACCGATGAAGCTAAATTAGTAGCATGGAGGAAATCTGATGTCTTGGCGCAAAAGCAAATAATCTCGACCATTGGACAGCAGCCCATGTTGCACATCATCAATTGTGAGAGTTCCAATGCTATGTGGAATAAACTCCACAGCGTGTACGAGCAAAAATCGGAGTCTGGGGTTCACATGCTACAACAACGATTTTACAGTTTTTCGAAGAATCCTGGTGATAGTATGGCGTGTCACATTTCAAAATTGGAAAAGATCGTGCAGCAACTCAGGGATTTAGGTGAACCTATTTCAGAATCTATGGTTATAACAAAAGTATTAATGACTCTTCCTCCGAGTTTTAATTTTTTCCACAGTGCATGGGAGTCCACAGACAAAAGTCAGCGCACATTAGATAACCTCATTACACGTCTTATGATTGAAGAGACCCGAATGATATCACAGGAGGAACCAGCACCAAGTGAAGCCCTAGTTGTGAATAAGTTCAGACGTTTTGGAAGAAACAGCAAGCAAGAAAGCAGCAACAACAAACCTTTCACTAAACCAGGAAGAAGTAGCCTTCGGTGCTATTTTTGTAACGAGAGAGGTCATTTCAAGTCTGATTGCCCAAGGCGGCAAGGTAATACGAGTAAGTCCTCAAGATTTGACAAGAAAACCAGTGACGCTTTTATCAGTGAGCTCATGTTATCTGAATGTGTGAACGAGAACGCGTGGTTTCTCGACTCGGGGGCAAGCGATCACATGACCAACAAACGATGTTGGTTTAGTCATTATGAAGCTTTGCATGATGCCATTCCCGTTAGAGTTGGAGATGGTAGCATAATTTATGCGCATGGTAAAGGTACTATAGATGTATTAGCTTTTGATGGAAATCAATGGATTGAAAAACAACTAAAAGATGTTTTATTTGTACCGCAGATTTGACTTAATCTATTTTCAGCAGGATGCGTTTTGGATAAGGGTTTTGATTGTATTTCAAACAAAGATCAATGTGAGCTTAGAATGGGTGATCGTACGGTTGCAGTGGGAGTCCGCAAAGACAAATTTTTTGAAATGATGTTCAAGGTTGTGCTGGGAAAAAGGTGTGCAGACAAGGAAGTTGGTGGTGGTGGTCTGGTTTGTGACGCTAATGTTGCTTGGCATGAGTGGCATGAGAGACTGGTACATCAGTCTGTGGCTCATGTGAGAAATTTTCTGGAAACTGCGAAGATTAAATATGAGGACGAAGATAATTTCCTCTGCGAAGGCTGCATTTTCGGCAAACAGCATCGTGCAGTTTTTCCTCGCAGCGAAAGCAAATCAACAAAGTGTGGGCAGCTTGTCCATGCCGATGTCTGTGGACCCATGCAGGAAACGTCCTTTGGTGGTTCGAGGTATTTCCTTCTCTTCAAGGATGATTTTTCTAATTTTCGAACTGTTTATTTCATGCAACACAAATCGGAGGTCGTTAAGTTTTTTAATCAGTTTTTGCAATCTGTTAAGAATGAAACTGGGCACTACATCAATACCTTACGAAGCGATAATGGTCTGGAGTTCGTAAACAAGAGTATGGAGGAGATGCTACAAAAGAAAGACATTCGTCACCAGCGTAGCGCTCCATATTCACCGTAGCAAAACGGCCGAGCGGAGCGTGATATAAGGACAATAGTCGAAGCAGGACGAGCGTTGATTTATTCATGTCACATTGGACTCAAATTTTGGGCGGAGGCTGTAAACACGGCGGTATATGTGCTAAATCGCACAGGTAAGAGTTCAGTGTTTGGTAAAAGTCCTTTTGAAATTTGGTTCAATACTCTACCGAAACTTGATCATTTAAGAATATTTGGATCTGAGGTTTACGTACATGTTCCTAAAGAGAGACGTCAAAAATGGGATTCCAAGTCTGAAAAATGCGTATTCGTAGGATACTCTGATAATGTCAAGTCATTTCGGCTATGGAGTCCATCGCAAAATAGAATTATTGTTTCTAGAGATGTTATTTTTAAAGAGTGTGAAGAAAACCCAATAAACCAAAAAGTAACTGTTAAAACAACAAACCCAATAGAAAAATGTGACATTGTTTCAGATGATCGTGAACCCAAGAAGGAAGCAAGTGATTTTACACCGGCCAGTGATGAGACTACAGATAATGCTGAGGAAAACAGCCATTATAGGGACAAACTTCGAAAATTGAATCCTGTAAGCTACGTTTACTCATCAGATTGTTCTTTATCTTCGACAGGTGCCCAAGAACCATCAAGTTTTGAGGATGCAATCAACTCTAACCAAAAGACCAAATGGATTAAGGCGATGGATGACGAGTTCAACTCGCTATTACAGAATCAAACATGGACTCTTGTTGATTTGCCTGACAATAAAAAGGTAATTGATAATCGCTGGGTATACAAAATAAAGTACAAATCAGACGAAACAGTGGACAGATATAAAGCAAGGCTTGTTGCCAGAGGATTCACCCAGCAGTATGGGATCGATTTTCGTGAGACATTCAGCCCAGTAGTGAAATTCGAATCAATAAGGGTCATTTTATCGATAGCGGCAGCAGAAGATCTTATTCTCCGACAATTTGATATAAAAACCGCATTCCTGTATGGAGAACTACAGGATGAAGTCTTCATGAATCAACCCAAAGGATATGAGGACGGGAGTGGTAAGGTTTGCAGGCTACTTAGAAGTCTCTATGGACTCAAACAAGCATCTCGATGCTGGAATAAGAAATTTACCGATTTCATCAAAAATTTTGAATTTCAAGCTTCTCAAGCGGATCCATGTGTTTTTGTCTACCGAAAAGGTAAAGATAAAATGTACTTTGCAATCTACATAGACGATGGATTAATCGCGACAAGTTCTGAAGATCTTCTTAATCCACTTATCGATTACCTGAACAAGGAGTTCAATGTAAAGTGGTGTGATGCGGAGTGTTTTTTGGGGTTGGAGATAAGCCGTCTTTCCGATGGAGGAGTGCATATTTGTCAGTCTTGATATGCTAGGAGAATTCTTCAACGTTTTCATATGGTGGATTGCAATCCGGTCTCAACACCATCCAATGAACTTCAACTTTCAAATAACAATTGTGATACACCGGAAGGTCTTTTCCCATATCGCGAGGTGGTCGGCAGCTTGATGTATCTGGCTGTAGCAACACGACCGGATATTAGCTTTGCCCTTAACAATGCAAGCAGATATATGGAACATCCATCAAATCAGAATATTAAGGCTATAAAACGTATACTACGATACATCAAAGGAACCATATATTATGGCATACTTTTTACTTCAAAGCTCAATAACAATTTTTCTGCTTTCAGCGATGCTGATTTTGCTGGTGATCCTGATACTAGAAAGTCAACATCAGGCTATGTTTTCATGATGGGTTCTGGCGCTGTCTCTTGGTCATCGGAGAAGCAGAGGTCGGTGGCTCTTTCGACAACCGAATCGGAATATATAGCAGCAGCACAAGCAGTAAAGCAATTACTATGGTTACGTCAACTTTTGCAAGACATTTCGCCAAGCATTTTGGGGGAATCACCAACGCTGTACGTGGATAATCAAAGCGCTATCAAACTCATTAAGAACCCAGAGTATCATAAAAGGACCAAGCACATCGACGTGAGGTACCATTTCATCCGCGACAAGTTTGAGGATGGATCTTTCACTTTAAGCTATATTGGTACAGATGAACAACTTGGGGACATATTCATGAAGAGCCTGCCTAAAGAAAAATTTGAATTTTTTCGTGGTGCCATTGGCATTCATCCTAAAATTAACTGAAATTTTTTTTGAATAAAAGTGGGAGTGTGAGGACAATTTATTCAACACTACCCTATGAATTAGCTTTCCAGTCTACACTTGAATACATTGTTGTTACATTAACTTTTAATCGCTTCACTTTCATAATCTTTTGTAACTTGCTTTCTATCATTAAACTTTATACGTTGAACATCGACTCTTGGCTTTTTACTCTGCTTATCACTAACTATGGAAAGAATGAAGCTTTAAGTCGAATGAGCATTTTATATAACTTAAACTGTTCATCGATTGATTTAAATTTAAATAAGGTGGGATTAAAATCATTATTTAGAACCAGTGCTCCACTATCGTAAACGTCATGTTAATAATTATTTGTTTTGTATTTTGTGCGTGTGTTAGGCTATAATTGTATTATTTTCTTACTAACAACTAACACATGCACTTATGATGAGCCTCTGATCGTAGTGTGACGCTTGCTGTAAGCTAACTACTTTCTGAAAACTCTGAAGTGTAAAAAAAAAGAAATGAGGTTCACAAAATATGCGTAGAAAAATGGAAAGGATCCTAAAGATTCACGTAGAATGAAATGAGGACGATTAAAAATCGAGATGATTATGAGGTTGATTTTTCTGTATGTAGGAGGAAATGAGGAGAAAAGATCTTTTTAAGGATCAGAATAGGGCCAAAATTTCGACTCGGGTAACTTTACGACTCTACGTTTGGCCAATCCTTGCACAAATGTTTATTTATTTTTACCGAAAGTAGTGTGGCTGGTAAGTATTGTAAGAGTATCGAAAGTAATAGCGCTTATTATTATCATTCAAAGTGAGATAATTACTTTTGTTTTTCTTAAACGCGACGGAATGCAATAATTCAAAATGCAAAGAGAATATGCCACAATGCATTACATTTATGGTTAATGAAAAGTGAACGCTAGATTATCGGCCAGAAGATAAGCTGAGAGATACTCAAATGCTTCCCATCCCGACCATCGGATTATCATACGAGTTCACTTTTCTTATTTGGAGGGCAGAACGCACCAAAGGAAAGTCTAGGACAAGGAAGAAGTCAACGCCATCATCATAGAGGAAATATATTATCTAGAGTCCTCCCGACTGGTACCCGTCTTGCCTGAAACACCCTCAAATTTTATTTGAGGTAACTCTCTTAAAAGCCCGTAACAACTACATAGAATCTGCATTTTCCCATAAGAAATGCACGGGACAACTAACACATGCTTATGCTAATGGGCAAAATTCGCTCAATTTAGTTTGTAGGCCGAAAGAGAGCAAACCCATTAAGTCGGGACTCTAGATAATGTATTTCCTCTATGGCCATCATGATGAGGCTTTGCGTGCTGTCGAGAGAGATCGGGTGTTTTCATAAACGTCTAAAAACTGCGTTAGTACAATTATTGTCTTTTTGCTTTGTTAATTAAAACACACCAGTGCAGTGGCGAGGCGTGAATAATTTCAAATGGTAAGTCGAAGAAAACTTTGTTACCAACAATTTAAATTTTAAGAGTTTACTTGAAATTTTTTCATGCAATGCATATTTTCGCATCAAACCAAACAGTCAAGTATTTAAAAACAATTTTGCTATACCTTAAGTCATTTTATTAAATGTAACAATCAGCTTAACGCGTAAAAAAGTGGTTTCGAAAGAAACTTTTTTTGGCAGATGCATATATAGTGTCTTAAATAAATATATGTAGGTATATATAGTTATTTCAAATGAAAAGAGGAACATCACAATTCAGAAATGTTTTGTTGAAAATAATAAATAAATACAAAAATGTAGGTATTAAATAGTTAAAAGCAAACAATTTTCATTTTATATATGTACATATACACAACAAATATTTTTAGATTTCATTAAGTTTATTAAAGTTTAAATATGCCTTATGCTATTAGGTCTAGTATACGCATATTTGTTATCAAAGTGGCAACCTTTAACACATGAGTCCAGAGCAAGGATACATGCAAATTCATGAAATAAGTAGGAGAGCTGCGTGTTTTTATACATTTTGGCTCATAATACGAAGGAAAGCGTTTTTTCCTTCTATAAAACCCCAAGCAAACACTTCGGTGTGAGGCGCACTGCTTTACTGCGTATACGTACAATACGTACGACAGAAAGAAAAGAACTAATAAAGAGAACCAACTTCAATGGTTGCTCTCTTTTTGCCTACAACTTGCATATGTATTAACTCCATATAAAAAGAAATGTGGGGAACAAATACTTTATTCTCACCACGAGAGAGAATAAACTTTTTTCTCTTTTCTCTCTGCTCACCACCTTTGAAAAATGGCGGATGTAGAGCTGTTCAGAGGTGTTCAAAGAAAATTCAAAATTATGAATGAACAAGTTTTTGGTACTCTCATTGTGTTCGTTTGAGAGTAATATCATTCGAATATGAAGTGAAATTAATTACTCTTGTTAGGTGCCAGAACAATGAAGAATTAGAAACAATTCTAAATTACGCATTTAGAGAAATATTAGTTAGTTATTTGAAGCCAGTTTTAATCATTAAGTAAGTAAAATAAATTAGGTGGTGCAACAGTCCAATGAGAATTAGGACCTAGAAACATAAGACTCTGAAAGCACTACAACTATTATTTTTATTATTAGCTTCGTTTATGCGTTTAATTTTCACTCAGACTGTTGAAAAATGCAAAAAAAACTCAGATTTGTTTCAATTTTCAGAGTTTATCGACCTAATTTTGTCGATGCGAGAGTTTCAATAACATTGAAAACGAGAGTTACAGAATATAAACATGGAACATTGAAAACATTTGTATATACTAATCTCTTTTTTCCATTTCTATTTTATTTGTGTGTACTCGTTGTTTTTTTTTCTTTACATTACTCACGACATTTCCAAAATGCTGAAAATAAGTGATTTAAGTAGAGACTAAATAAAAAGACCGTCAACTTGTTACTTCTGTTGCCAATTTTCATTGCATAAGATTTGTGAATAGGTGATAAGCTATTCTTACTGCTTTCAACTAAGGTAGTGTGTTGCTTTTAAAGGCTTAACTAAATAAGCCGAAAAGTACTTTTGTACTAAAGTAAAAATATTTGTAATTATTATTGCAGCTAAATTTTATAATTCATTTTTTTGGTGGATAAAAAAGCTGAAAAAGTATTTCATGACAAATAAATGTTACGTTAACACTAAGTTCCAGAAAATATCGATTGATACCGCAATTGCAGAAGATATGGATATTTTATATAAATATTCCCAGTAAACTGTAGAACTTTATTATTTCCGCCTTTTATAATTCAATGTAAAATAATTTAATGCAGTATATTTTAGATAATACAGTAGTTAAGTTATTAGTTAATGTATTACTATTGAAATAAACATAACATACATTTATAAAAAACATGTACTTGTTCATACGAGTATATACAAATAAAGTCTAGTCTAAAAAACCTTAACCTTGTTACACTCTTTCTGCACACATCCTTTCTTGTTTTGGTTGTTAATGCCATCTATCTGTAACTTAGAGAAATAAAAGAGAAAAGCAAATTCACCACCAACTTCCGGTATAACTTCTCCCGTTATTTATTGACAAACAAAAATGTTTTGCTAGAATTAATTTGAATTATAGGAGTATTTTTGTGAAATAAAAACGACAAGATGTTAGTAAAATTAGAGAAAGAAAATCATGAGAATTACAAATATTATAATGAGACTTTAAAAAACATAGCCTTCTTGGCTATCAATAAACAAAAATGAGAAATGTCGCATTTCCCGGAACTGATGTTTTTTACTCTTCTCCGAGGTAAAAACATGTATACACCGATACGAATTCAACGCGCTATAAAAAATGAGAGTAAGAGGTTTCGAAGAGGCGGAGACGAGGAAATTTGGCTCTCTCATTTAGTTTTTTCTCTCTGACGTACGATTCATCCGCTCAGAGCGAAAAGAATAAGATATTCACCAAAAAATAAGACGCAGAGCATCGTCTTAATTTCTTCTATAAGGAAGCGTGTATTGAACAGAGAAGTATCAAGAGCAGGGACAAATTTGTTCTATCCACAGAGACATTTTGTAAGACGTCACATTTTGGGTTATCTTGTTGGTGCTTAAGTATTAAGTTTGTTTAAAGAGTGAGCTCAAAAGCCAACATGTGTGTAGAATATGGCTGAAAATAGAGTAGTTCTTAAAGAAATGTTGGCAGCGTATTCATGTACATATATGATTAAGTTTGATTCATGTTGCTAGAAATTTAAGATGTTCAGAGTAAGAATTTCAAAAAGTAAGACGGGAATAATCGATTTATATGGACGCTTCGCCACTGGAACACACTTATTCTGCAGAACGTGTACAGGCCTAAGGCTTAAGAACGATTTAAAATGGTCACAGAATGTTCATAAACGTTATGAAAGCACCCATCCTTCTAGATCTGTAAGAGCAATCGAAAGGACAACAGGGGTCTCAAAATCAGTCGATCTTTGACTTCCAGCGTGTTAAATTTTTCTAAGGTTTTAGTGGTGTAGTTTAGGCAGTGTTCTACATCTTTTTTAAGGTGTTCAGTATCCCAGTGGGGGTGGCGTGAGCAGTCAGTCGGTTTTTGACTTTGGAAGAGAGAAGAAGTGTTCAATAGTTAATTTTAAATTAAAAGTGCATTTGTAGTGTTTGGCAATAAGAAGGCTATATGCCACAAGGCTTTATGTATACAAGTAATCGGTAGCCCAGTGGAGGTTGCGATATTGTTACGACTGAAAACTGAAAACAAATGTCCAGAAGTCGGAGACAATTTTGTTCCGGACTCCGTTGGCTAGGGCCACGAGAGATACGTGCAAGAATTGTTGCAAGATAGTCATCGTTGATCTTCACGGGCAGCGATTAACGAGCAAAAGTATATCCTCCTATCCTCGTGTAACCTCGGTATCTGGTTAGATCAGTATTTATATTTCGACAGACATATAAATGCTGCTCTGACCAGGGCCAGAGGTGCCTTCGCTCTGACGAATCGGCTATTTTACAGCAGTCGGCTTGACCCCGCCCAGAGTGAAGGTATTTTGCTACATGGCCCTCATACGATGATCGTTTATGGTTGTCCTGTGTGGTTCAACATTGCCCCTTCCCAGATGGAGAAGTTTTTGGTATTCGAACGGCAGTGTTTACGACGCTGCCCTGGCTTATATTGAACAGCCGAATCTTCTTTCGTGCATTACTATTCCAACGAGGTCCTATACAACGGGGCTCGAATCAACAGAATTGACAATTTCGTGATAAAACTCGTTCGAGGTCACATTGCAGGAGCTATGTCTTCGACCAACAATTTAATTTTCGGGCGTTCTATCCGAACGAGGAGTATTTTGAGAGTTCACGCTTGAGCGGCTTCATTCCATCAGAAGCATTCCTCTTCTTAGATAGATGCGGTCTGATACAGGATAGATTGGCAGTTCCGCTAATCTACCACGTCGGACGACGAATCGTGGATAAGCGACTCCTGTACAATCGGGACGTCATGGCACAAGGCGGAGCAGAGCTCCTTCGGTTCAGTAGGGCTGTGTCCGAACGGGACCAAACTGATAGGGTGAAGCAGGAGAACCAGTTTGGGGTTTTAAGCCTTGGCCGGCTCACATACTTGTTTTATAGTTTTAGGGTTTAGTTTTAAGTAGAATAGGCATGGTGGCAAAAAAAAATAATACCAAAAAAAAATGTATAAAAAAAAATATATTTAAAAAAAAAACATGAAATAAGCAAAAGAAAAAAAGGAAAACAAAAAATGAAAAACAAAAAAATGTTAGATAGTTAGATTTGCTGCTGTGGCTGTTCTAGTTTTAAGTAGTTTGTAGGTAGAATAGGTAGTCTAAGTTAGCTTAAAGTTTAATATTAAGGACCTTAGTTTAATTAGTTTTTAAGTAAAAATAAAAATAGATTTTGAAATTATTTTTTTTTTAATTTTTTATTAAATAAAAATAAATAAAATGGGATTATAGTATTATAGATCTTAGGGGCGAAAGGCATTAGAATTAAGTATTATTGTTTAACTTAGAGTGTCCGTATGGGACCAGTAAGTTAGTTGTTAGTTATGGTTTAGTCCACCAAAAATGTTATTGCTTTTTTTTTTTAAATTGGGAAGTAGTTTATTTTATTGATTGGGAAGAAAAGCAAATGGTAAAGGAGAGGAAAACAGGGTTATGGAAAGATACCTCTGCAAATACATCAGGCAATGTTCCAGCAGCGGTTCTCAAAACCATCGTAATAGCATCAGGTCATTTATCTGACCAGTCAGCAGCAAAAGAGGAAAAGGGAAACTCACAATTTGGTAAAGAGAACAAGATGGCGACAGAAAGTGAAGCCTCGGAGTATGACGACTCTGAGACCACTGGGTACATCTCCGATGGCGGATAGGGGCGATATAGGTCCCCGAAAAATACGTATGCAATCCAATTAGAACGAGAGCTGCAAATAGTTCGAAGAAGTTAAGCTGGCACAAGTGCTGCAAGCAAAAAACAGCAGATACATAGATGCATATGAGACCCAATTCAAAAAGCTGAAGGAGGAGATGGAGCCCCTTTTCAGTAACTTAGCGAAGAAAATAAAAACGCACCGCAAAAAGAGGCAGCTGAGAAGAAATAGCAGGCAAAAAAAAAGGCAACGACAGAAGCAGCAGCAACAGCAGCAAACACAGCAACAGCAACACCAGAAACAGACATAGCCTAAAGAGAAAATTGTTGACGCATAAAGTTGAACTGGAAGACATAAAACAGATACATATGTATGTAAGTCGGCCACGAAGGACAATTTTGTTATTAAGATTAACAACAGAACTATTCGGTGCAGTAATTCACGCTGGCCCAATACAAATTAGTTAAAGAGGCGCTAAAAGAGGCTAAGGCTGTGTTCTTCACTTTCACGACTCCAAGTGAAAAATTAAATACGGTCCTGCTTAAGGGCCGGAGCCAATTGCAATATGCAGATGCACTGCGTCAAGTGCACTGAATTATGACGGCTTGAAAATGACTTATGTGGCTCAACTGCTCATAGAGAACCAGGACCAAGTTAAATCTCCACTATTCCTATGTGTGAGTAATTTCAGGAATGAAGGGGACCTAGAATTTATATGCCGCATCCAAACGGCTTATTAAAGAAAGCACTTTCCATGAAAAGAATTACTCTTCGAGAATTTGTCTATTCCTCGCAAGAGGCAGAACCTACAATCAAAAAAACTAGGTGGTAGAGGCAGGGTTTCAACCCAAGACCTGCGCATGACAGTCCTACGCACTTACTATAACCTAGCAGGCATAAGGGATTAAAAACATTATAGAAAAATATATATGGTTTGAAAAACTAAAAAAATTCAGAGAAAATCGAAGTAAAAAGTATAAAATAAATAACAGTTTATTTTTTTAACACCTTTATATTGTAAAAAGTAGTAAAAAGTAGAAACTAATTTTCATTGTTTCTATTTCAATTAATAAACATTTAAAGTTCACTAAATTAATATGCTTCAACAAGACTCAAACAGAAAGTAAGCGTTAAGTAAAAATTAATTTTGTTGTGGAATAATAGTTGATAGTTGGTGGATGTAATGAACATTAATTTTTTAAATAAGGGAATATATCTTATATATCGTTTTCATAATACATCCCCGTAGTGTAGCCAGACGACTTATTTTATTTTTAACTATTGAACTTTTTATTTGTTGTGCTCAATCACTTACATTATTTAATTTCACAGTTATTATAATATTTGCTACATAAAAAATATTTACAATGTAGTTATGCACTTCAAGGCAATAATTATTTTGTTTTATAAGTACTTGAATGAATGTAAGATAGTAAATTTCGTTTTTTTTTTTTTAATATACACTGATTTAAAAAACGTTTAGAATTCTTAACCATTTGAATTTTTAAACTAATTATAATTAAGTTTTGCTTAGCTGCTCTGAATATGTTCCCTCTAAATTTGTCATTCAAAATAACTTCAAAGCTGATGCAAATATAAAGTAAGATACAAAATTTATATTGCTAGTGCCAAATCATATAATATATACGTCATCACGTTCCATTCCATTAACAAATAAACAAAAACGTGACAAAAAAATACTGTGCCTTTTCTGCAGTAATTTTTCACACGGAAAATTGAAAAATGTATATATACATATGTATATGTATATAGAATTAATTTAATATGTGTATGTATATTTAAATATTATAGATGAGAATAAGTGACAAATGTTTAAGGTCATATTTAACTGATTTCAAAGTTCCAAAAATGTAAAAAAATGTACATGGGGTGCCTTTTGAGATGATTGTTTTTCGTTTCCATGCTGCATATTTGTTGGAAATATTAAAAATAAACAATTTCCTGAAAACTTAAGCTCTTAAAGGAAGGTCTTCATCAACACTCAGTACCTAAACCATATAAATAAAAAAGTATATTAGTAAAAGAAACATTTCATTTAAAGCATTTGTGAATTTTTAGAACAAGAGTGGTTTTTACACTTTACTGGTTTATTTACATATATCTGCATTTAATTTCTGCAAAAGAAAAGTGATGCTACATATAAAACTAATGTTTGTGAGATAGAGAGAAAAGACAAATATGTAGAAGATACTCACGTTCTGCATTTTAAGAAAGTCATTTAATGGGGAAGTCAAGATAATAGTGAAGACAAACATGTTCACCTTTAATATACTGTAATATTCGGCTTGGTCCGACAATTAAAACTTATTCACACTTTGTAAATAAAACACAAATTCACTTTATTCAACACTTTCAATTATTACTTTTCAAACAGTCTTTACTTTATCTCAGTTCACAATCAATATTGAACCGCTTCGCTTCCGAGTGCCTATTTATATCTCTCAAATCGGTTCGAGAAACTACTAGGTTCTTGTAGGCGCTGAATGTTCTCGATACTTAACGAAGCGAGTTCTCCTATTAACCACTAGATGTTGCCCCTTATTCTAAATGTCCTACACAAGTGTTTACTAATACAAATACAACTGTTGCTACGTACTTATTCTAATATAACACGATATTAGAGTGAAAGAGATAAAGAATGTATACACATCAGTGTTGGTAAGTTACGCGAGTTTTACCATTTTTAATTAGTTACGCGTAATTAATGTAACTAATGTAACTTATGTAACAAATTGAATTAGTTACGTAACTAATGTAACTAATCTATGTTTTTGACATTTCTCCAGAGAAAAAGTCACGTTTTATGACTTATAAAGTTCAGATATAAATATTAAAATGTCGGAGTCAAAAAATGAAACAAAGCGTCAATCTAAAACCTGAAGTGCTTAAATTGTTATTTGACGAAGAATTTATCGAGAGTGTAAAAAAAAAATTGAGTTGTTCGATCCAATTTGTCAGCTAATAAATAATTGCCAAAATTCAACAACTTCATTAGCTGACGCTGTCAAGTTTTGGTTAGATTTAAAAGTTCCAACACAGTTCGAAAATCTCTATAAATCCCGTCTTAATAATTCGCTTAATGTTTAGTTTATGCACTAGTATCTTACTATTTACATCCTTTCTACTCTAATGACAAATTAGAGAACGATTATCATTTTCAAATTAATAACTTCCTTTTAAAAATTTTAAATTCTGTTGGACTGAACGAATGGGATCTTTTTAAATCCAAAGACGGAGTTTTTAAAACTTTATATGAAAAAAATATTGAAAATCCAATTTTGTTTTGGAAGACAGCCGATTTCTATGCACCCAATCTTTCAAAGCTTACACTAAAATTGCTTAAAATTCCCGCATCGTCCGCAGAAATAGAGCGTACTTTTTCGAAATGGTCTTTAATTCACAACCCATTGAGAAATCGGCTGTCTTTCGAACGTTCCAAAAAATTAATGTTTCTTTATGGAACTTTAACTTTATCTTTGAAGGACTTTGAGTTTGACGAGTTCAACTAATTTAATACCTACATATGTATTTGAGTAACATACATAGATGTGATCTCTGAATTCTTTATAATCTTTGTTTTGTTATTTTTTGTGCTTATGGAATAAAATTTGTGTTTACATTATAAATGTTATTGTTTATTTGTTTCAATGTTCAGTCACAGTCAGTCAAAATTTTTTTTAGTTGTTTTAGTTACATTAGTTACATAAGTTACATAAGTTACATTAGTTACGCAGAAAATGAGGTGTAACTAATTACAATTAGTTACGCGTAACTATATGGGTAACTTACTCGGAGTAACTTACGTTGCCAACACTGATACACATTGCATTGCCCCCTCCTCAGGATTGATTGTCCCGAACAAATCCATCGTTCTCATCACCACTGTAGCGATGTAGCCGGTCACGATGTACAACTTTAGGTTTTCCTCTTACTCCCTTTTGTATCCGGTACACGACGCCACCGTTGATTTTTGTAATGACTGTATATGGACCTTCCCAGTCCCGTTGAAGTTTCGGTGACAACCCCTTTTATCCATGGGGGGTTGTGAAGCCACACTCGATCTCCTGCCTGGAACTCTATTGTTGTCGCTCGTATATCGTATTCGGTCACTGAACATCTTTATTTTCAACCTGATATTGTCGTGGATCTGAAGGAGTCTTTCTCTGTGGACATCCAAATTTTATTTCGCTCGGCAGTCTGATGTTCCTTCCCATCAAAATCTCAGACGGTGTATGGCCAGTTGAGCTATGTCTTGCACTTCCATACGCCATCAAAAACAGTGCAATGTGTTGATCCCAATCTCGCTGGTTATCGTCTACAACCTTGCAAAAATATTCCTTCAGGGTTCGGTTGAATCGTTCGACCATGCCGTCAGATTGTGGGTGGAGTGGTGTTGTTATTGTCTTCTTGATGTGAAGCAGCCCACAAACTTCCTTAAATATGTTTGATTCAAAATTCCGTCCCTGGTCGGAATGCAGTTCTAATGGAACGCCGAATCTGCTCACCCAGTTGAAGACAATTTGGTCTGCGACTGTTTTGGCTTCTTGATTTGGAATGGCGTATGCTTCAGGCCACTTGCTAAAGTAATCCATGGCGACCAGAATATAATGGTTTCCATTATTTGTTTCCGGAAATGGACCCGCCACGTCTACTGCAATCCTTTCGAAGAGTGCTCCGACATTATACTGCTGCATTTGACTGTGATTCTTTTTGTTCGGGCCTTTGGTGGCAGAACAGGAATCGCATTTTCGGCACCACTTCTCGACATCTTCCATTGCATGTAGCCAGTAGAATCGTTGTCGAACCTTTTCTAGCGTCTTGTATACTCCTAGATGGCCTCCCGAAACGCCATTATGCATCTCTCGCAGAACGTCCATAATCTTCGCTCTCGGTAAGACTACCTGCATTACATAAGACTTTCCATCTGCTGATTCCTATTTACGTGGAAGGACACCCTCTTGGTCATGAAACGAGTCCCACTGTGCCCAATAGGCCTGCAGAGTCGCACTTCTGTCGGAGAAATCAGCCCATTCTGGTTTTTCCTGGTGTTCCTTCCAAGCGAGGATGGGTTCGATATCTGAGTCTTCTTGTTGAGCCTTCCTCAACTCGTCATTGCTCCAGCCATAAATGGGATCGGCTCTGGTTCGTTGTAACCACTTCTTTTTCTTCTTGTCGTCTGCAACGCTTACAGTAGTAGTAGTAGTAGTAGTAAAATGTGATTTTATTTATCAGATTAATTGTTCATTGTTTTTGTTTTAATTTCACAGTTATAGCATTGGCTTTTGCCGTCAGCCAGAAGAAAGAGTATAATCTAAACAAGTACAATATAAATAGAATTGTTAATATTTTCAAGTTGTATTAAGTTAATTGACTAAACAAAATTGCATCAAGATTCATAAGGTTCGTTTTGTAGGCTTGATTTCAGGTGCGTTCAGAAGGCTTCGTTCAGGATTTGGTATCGATATTTTAGCGCTGTTTTGACGTAACTGCTCAACACGTTCCACTCCTGTCCATTTAGGATTCCGTTGGCTTCGTCTAAAGTTAAGACGCTCTTTCCCCAGTGTCCTCTTCTAATTGCAGCAAGAATAGGGCACGTTGCTAGGAAGTGCAGTACGTCTTATCTAACCCTGTGGTTGCATAGGGTACACTCTGTGTTTTCATCTGCACAATATGGTCGGTAATTCAGATTTAGTAACTCTCCTCTCGTTTTAAAGATAGTAGAGATTGTCTCCAACGTGTAGCGTGCATCAAAATAGTTGCTGGCGTGGAGGTTGTGCTGCAGACCCTTGTACATACTTCGTGTGTTGCTTCGTTCTGCCATCTCGGTGAACTTACAGACATTGTCTTCTTCAATCCTTGCGAGCAGTGTGTCGAAGCTACACTTCCAAGTATCGGTCCCACTTTCTAGCAATTCAATATTATGTGACTGCTCTAGGAGCATCCACTCTCTAAAAAACTGCGATTTTTGGTTAAGAAGATGCCGTGCAATGATCCTGGGTAAACGATAACTTGGCAGAGCCATTACTTTCAAAATGTAGTTAAAGTGCATTTTTAGTGTAAAGATGTATAGTGGAGAAAGTCCAGTCTCCAGATGTAACATGTAGTTAGGGGTGTTTTCTGGAAGCCAAAATATTTTTTTGATGAAGTATCTCAAAAGCTTTTCTACGTGGTTATATTGAAGAAATCCCCACACCTGGGCAGCGTAGCACATTATCGACCTCATCACCGCTTCAAAGAGCTTATATTTGGCACTCGGGGCTACATATTTTTTGCTGAGGACTCCCTTCCAATTGCAATTGATAGGTTTTTTCGATTCTGTTAGTTTTGCATTGAGATGTTGGTTGAATGAAAGCTTTGGTGTTATAGTAACTCCAAGATAATTATACTCCTTAACCACCTCTAAGTTCACATTTTCCAATTTCCACTTTTCATTTCTTGCGAATCTGCCTGAACCATTTCTGAAGATCATGATTTTTGATTTATTCGTATTAACGGTGAGGCTCCAAAGACGACAATACGCTTGTAGTTTATTTATCATTATTTGCATCATTTCCGGGGTTTCAGAGAAAATGACGATATCGTCTGCATACATCAACGCTTTGATGTCGACACCAGCAAAATTAATTCCACTTGGCAGAGCTGATGTCAAATCATCTAGGAAGATAAAAAACAGAAGCGGGCTTAATAGGCAGCCTTGCTTAACCCCCGATGTCGTTTGAAACCACGGCGATCCTTCGTTTCCGTCACATATTGCCGTTTTATTGTTTTCGTACAGGCATTTTATTATTTTCAACATTTTTGTGGATATTCCCAGGCAACTGAGCTTGTAGAACAATGCATCCCGGTTGATTGTATCGAAAGCTGCTTTGAAATCAATAAAGAAAGCATATAATTTCGTTCCCTTATCCAGATAAGATCTACCTACGCACGTTAGTGAAAAGATGTTGTCAACTGTCGAATAATCTTTCCTGAAGCCGGCTTGAAACTCACTCAAAAGGTTATTACTTTTTACCCAAGCTGTAAGCCTGTCTAGAATGACGCAAGTGAATATTTTCATTATCGTGTTCAGAAATGATATGCCCCGATAATTGTTTGGATCGTTATTATTGCCTTTTTTAAATATGGGCAGTATAATATTTTTGGTAAAACTTTCTGGTACTTCTCCTACATCAAATAAGTAATTATATGCATCTGTAAGTTTTTCAATAAAGTTTAACGACGCGTTTTTGAGAAACTCATACGGTACACGGTCTTCGCCTGGAGCTTTGTTGGGTTTGCACCTGTGTATCACATCCAGGACTTCTTGTACGGCGAAAACGTGGTCCAATCTTTCATTTTCCAAATGTGGCGAAGCGTGAAGCATTAACTGGTTTGGATTTGTTGGTTTGCTCAACAAGTTTTCAAAATGTTGTGCTAGGATGTTTATATCAATTTTTATGTTTTGGATGAAGGGTATACCATTGAGAGAGCGAGCTATTTTCCAGAACGAGGTGCTGTCATTTACTTTTGATAATTTGCTCATTAGCTCCAGAGAGTATTTGCTTTGTTTCTCTTTGCACCTGATTTTGAAGGCTTTATTAGCTTCTTGGTACATGCTTTTTGCAAAGTTAGAGTTTGTTGCTCTTAGCAGTTTTAGGTATCCAAAAGATTTTTTCCTTGGAGCTTCGCATTCTCTGTCAAACCATGGATCTTTCCATTTCTGATTTTGAGCAAACTGGAATGGCTGAGCTGCCTGGTTTATGCACGAAACCAAGATGTCTGTGTTCCGGATTGAGTTAATCTCGTTGTTAGAGATGGAGGCCACCAAACTGTCTAGCTTATTTTTGTATCGATCCAAATACGAATTTTTCCACTTAAGTTTTGGCAACAATTTCATGTCTTCGTTATTACTGGATGGTTCGTCTGTACGCCATATACAAGTAACGAGAAGCGGTAAGTGTTCTGAATAGACCAGCTCATCGATTTTTAAATCTTCTACGACCTCCAGCCATTTTCCACGTACGAGGCTGTAATCTTTTACGGAACAAGCCGTTCCTCTTATGTATGTTAAATGTCCATCCGGATCACTACTTGTTCGCCCATTCAACAATGTGAGCCCAATCGTCTCAAACATTTCTGTGAATCTTCTTCCGTTGGCATCAATTTTCGGATCTTTTGATGCCCTTGTACGTCTAACCTTTTCGGGACGAACTCAGCTTCCAGTTGTAAAAGATGTAAGTTTCCTACCCTTGCGTTGCAGTCTCCAATAACCATAACGTTTTCTTGTTGGAATTCGAGTAGAAAGTTCTGCAAGCCAGAGAAATCTTCCAACCATCTATTACAATTTATATAAACTGGAACTATATGTAATTTCTCGCTCATAAACGTCATTTCAATCACAGTTCTGTTCATTTCATTTATAAATCGGCATTTTGTTGTTTTACTCAACGATTTTTTTAATCCAAATAAGCATCCTCCGCTTGCTCTTCCGTGTGTATGCGTCCTTGTTGCAGGTATCCATTTCAGTGTAAAATCTTGAAAGTATGTCTCATAATATGTCGTGTTTTCCTCAATAAAAGTTTCGAATAATACAAAAATATCATTATCTATAATGGTTTCAAATTTTTTTTTAAATATCAACTTGTTTCCTAGGCCTGTAATATTATATGAACAAATTTTAAAAGATATATTATTATACAACTTAGCATTAGAAGAATGTCTAGTGTAAACGTGGCTGGCGGCATTTTTATTAAAATAAGTTGGCATCACTGTCCTGCTAGAGGTTTGAGGACCTGTGTTGAGGTTGTGATCTGCTGTCACTTCGTTGCTGTCATCGATCAGTTGTTGCAGAAATGACATTCCTCCTTCACCATCACATGTCAAAACATGGCTGGAATTATAATAAAATATTTTTTCTTCAATTTTGAGTGTGAGACACACTCAATGAATGTTTTAATGTTTCTGTTTTTTGCATTAATTTGAGTTTTAATTTTCATAAGTTTTCTTCTTCTTTCTCTTGCCGCGGCAGGGTAGTCTCTGTGCATTCATATACCGGTGCCTCTAAACTTCGATGTGTTTTGGAGGATTCGACCTACGTCCTCTTTGTTTTGAAGTTCCACGATTACATTTTCGATGTTTGTGTTCTGGGAACGAACTACGCGCGTGGCTGCAATTGTTGCTAGATTTTGAGTTTGGAGTATATCCATACATATTGATGTAGCCTTATCCGCTGCCGAAATTCCTGCCTGCGTTGGAAAGTGCATAACTATGTTCTTTTCGTTTGCTTTCATTGACAGAAATTCAACTTGCCGTTCAAGAGAGAAACACCGTGATTCCATTTTTTCAAGTTTGTTTCGCAGTGAGAGATTGTTTTGTTGCAGTAAATTAATTTCTGTCCCGATCCTATCGATGTCCGCTTACAGTCTTGCTTACATGGTCTCCGAGACAGTGCATCTGCATTTGAGTGAAGCTTCCCCTTCCGATGTTGAATTTCATAACTGTACGTCTGCAGCCTCGCAATCCATCTTATCGCAGTTCCAGCATCGTGCTGGTCCTTCTCGCTGACTCCTTTCCACAGTAGCCTCATGACAAGAGCATTCTTGGACTTATAATTCTCTTACGCGATGCACGTTTTGGGAAGCTTGTTCTGCAGCTTACATCGTCAGAGCGAAAGCCAATGCTTCTGGTAGTGTTCGCTTTCTGGCAGTTCGGATAGCCCTTTGAAGATTTATATCGCCTACAGCTCTCACAAAGGCTTCAACAGCAAGTTGATTTATTATCTCGTTACCAGCTGTTGGATATTCCAGGTGAACTAATCGCTCGATATCTGCCTGAAGCTGCTGCAGAGTTTCACCTCTTTTCTGTGTCCTATTGTTAAGCTGAACTCTGAAGACTTCTGTCATGTGGCTATCCCCCAAACCGCTGTTCGATTGCATTTACCAGAACTGTGAAGTTACCACTCTTCTCTGCTGGGATGGTTTGTAGCAGTTCAGCAGCAGATCCTCTTAACGCAAGCGTAAGAGCAATGTAGTTTTCGTGATCGTCCCAGCCGTTTGTTAACGCTGCTGCTGCTTCAAACTGTTTCTTGTAGATTGACCACGAAATGTGCCCATCAAAGCTTGGAGGATTCACTTCTCTCTTCCTTGAGCACTCACCAGAAGGTTCTCGAGCTTTCATCTTTTGCACTTTTTCTAGTTAATTTGTGATGGTTTCGATTTGTTCGTCCATTTTCTCGAAACGTGCATTTTGTTTTCGTCAAGAATATTGATTTTCTCTTCAAAGTCCGCAAACCTGTCTTCTAAAAGGTTTCTCTGTTCTTCGAATCGCTCTAGAATATTCTGCTGTTCTTGCTTTTGGTCACTTCTTTGGGCTTCTAGTTGTTTCCTTTGAGTTTCTAGTTGTTTCAGGACATCATTTCTTTAAGTTTCTAGTTGCTTGAGAACATTCCTTCCATTCTTTTCAAATTTGGCTAAAAGAACTGACATCATGTTAGATAAGGCAACATTTGCATTTACCTCTTCCACTTTTTCTTCTATTTCGAAAGCAAACGTATGTGGGTCTTCATTTTGCTGCTGCAGATATTCCTGCAGCCGTTTAACGAGTCCGTTTTTTACTCCTGTCCCACTTAAGCCACGTTTGCTTAGTTCGGCCTTTAGGTCAGGGACAGTTAAGTCTTTCAAAACTTTACACATTTTTTTTTTATTTTAAACTTCACTACTTCACACAAAATAGTTTAATCACTGCTCACTGTTTTTATTCTCAATAAGTTTTAATCCCACTTCTGACACCAATGTAATTTTCGGCTTGGTCCGACAATTAAAACTCATTCACAATAAGTAAATAAAACACAAATTCACTTTATTCAAATTACTCACAAACTTATTTATTCCGCTTCGCTTCCGAGCGGCTATTTCTGTCTCTCAAATCGATTCGAGAAACTACTAGGTTCTTGTAGGCGCTGAATGTTCTCGGTACTTAACGAAGCTAGGTCTCCTCTTAACCACTAGATGTTGCCCCTTATTCTAAATGTCCTACACAAGTGTTTACTAATACAAATACAACTGCTGCTACGTACTTATTCTAATATAACACGATATTAGAGTGAAAGAAATAAAGAGTGTATATACATAATACCATCTTCGTCTGCATCAGTGTAGCCACAATATTGCAAGTGTAACAAAACTTTACAATTCTATGCTATTTTTAACTTTCAATAGTAAGTTATTGTAATCGATTTGTCGAATTGAAAATGTTGACATTTCTCAACGCTTCAAGGTCCCAAGAGTTTAAATAAAAGAATTTTAGAAAGATGCCTTTGCGTGCGTGTGTACGTACCTATGTACGTTCGTACATTCATACATTCTGGTAGCTGTTTCGTTGTCCATATCTCAAGAACCAGTAGAGATATCTACTTACAATAAATTTTGTTTACAGATAATAACCAACAAAATTGAGTTTGAAATTTAGCTTGCGGCTACGCCTATACATTCTTAATTTGTATCATACTTATTTTATGAAACAATTAATTATTATAAAAACTACAAGTGGATAAGTGTCACCGCAAGCCAAAACATTCTAAGCCCTTTTGAATGAATAAAGTGTAGAAAGTACCTAATCTCTAATAAAATAAATGACAAATCCAATTTAATGTTGATATACAAATGTGTTACCCACCTACACACCCAATGACTTAAAATTAAAGTTAACAAACGTCAATGTACATGAACCTTCCTAAATTTTATTAAGTAAGGACATAAGTAACGCTTTAAAATAAAAAAAAAATTGCTGAGATTCCAAACAGAAAATTTCAATTCATTCTTACAATATGGATCTACCTACTTACTAAAAAACCGAGAAACAAAACTAACTACAAGAGCAAAAGAGATAGAAAATAATTTTATACCAGAGTATCCAGAGGGACGAAAAAAACATTCATTAATAAAAAAGTTCTTATTTTCCTTGGTGAATAATTCATGATAAATGTGACCTAAGCCAACAATGCTTCTGTGATCAAAACAAGTAAATTTCAAAACCCTTCCTCGCATTCACTACCTACAATAAAATTAGTATAATCAAGTTTCTGATTAGCAAATAAATCCCATGTTAAGTGGAATTGCTTGGAAATAAAATTTTATGTAGACAACTTTTTAATTTTAAAATATGAGACACTTCAAATTTTGACCGAATTTTTACGGTTTGAGGTCCCCTCATTTATTTTGAAGGAAAAATGTTCTATAGTATTATATTTATAATTTAAACAACATACCTTATCCGTCATATTCCTTGTCTAGCTCTCAACCTCCTACTGATATCAAACTCGCAAATTATAAGATCACGCTGTATTACAAGTATAAATGAAGAGTAGTTATATCGCCCATTAATGTAACTCCGACAGTCAACCATTAACTTTTCACCAATTTTGTATATTAGAAACGAGGACTGAGATGCAAGTATGATTGAAGAGTTGCTTATTGAAAAACATGAGTTTCATTACGTTATTTGCTTGCTGAAAGAATAAAAACACAAACGAAATTAATGCCTAAAAGTTTTATCCACTTAAACTTCAAAGGAAAAAGAAGTAATTTAATTAGTTTAGACCAAAAACGAAAATAAAAATAAACCTCATTGTAGCACATTAAAAACTAATTAAATAAATTAAATTTTTATATATCAAACAATTTCACTTGAAATCACAACAGCATCCTAAAACTTTTTATAATTTAAGAAAAAAATCGTCCTAAAAATATGAAATACTGGGAATCTAATTTATCGAAAGAAATGGCTTGTGCATGTGCATTCGATAAGTTCGTTCAACTATACAAACCATCTCTTTCGATGTATTATTTTCGCAGTATTTAATGTATATTATAACTAGCGGCCCGTCCCGGCTTCGGGTAGACATAAATAGGTACAGATATTTAAGTTATAAGCATGCTAATTAAAACGACCATGAATCACAAAAATAGAAAACATTTTTTTGTCCTATTATTAATACTCTTCGCAGCGTATGCGATGAAAGACATTGTATGGCTAATTTTTTTACACCTTCGGTTTTTTTATTAGGAATTTCTAAAGATTTCTATAGTAATCTAGTTCTAAATATACCCTATGTTACTCAGTGATAATGTAGCTTTCTAATGAAAAAAGAAAAAAGAAAAAAAGAATTATTAAAATCGGTCCAGTACTTTTTGAGTTTATTCGTTACATACAAAAATACAAATCTTTCCTCTTTATAATATTATTGTAGATTATAAATTATTAAGACCATTAATCGAAATATAAGCTATCTTATATCTCAAGTTAGACCAAATTACACATAAAATCCCAACTTTCATCGAAATCGGTTGACTTGGTGAAGAGTTCACTGGGAACATACATATGACACTGGATTTTTATATATTAAGATTGTATTAATGAAACTGTAATTTAGTAGTTGAAAAGCAATATTCAGAATTATATAGAGCACATGAAATTAAATGAGAAATAATCCAGAAAAAGCCATGTTACGTTATAGATCGATCAAAATAACACATTGCACCACCTGTTCTTGAAAAAGAAATTTCGAATTCCAACGTGGCGCCATCTATGAGAAGTTCACGATAGATGGTCCGACAGTTTTCTGTAGAAAATCTGATTCAAGACGCCATCTGTTTGAGACTTATGAAACTTACGATTAATAACAAACATCAACATTGACAATCAGTTTATTGTTAATTATAAATTATTAAGACCATTAATCGAAATATAAACTATCCCATAATCTCAAGCTAGACCAAATTACACATAAAATGCCAACTTTCATCGAAATCGGTTGACTTGGTGAAGAGTTCAATGGGAATAAACATATGACACTGGATTTTTATATCTATACTATTATAAAAAAGCGAAACCATTTTAAAGTTTGGAACGCATGATCTCAGAAAGTAGTCAACCGATTTATTTGAAATATATTTTATTATTTTCTATATTGTTATGAGAGCGTTTATGGCTTTAATTTTTTTTTCATTCATTATTTGTCAAACTTAAATATTATTAATTTTACATTTTTTGTCCATTTTTTTTCATTAGTTGACTTATACAACCACTCATATCTTAAAACCTATACAATACTCGACAAAGATTAGCATTGCTTCATAAAGTCAATATTGTTGCGCAAATTTTAAGCCTAAAATCACTTCTAAGTTAAACATACAACCTGAGAAATAAATAAAAACAAATTATAAAATTATAAACTTTTTGAATTTATTTTAACCAGGAAATTAGATTCCATCACAATCGCGAGGTCGCTGCTTTGTTTCATTTCATTATCATTCCAACAATTTTAATTTTCTTTTCTTCCCATGCTCTTTCTCTCTTAATAATATGTGTTCCATTCAATAGTTACGTTTTCTCTCTTACCTACATATTCAATTTTTCTGTATAGTATAGTTCATCAACTAACCTACACATACACATTATTTTTTTGTTTCTCTAATTCTATCGTCACATTCACATCGCTGAGCAGTGTGGGCTCTTTTTTTTAAGTTACTATGGACATTTAATTAACTACAGTGCCGTGCACATGATTTATCTAAAGAAAAATTAGATCTTTTTTATTTTTCTGGTTCGAGGAAGTGATTAGATTATAATTCTTCCAAATTAAAAATAAAAAAAGTTCTATTATAATAGCTTGAATTACCAATTTTGTATCACTTCCTCGAACAATAAAACTGAAATTAAGTTAAAATTTTCTTTACAAATAACTCGAAGAAGGTACTTACAATGACGTTGATAAAGAGAGCACACAAATGTGGGTAGGTTAAGTCAGTTGCACTACACCGAACATGAGCAGAAGAATAAAAAAATGTGCCTAGGGATATTTACACACGCATACCTATAGATGTATGAGAACATTAAAAACACAAATTTGTTTTTTTTTACCGCAAACTATATTTTTCGGTTGCAAAAAAACGTTTCTATGTATGAATAAAAGAAAGAAAAGAAGAAAATAGACAAAAATTTCGTTCTGTTTTCAACTAAAAAATTGAAATGGTTTTGTTTGTTTTCACGCGCGGCTTGGCCTTTACTACGTAATATTTTACTTAAGTTTTTTTTCTAAAGTGTTAATTTCGGTAAGGAAGTTTTTTTTAAATTATTTTATTAAATACGAGTACATAACAAGCTTAAATTCGTTGTTTTTCTTTTATAGCATAGAAATATAAAATGGGTAAAAGAAAGGCTAACATCGGAAGAAAATCCATAAGCACAAAAAGAATGTGTTGGTTACAATTTGGGAAGCAACGCGAGCACGGGTCGGCTAGTATTAAGATACAAAAATTCGAAGCCCTATTTGTTAGAATTGGTTCAGTGTAAGATCTGAAAAAAAAAAACAGATTTACTAACGAAATAATATTTATGATAGGATCGAACGAAGCGGTTAATCCCTAGTATCAAAAGTCCAAAAAATCTCCCTATAGGGAGACACTTTGTCCACTTCGATTACACTGAAAAATGAATGTTGGTACAGTATATACATATGTATATCTACATTTATTACGTATTATTTAAGGGTGGTTTTTCTTAGAGAATTTGTCATTTCCTCGCACTAGATAGTATCCGTGTACAAAAATGTAGGTGGGATTGAAGCCAATACCTCATTACGCCAAAGGTACTGCGCTCATAAGACCGTTATTACTTTGCAGTGTGATATACAGATTGCTTTTTAACTATTTCAATTTTCGTAACGGATTTATCTGGCAGCAATATTGCAGTATTATCAGCAAATTTGGTTCTAATAGTGTAAACTTTCTTGTGGTACACTGGCTTCAATTTACTTTAGTTCCGAGTAATTTTTGTCGTACACTAACGAGTCGGTTCGTAACATATGTATGATTTCAGGAGTACTGGTTAGGTCACTAAGCGCTTTATTCTCAAGTCCCAAATGCCAACTTATATTAATGCTCTAGCAAAATGTAAAAATGAAGACGAGCATACTTTTCTTTTTTTTCAAGTTCCTTATCCACCACAACCGTAACTCGATGTGCTTAGTTTATCGTAGAATGTATCTTCTGAGGCCGCCATCTCACTCTGACTTCGGTCATATCCTGCCTTCCTCAGAGGTTACCTTCTCATTCTAAAGTCACTGTCTCGTGTTCCTTCAGAGGCAAGTAGCTCACACTGAGTTGGGTGGTTAAATTTTAAGGGACGATGTTGATTTTAAATAAAACCCAAATTGTTTAGGAAATTGTTTTCATTCCTTTTTATTATGATAACATTGATATGGTTAAATTATATATGGAACAAAATATCGAACGGCTAGCTCCTCGACTTGGGCGGCACACCTCCATCCGATGGTCCAAATTTTGACACTGAGTCTTATCGACGTACCCCTTTCCCTCCAAATAACTACAAAGAAAGAAGTCCAATAATGTCAAATTACATGAGCTACCAATTGTCATCGCCACATTATGAGATATTACGGCCTTTGAATTTGTCGCGCAAAAGAGCCATTGTTTCGTTAGCTGCGTGGCAAGTAGCACCATCCTGTTGCAACCACATATCGCCCACATCCATGTCTTCGAATTCGTGCCATAAAAAGTTCGTTATCATCTCACGATAGTGAATCCACTGAGGTGAAAATGTGCCTCATCGATGAAGATGATTTTCTTCTAAATTTGATCATCCACTGTTGACATTTCTTGCCACCATTCTAACCATTGACGACACTTGAAATGGTTAAGAGGCTTTAGTTGTAGAGTCAATTGCACCTTGTAAGCGTGTAAATGCAAGTCTTTATGCATAGTGTATTATCAACGACGAGTGTGAGAGGTGTAATTGTTGGACACAACGACGAGTTGAGTTGGATGGCTCTTCAGCCACACTATCGTTAACAGCAGCAATATTTTGCTCTAATTTTTGCACGATTTTTCCTATTGTGCGCAATTTAGATGATTAAATTGACCGAAAAAATCATGGAGTTCACGATATGCAATTTTGATTTGAACGCCCATTTTCAAAATGAGCCTGAATAACTTTATAGCGTTGTTCGATTGTGTATCTTTCCATGGTTCAACTTGAGAGCATAACGCCGTTTTCAATGATTCACCCTTAAAGTTTTGTCTTTTATAATATAACAGACACTTAAGGGGTTTAGTAACACCTAGGATTTATATATGTTGAGTTTTCAACGACAGATGTTTGAAATTAAACTCGCTACTTAATCAAACTCACATATATTTAATTAGCTAAATTCAGTTCACAAATTTGGATAACCTCTTAAGCGGAAAGCAGAATTCAAAGTGAAATAAACCATGAGGTAAGAATGCACAGGAAAGCAAAACATAGATAATTGTTTTAAGATAAGAAGTGTCATAATTTTATAGCAAACAAGTATTGCCATGGTGCAATCTAGTTGCTTATGCTACAGCTTCCCTCGCACCTAATTTAAGGATAATAAGTAACCTTGTTGAAACGTTAACGGTCAGATATTCTGGGGGTACTCGGAGTCGAACATTTCTTCTGACTGGAGTGGTTCACTTGTTAACTTTTAGATGCTGATGGAGAAGTTAAGTCCACAGGACTTGCAGCAGTAGGACTCTCACAAATTATTGAGTCATTTGAAAGATTTGCTGGTGGTGAATTTAGATGATTATTTCTGTAAT
The DNA here is from genome assembly GCA_951509635.1 of Eupeodes luniger. Classification (NCBI taxonomy): domain Eukaryota; kingdom Metazoa; phylum Arthropoda; class Insecta; order Diptera; family Syrphidae; genus Eupeodes; species Eupeodes luniger. The sequence goes on along the minus strand of OX608073.1, from coordinate 172,210,161 downwards.
TGCATTTTTAGAATGATTTTTAAGTAATAAATTACCATCGACTGCACTCTCATGCATGTCTGGTGACGCCTTCTGATTCTCTCGAGTTTGAAGTTGGTTTTGGTATCTCCTGTTCTGTCATTGGCATTATCAGTTTGCACGATGTACATCTTACGAACAAGTTGTTTTGAGATTACACCAGGTATCCACTTCTGTATGTTAAGGTATTGACAAAAGAAAACTGGTTGTTCCAGCGAGAATTTAGTGTCATTCTCGGGTGATTTTGTAGCAATAGGTCTCTCGGGGCCCATGGAAGCTAAAACTGTTCGGTGCAATCGACCATGCAATTTTTCCGCTGGCGAGATTCCTGTACTTTCTGGTGTCGAGCAATATATCGCCAAGAAAATGGCCAAAGCGTCCTCATCTTGAAACAAAGCCTACAAGATTTTAGACGATGATGTCTTGAAAGTGCGTACCATACCATACGCTCTGCGGCTACATTTTATTGTGGATTGAAGGGTGCCGACGTTAAGTGTTGAATCAAATTTTTCTTACAAAATTCCGCAAACTCTTTGGACGTAAATTGCGGCCCATTATCTTAAACTAGGGACTTTGGTAAACCCTCCAAGGTAAAAATAGTTTGCATCGCGTGTGTGGTCGCAAGTGACGTAGTTGATGTCATCTTGTTTACAAGAGGAAATTTAGAGTTGGAGTCGACCATGATAAGCCACATATTTTTCTTAAATGGTCCCGCAAAATTCACGTGCAATCCCTTATCCCAAACCTCGACAGTAGTTGGCCAGCTAGAATATGCCTTCGGTGAATGACTGGCATTAAGTTGACACGCGCTGCACTCCTTCACTGTCAACTGGATCTGGTCATCTATACCAGGCCACCAGCAATATCGCCTAGAAATCTGCTTCTCCTAGTCATGCCCCAATGTCCATAGTGAATCATTTGCAATACTCCTGGTTGTAAAGCTTTTGGTATTACTACTCTACAAAAATTCTCACTCTGAAAAAGTACATTAGTACACACACATAAGGAGAATTTTCTAAGGAAAAACGGGAGTATCTCGGTCTCAGAAGGAGGTTTAAAATTTGGCCAGCCATGCTGGACATACGACGTAACCTTTTTAATTAGTACATCATGAATTGACGCAGCAACGATGTCTGCCGCATTAACGGAGAAATTCTTTTAGCACGTTGTCTATTAGATGAACTCTATCCTTCTCTGACTTGTCGAACTCCTCGTCTGGCCCAATGGGTAGACGGGACAAACAATCCGCATTTCTATGCGATTTCGTAGGTCTGTATCGTGTATGTTTAACTCATAAACATGATAGCCCATCTTTGCAAGCGAAAGGTGGTCATGACAGATAATTTTTTATTCATGCTGAAAATAGTGACCAAAGGTTGATGGTCTGTAATTAACTCGAACTGTCGGCCATATAGAGAAAAGAGTAATAATATAATAATGGGTTATCGTGCGACCATTTTACTGATTTGGGTATGCAGACAACCTTCACTTCTATGCATACCGAAGGAATGCTCAGATGATTTTATGCTATCTAGTACTGCAGATTTGTATGGTTATAAGCTGTTGAGAGCACATGGTAACTTGTCCCTGAGTTGTGAGACGGCATGCAGAGATGGATTGTTAAGAATGATTATATCAAGAATTGGAATCCATGTGCAGGCCCCAACCTCGAGCTAAGGAAAAAAAATTAAAAACAGTTTTTATATGCTTGGTTCCCCAATAGCCTAAATATCTTCAAGAAAGCATGGATTGGTGTTCTTAAATTGATACTTTGTTGACGATTTTTATTATATTAATTTGTTTGGGTACTGCATACATGTATTTTACCAACTTATTCAATAACTTACGGCAAAACTTTCTAACTTCAACGCTGTAGCTCATTGTGGTGCAAGGACTAAAAAATACAAAAAAATAAATTTGTAATATGGATTCGTTAAATATTTCTTTAGATATATGTACATATGTATGTATGACTGTCATATGTTTTTAAAAAATGTTGTAAATTTATGTCAAGGAATATACTAGGTATACAGTGATCTAAAGTTACAGTTTCTTTTAGTTTTGAAATTGATGTACATTCTGGCTATGACTTATTGACTGTTTTTCAAAAAATATGTAAATTAAGCTTCCAAATAAAACAAAAATTGTCTTTTATATCGGTTAGGGCCGAGTGCACTACGATTATAATTATAATATTCTTTCCCCTAAAATACAGTTTTAGTTACATTGCTGCGTCTAGTGGTTTTGAAAGAAATTTACTCATATATTTACTTTTACCCACCTGTAACTCAGTTTAAAAATTTGTTTCGCTGAATACCTGTATTCACCTTTATTAAAACGTTGTTACGAGGATGTTAAAAATCGACATTGATATCGACAGGCAAATTAACTTTAGTATATAATTTGTTTAATTCTGTGCCATTAACTACGCTGACAAAACGTCGAGTGGACTTATTCCTATATTTATATTGGCATCTTTATCACTGGTTGACTCCGCCAATTATTTATCAAAAGTTCGGATTTTGAATCACCGTAAATTGCTAGTCAGAAATGCATTCCAGCATTAACAATGACATTGTGAGATTAATTTACTTGTTTGAATATTTATGCATAATTTTTAAAATCGGGATTTTTCTCAAACGTCTTCATGATTTCAATTTTTCATTTCCAGAAACAGAATATTTTTCTTGCAATGTGAAATTTGTTGACGCTATCAGTGCAGCATATTTTTGTTTCAACATTGTTTTTTTTCTGGTTCAAAAAAATTGATGTAGAGTGATCAAGTACATATTTGTATTCTTGCTATGCATCAACAGATCTAAGGGAGAGTACGATAACTTAGGCGACAAAGTTTAATGACGGATTTGTATAGAACATTTAAAAACAAGCATTTTTTACTATGGGAGGGGGGGTCTATCTCCCCCCGTTTACGCAGTAGGGGCAATTTAAAAAAAATATGTACGTTAAATGGAAAAAAATAATTAAAAAATAACGGTAATACTCACAATTAAGTATTATACATTTTTTTAAAGCCAACACTTTTTTCTATTGGCTTGTTTTTAAATCAAGTCAAAACTATGCATAGTTTTTGAAAAAAATTGTTTTAAACTCAAAATTTGGACAAAAAAAAGTTAAAAATAAGGTTTGAAGTGTAATTTTTCAAAACCTTAAGATTACCTACTACTGTTTTTTTTAGAATTCATTGCTCTTATTCGTTTTTGATCAAAAACTGAAAACTAGATGATGATGTCTTCTAGTTCTTGAGAAAATTGAAAATTAGCAAAAAAAAATCTTTTAATTGAATTATTTTTTCCTTGCTTGAGTATTTACGAAGTCTTATTTTGATAGTAATAATCGAATATGGATTAAGATATACCAAGGATAAATTAATTTTTCTTAAATCCAGCTTATTTGAATAAATAAATAAAACTTTGCATGCACCCCATCTTGCACCCACCGCACCTTTCACCCACCCCACCCTGCACCCAATCCACCTCGCACCCACCCCAAATCCTATAGTGTGCCTAGGCAGGGGAGTTGCAGGGGGGCAGCATGCCCCCCCATACACACCTCGGTTTGGCCTACACCCAAACTCGCACACACCCCACTGTTGCATACACCCAAACTCACACCTACTATTATTAATATCAAAAAAAGACCACTCAAGCAAAAAAAAAAATAATTAAATTTAAATAGTAGTTGTGTTTATTTTCAATTTTCTCAAAAACTAATAGATATACAATTATCTAGTTTTCAGTTTTTGATCAAAAACAAATAAGAGCAATCAATTGTAAAATAAAAACAATAGTAAATAATCTTGAAGTATTGAAAAATTACACTTTAGACCTTTTTTTAACTTTTTTTACTCAAAATTTGAGTTTAAAATTGAATTTTTGAAAAACTATGCATAGTTTTGACTTGATTTAAAAATTGGCTTATAGAACAGAATGTTGGCTTTAAAAAAATGTATAATACTTAATTGTAAGTATTACCGTTATTTTTTAAGAATTTTTTTCCATTTTAAATAATAATTCTTTTAAATTGCCTATCCTGCCTAAACGGGGGGAGATAGACCCCCCTCTCATAGTAAAAAATGCTTGTTTTTAACAGTTCTTAAAATTTCCGTTATAATATCTTGTCGCCTATGTTATCGTACTCTTGCCCAGATCTATGTACATATGTCTTCTCCAACAATAATTGTAGCATTATTTATTGATTTTTCAATTGCGGTTTCAACTATTAAGACGTCTGCATCATCGCTTGTCTTACTCGTAGCAATACCAACTCCTCCGCACTTTTCAATAATCATTTCAATAATTTTTCTATTTTAAAATCGATTAGACACATACATATGTTTTTTTTACTGATAGGCTCTTCCATCGATTCATTAAGCATCTTGCACATGAGCTACGAACTGCGAACTGCGAACTGTGGATGTTCGCATATTTTGACTTTTCTTGCACATGAACTTTATTTCTATTCGCAGACAGCGACGAATTGTCAATTAATAATTACCTTTTTCTGCATATTTTCCTCAGCCATGATCACACCCACAACAACAAAACAAGAGTGGTAGAATTTTGAGGTTAAGTTGAGCGATACAGTATGAAAACATTTTTCAAAAATCGTAGAGTTTTGTTTATGCCTTCCTGGGTCTAATGCCCCTATAGAGAGTTTTCTCAATTTTAAACAATGTATGGACAAACGAAAAAAACAGTATGAAAATTGAAACAATCAGGTTCATTTTAATTTGCAAATGCAATTATGAATTAAATTGCATCGAATTTAAGAATTATTAAAAAGGAAAGCAAGAATTAATAAAAAAAATTTATTCTTCCAAAAAGTACTTATTTTAACATTATAAATATATTGTAATTCAATGTCAAAGTCGTTTTATTAGCCAATATGATATAAAATAGTTTAAAGTTATGTTTATTTTTTTTTGTAAATAAGTTAGAGACTGAAAAAATCTGTGTTATTTTTATGTTTGTTTTGTTTATTATCGATGAAAGTTCCTTTTTTTGTTTAGTTTATAAATACATATACCTAATTATACTACATTTATTAATTAATTTATATTATATTATATTTATTTACTATTACTCAATGATATACAAAAAAATCTTGAAAACTGGGTAACATTTTTCATTTTTTTGGGTACTGTTCATTATTTTGTCTCGGAAAATATGGTCACCGTAGCGTAGTTATATATCTTATACGGCAATTGAATTTTTTTACTTGCGACATATAGGAACTATATTTACTTGCGACATATAGGAACTATATGGCAAGTTTTGCATTCGTGCAAAATTTCAAACTCGAGATTTTAATCAAACATGATATTACCAGTGTTGCCAAGTTGACCAGTTGATCTTTAACTGTGGAAGAGAGTGGTAGTTATTGTCGGCTTTCGCAGTGTATTCAAATAATAAGAGTGTTCTATAAGAGTGTTCTATAAACAACTAGTTTGCTCAGCTATTTTCAACATAGCTGATAGCTCAGTGGAAGAGGTGGCAGACCGGCAAGGCAAGGTGTGGGAGTTCGAATCCCAGCCGGGCATAAAAAATTTGGCTGCTTTTTTTCACAATCGTGAAGTGGAAGACTTCATTGATTGGGAAAACAAGCAGATGAGTGAGAGTAAGGAGGCGGGGACATCGAAAGGTGTCCCAACAACAACAAAGCCTACAAAGGCTATATTCACGAAGCCAGCAGCAGAGGCAATTGTTACCAAGCCAGCAGCAACGGCAAAATCTATAAAGTCAGCAACGGCAAAAACAGCAAAATCATCCGATGTGGTACAGGTTGTGCCACCGGTCGAAACGGTCGAAGACATCGTACCATCTGGTGTAGTTCTGGAGGTACAGCAAAAAAGAAGGCGGTCAATAAAAGCGATACCAAACATGGTAAAGAGGAGAGCGACGGGTACCTCAGCTAAGCTGCCGGCTGGGGGAAGCGAGTTGCGGTCAGCTAAGACCACGGCAGCAAAAAAAATTGCTCAGCAATTAATTTCCTCACCATCCGATGACGACATCGAATATATGTCAGAAGATGGTGAGGTACGATACAGGTCCGGGGACAGCAATAGGTTTGCTGGACTGTCGACAGAGTCGTCCTCGGACGAAGAAGAAGAGGGCGAGGTAGAAAAGGCCCAGACAATAGTGAACGATCTATATGACGAGATCGAGAACATCAAGAAGAAGATGGAGCCTTACCTCCAAGTGTTAAAGAAGAAACAGGAGGCGAGCCGGCAAAAAGAGGCTGAGATACGGCAGAAGCTCGAAGAGGTAAAACGAAGAGAGCAACAGCAGCAGCAACAACAAGAACAGCAGCAGCAGCAAGAAAAAGCAGCTAGACAAAAGCAGTCGGCAGCACCCAAACCACAAAGGGTGCCACAACAGAAACAAAAACAGCAGCCCAAACTAAACTCAGGTGCGGCACAATCAGGCCCCAGTACATCGGGGGCCCCAAAATCGGCAGCGGCCGCTGTTCCAAAGCGTTCCGCAGTTCCAATTCCGGCTGCAGTATTAGCTGCAGTACCTGCTGCTCCTGTAGCAGCACCAGAAGCAGTACAAGCAGCAGCATCAACATCAGCAGCACCAGCACCATCAGCAGCACCGGCAGCAGCACCATCAGCAGCAACAACATCAGCAGCAGCGAGACAGCAACACCAGCAGCAACCACGGACAAAGTCCGAGAAAGTGCCACCAATTCGGACCTATAAGGTCGACCTTGCAGACATAAAACAGGTATGTAAGTCGGCCACTAATAACAATTTTTCTATTAAAATTATTAAAGAAAAACAAATGAGGTATTCGGTTCAATGCTTCACATTGGCCGAATACAAATTAGTTAAAGATTGCCTTAGAGAAGCCACTGCTGAATTCTTCAGCTTCACTCCTAAGAGTGAAAAAGCGAAAACGGTCCTGTTAAAGGGAATCAGTTCCTACACGGAACCCGAAGAGCTCCTAGCTGAGCTCCGTCAGAAGGCCAGCGATGATCTCGAATTCGTCGGGGTCAAGCCATTTTCCACGGTCAAGTCCAGACGGGAGGGGCATAAACTGCCAATCTTCTTAGTTTCACTGTCGCCCCAAAGTAGACTGGAGAGTCTGAGGAATATTACTGTCCTAGACTACCAGGTCATACACTGGGAAAAATTAAAGAGGCATGACGACATGCTGCAGTGCATGCGCTGCCAAAGGTTCGGTCACGCTGCAGCCAACTGCGAAATGCAGTTGCGCTGTGTGAAATGCGCCGAAACCCACAATAGGGGTGAATGCAGGTTAGGGACTGAGCGGGTCGAAGACATGGCCCAGCTCAAGTGTGTCATCTGCGGGAACGAGGGGCACCCTGCTAATTATCGGGGTTGTCCTAAGGTCCAAGCGATACGGGAAAAACAGGCCAGACAAAAAGCTGAAAGTCAACCCGTAAGACAAGCTCCAACAACAAAATCTTCTATCGTTAATCCCCAAGTTTCTTACGCCAACTATGCGAAAGGAAGGGTAAACACGAGACAGGTTCCACCACCGGTCGCCCCACAGGCCCAAGTGCATCAGGTGTCGGCGGGGCAGCCACACATTGTATCCTTGTTGCTGAGCATTCAAGGCCAGTTGACAGGACTGCAAAGTCAGATCAAGGAGCAAGGCGAAAGAGTAGATTACCTCTACTCTTTGTTGCCTGGCCGAGCGCAAATTCATGGTTAAGGGCGCGCTGCCGAAGTCGCGCCTTAGGATCCTAGGTTTGAATGTAAATTCATTGATTAGGATCGAACGTAGAGCCAATTTGTTCCAGTTGTTGAAAGACCACAGTCCTGATGTGTTTATGGCTAGCGAAACTAAGCTAAACCAGAAACACAAATTGACTCACAATAATTACAATATCGTAAGAAGAGATCGACCCGGTTCTAATCAAGGAGGCGGTGTTGCAATCTTCATACGTAAAGGCATTAATCATAAAGTTATATACAATAATGATTTGCGAAAGCTTCAGACGTTAGAAGTTTGCGTCGTACGTGTGTCCCTCACTAGAGGTAAGCACTTATATTTGATTGCGGCTTACGCGGCTGATGCTCCGCAGCCAACTAACTTCATCACAGAGCTCGAGATTCTTTTTAGAGTACTCCAACTGGGCTTGGAAGAGAACTTTTTTATATTGGCCGGAGATTTGAACGCCAAACACGGAGATTGGGGAAATAAAATAAGTAACCCAAGAGGTAATCATCTCTTTAATTTGATGAATCTTTGCAGTGTTGAGTTCGGTGTCGACCTGCTGGCCACTGAAAGGCCATCATTTCCAAGGAGCGGCTCCTTTCTGGACCTTTTGCTGTACGATACAAGACTGACAGTAACTGACAAAGTGGGTAACCACCCGCGAAATTGTCTACAGACAATTGAGTACGACAGTGACCATTGCGGCTTGGCTGCCTTAATAGAAATCCCGAACGAGCTTGTGGAGCTGGATGAATTCGTCCCAACGCATTCTTACAATTATAGTAAGATGCGCTGGCCACGTTTCACCCAAGCTCTATCAAGAGAACTCCATTCGGGGGTCATATCCCCACCAAACAACAGAAATTTGACAAACACAGAAATCGACAAACACCTTGAACAGATGGACGATGTAATAAAACGAACAATGGAACGGACAATACCGAAGTACAAAGAACGCGACCAAACTAACGTCTACAGTAACGCGACTATAGACGCACTTCACAGACAAAAAAGCGGACTACTGACAAGACTTAAAAACTTATACAGACGATTTACAGACCCCCACGACCCGGAGATTAGGACACTGAAGTCGTCAATTAAAAATGTAAACACTTTGATTAAAGAAAATTACAGATTGTCTGTTAATTTGTACTGGGACAAGAAAATTCGGGCCGTTAACTCTAGCGACCCGAGTATGTTCCCGCAAATTAATAAGATTTTCCGGAAAAATAATCAAAACGACCTTCCGTGTCTTAAGCTCCAGAGAACGACAGAGAACAGAGACGTACTTCTGACAGCGCAAATTAATCCAGAGGAAGCCGTCTTGGACGATGACTTCTTTGTGATTGAGGATCCGCAGGAGAAAGTGGAGACAATTGGTGCTGCTTTCCAGCAAGTGTATAAGGTGAACGCTTGCACTCGCCCGAACCACGACCTGGAGAACAGAGCCTTACTTCACCACTTATACCTAAGGAATGATATTTCTCATTGGCGATCCGAGAACTGTGGTTTCACCCGGTTTGATGACGATTTCTTAGCAAACGCTATAATCGCCGAAAGAACGGGTTCAAGTCCCTTGCTCATCACGAAGGTAGAGCTCCAGCTCATCCTCGACTCAATAAAGAACAAAAAGTCAGCAGGTGTCGATGGCATACCCAACATTGTTCTAAGACATTTACCGATTGAAGCTATAGACATTTATGCTACACTGTTCAACAACGCGCTGAATAATGCATATTATCCAGTGCGTTGGAAGACAGCTGTGGTGCATCCTCTCCCGAAAAAGGGAAAGGACAACTCCAATCCTTCAAATCTGCGTTCAATAAGTCTTCTTCCAAGCATCAGCAAGGTATTCGAGAAGGTAATCAATAGGGCTCTGGCTAAGTGGGCTGCGGATAACACAATAATTCCGGATAATCAGTTCGGGTTCAAGGCAGGACATGACTGTATTCATGCCGCGTCTAATCTCGTTTCTGATATCCAATGGAACAAGTCAAAAAAACAATGCACGGGTGCTGTTCTGGTTGACTTAGAGAAGGCCTTCGACACCGTATGGTTAGAAGGGTTGTACCTAAAACTCACCAGACTAGGCATCAGTAAACCATTATTGTATATGCTTTATGATATGCTCAATGGTAGAAAGTTTGTTGTCAAAAGTGGCAATGTAACCTCTACCAGCATCTTCGAAATTAAAAACGGTCTTCAACAGGGGGCGGTCAATTCGCCGATCCTCTTCAGCATTTTTACCAGTGATCTGATAGGTAGCCTAACTAACGCAATAGCGTATGCCGACGACCTGATTGCGTACAGAACGGCCCGAAAGGTTGAAGTTATTAGAATTCTCTTGCAGCGGGACTTCGAGAAGATTCAGCGATACTGCGACGACTGGAAACTGAAAATAAATGTCCAAAAGTCGGAGACAATTCTGTTCCGGACTCCTTTGGCTAAGGCCACGAGAGATACGCGCAAGAATTGGCGCAAGATGGTAATTGTGGGGCCCGACGGGCGGCCATTGGCGAGTAAAAGTGTAGTGAAGTACCTCGGTATCTGGTTGGACCAGTATTTGTATTTCGACAGACATATAAATGCTGCTCTGACCAGAGCCCGAGGAGCCCTCGCTCTGACGAAACAGCTGTTTAACAGCAGTCGGCTTGACCCCAGGGTGAAGGTAATTTGCTACATGGCCCTCATACGGCCAATGCTTGTCTATGGTTGTCCCGTTTGGTTCAACATTGCCCCTTCCCAAATGGAGAAGTTTCGGGTGTTCGAGAGGCAGTGTCTACGGCGCTGTCTCGGTTGGCATCGGACACCGGAATCTTCTTATTTGCATTATTATTCTAACGAGGTCTTGTACAACGGAGCTCGGATCAACAGAATTGACAATTTCGTGATAAAACTTGTTCGGGGTCACATAGCGAGAGCTATGACTTCGACCAACAACTTAATTTTCGGGGCGTTCTATCCAAACGACGAATACTTCGGTATGGCACGCTTGAGCGGCTTTATTCCACCAGAGGCATTCCTCTATTTAGATAAATGCGGCCTGATACAGGATAGATTGGCAGTACCGCTTATCTACCACGTCAGGCGTAGAACCGTGGACCGGCGACTCTTGTACGAACGAGACATCCTCGCCCGACATGGAGCAGAGCTCCTACGGTTCAGTAGGGCTGTGTCCGAACAGGACCGTATTGATAGGAGGAAGCAGGAGAACCAGTTTTGGTGGCTAAAAGAATTTAATATGGGGTAAACCGGGGTGGGGTATTTATTGCCTTGGCCGGCTTACATACTTGTTTTAGTCTTAGGTTTAGGTTAAGTAGAGTAGGGACGGTGGTACTATAAATAAAAAAAAAAAAAAAAAAAAAATACAAAAAATACAAAAAAAAAAAAATACAAAAAAAAAAAAAAAAAATTAAAAAAAAAAAAAAAAATACAAAAAATAAAAATAAAAAAAAAATAACACTTACAAACATAATCAACAACACATACATATATGGACATGGACATAGCTTTTGCCGCTGTGGTTGCTCTAGTTTTAAGTAGTATGTAGGTAGGTTAGGGGTAGTTTTAAGTTTTAATTTAAGGACTTAGTATGTAAGATATAAAATAAACGATAAAGATGTTAGTTTTTTATATTTTCTAACAAAATAAACGAAAAAAGAAAAAAAAAAAATTAGTTCATAGGCCGAAAGGCATTAATTTAAGAAATCATGAATTCCTTAGAGCGCCCGTTTAGGGTCAGTAAGTTAAATTTAAGTATTATTAGTTAGGCTAGTTTTCTGAATTTTGTTAGCATGTAAGTAGATATAAGTTAATATTGAATAAAATTTGAATTAAAAAAAAAAAAAAAAAAGTTGCCAAGTTGACCTGTTTCATGTCAAATTTGACAAGATTTCATCGCTGTTGACATGAAATGAAATACAAATCTTGTCAAAAGTGTTTTGACTTGTTTTTTGACTTTATTTAAAAATTCAATATGCAACTTAACTTTTTGTTAAAATATTTTAAAATACATTTCAACTTCAGTGTAGGCCGAGTGTAATGTGTTATACTTAGAACCAATGGAGCAATCTTTGTTTCATAAAATGGAAAAACATAAAAGAGACGGTGGCTTTTTGGTGCGAAGTTTATTCGCATAAGGATGCCAGTGGAGAAAATCCATTTAAGGAGTTGGCAAAGTTTTCTTTATCAATATTGGTTTTACCAATTTCGAATGCAGAAGTAGAAAGAATTTTTAGTCAATTAAATTTGATTAAAACGAAAAAAAGAAACATAATGCAGCTGTTGTTAACTAATTCTCTTTTGACGATAAGAAATCATTTGCGCAATAAAAACTGTTGCAATAACTTTGCAATTCCTGCAGAAGTAACAAAAAAAGTTGGAACTTATGCTATACACAAAAATATAAATATAACCAATGAAATTGAATGTGATAGCTCAGATTTTGAAGATCTTTAACTTTATGTACCTTAACTTAAGTACCTATTGTACCTATTTTTATATAATAATAATTTATGAAATATTATTTGTTTAAATTAACTCGTTGAATTGAAGTTGAAATACTTTTTTTGTTTTGTTTATAATTAATAAAATGTATTTATGTTATCATTAATATTTGGTGTTTTGATATTTGACTTTTTTTTTTACTAGAAACCAAATTTTCAAATATTTGACTTTTTTTGACTTGATTTGGAAGAGACAAATAAAGTCAACAGGTCAGAATTGACTTTATTTAGAATTTCGACTTGGCAACACTGGATATTACGATGGTAGAGAAGTCGAAAAAAGTGGGTCCCGCGATTCCGTCCGGTCTCTTTAGTCTGTCTGTCCACGCTCCTACAGCCTAAAACATTGGGTCGATTGAGTTCAAACTTGGAAGTTAAGGTTTTGAGCAGATTCGCGTTAGGCGTTTTTTTCATTTTTTTTTAAGATCAAAACTAACAGTGGCCCCCATACAATTTTTTTGGTCAAAAAACGAAAATTTGAATTTTCTCAAAAACAAACAGATAGATTTTTTTTTAATTTTCTCTAAAATTTTATTTTTTAACTAAGCTTCTTTTAATAAGAAAACCATATTTTTGTATTGCTCAGGAAAGGTACCGCTCATAGAACCATTATTTTGTTTTTTTAATTTTCTCAGCAACTTATGAACTTATTTCAATAATTTTTTTTCTAAATAAGCTCTTATATTGCTTAAACAATATTTGATTATCAAAAGTGCAATTTTTTATTGTTTGGATTTTTAAAAAAATATTGAATTTTTTTTTTCAAAATTCTATATCTCAAAAACGGTTCAACATTTTTTTCCGAAATTCAAATGTAGAGCGTATATTTACAATCACTAAGCAACTGCATACCAAAAATATTTTTAGAACAAACTTGAAAAATTTTATATATAAAAAATTAATTAAAAAAAAAAACCGCTCTAACGATTTTCAAAAAGAAAATTTGAAAAATCAAGGATTTTTTGATTTATAAAATGGCATTAAAAAACTTATTTTTCAGGTAAAATTTTGAATCTTAAATCTTTTTTTTAAATTATTTTAAATTTTTTTTTTATTTTTAATTATTTATTTTTTAATAATTTAAATTTTTTTTTTATCTAGTTGAATACACAAACAATTGTTTTCGTTAAGTATGCTTAAAAGTATTTTTCATTTTCGGGATGAGTTGTGTCTTGGGATGAATCACAAGTTTTTTGACAAATCAAATGGCATTTATATCTTTGAAGACGAACTTATTTTACAGGTATATTTTTAAATCTTTTATAGGTACATTTTTAAACAGACTCTTTGCATACAGGAGCAAGTTCGTGCGACCCAGTCGTGCATTTTATTTTTTTGGCTATTTAAATAAAACTAATTTTAGCGTATATTTAAAATCGTATGTATACGTTTATTCTAGATAAATAGCGTATATTCGAAGTATATATGAAGCGGATTCATCCTGGAATAGTTTGACGTGTTTTTGTATAAAATCTATTGTATTATCATCACCAGATTTTGGGGGGTAGCACTTAGTGGCTACGCCGAGATTAGCTATTTCATTTTTTTTTACTACACCTCTTGTATACCAAACTTCCAACGAAACCTTGTGGCTAAAGCGTACTTAAAAATAACTGCTGCATGATAATACCATACGATAGCATGGCATACAATACCATACCATAGCATACCATACTATATCATACCATAGCATAGCATATTTTACTTTATTATTTGCAATGATTGATATCAAATTTCCTTGCCGCCATTATTCTTGTCAATCGAAGTCGTTCTTACGGGAAATTTTATTGTTCACAATTCTTCGTAGCTTCTCCAATCGGGACAAAAATCACTCGAAGTGTGTTAAGAGTTTTGCTGAGTTTAACCACCTCACTTAGCTTGTCAACGCGTCTACTTTGAAATCAGACGTTATTGAATATTTAAAAACAACATTTTAAAATTTAATTTAATTATTGCGTGGGAAGGTAGTGGCTGAAAGGACATTATATGGATAAGCAGATAAGTTGGTATGTGGTTTTAGTTATTCAATTTGGAAAATGTACCTACCAAAAAAAAAAAAACAAATAGTAAAAAAGAGGCCGTGATGCGACCCACACTGATAACTCCCCACCCCTTCTGTTGATTTGTCTAAGCTTTCTTTGTTCTTCTAGTACTTGTGTTGAAAACAATTTCTTTTCAGTTTTTTGTTGTTTTTGTAGATTTTCGTGTTTTGTAAAAAAACTAAATAAAATTAAAATAAAAAAAAATATTTAATTTATATTCTAGGGACCTTTAAATGTCGAGAAATTTCAAAATTTTCAGTTCGACAAATCGGACCAACAACTTCCTTTAAAATGTAGGTACACAACACAAGTATTTTTACTAGTGGGACGGAGCCACCCTTCCAGCTTAGACAGTTTGGATGAATTTCTCTAGAACTAAACGCATAATTATATTAAGTTTTGCGACTTAAGAATATAAAAAAGAATAGAGTTGTCCAGTGTTGAGAGTGTCAAAAAAGTCAGTTATCCTCTTGATGAATTTGGCTGTTGAGCCGCAACTCTCTTTTCCTGTTCCGTTCTAAAGAAATGTACCGGAGTATACACTAGCGCTAAAAACCTGCTCGGCGAGCTTAAACGACTGTTTCTCAAATAGTTCGTACACTTTTGAACATATGTATGTGGGTAGTCATAGAGTAAGAAAACTCTATGATTTTCCATATCCACACATGTGCCTGAAAACAGATAATGTTTTCGAATCTTTTGATCCTTACTGCAGCGATTATCATGATCAATATCTGAGATAACATATGTGAATCTGGTGATTCCTCGTAGTACGTAATGGTCTGCACCCTATACTTTTTAAAATGAACGAAAATAAAATAATTATCCAGAAATTAAGAAATATCACAGATCCGAAAAAAAGCAAACGAATTAAGATAAATCAAAAGAAACAAAAATGATAAACTAAAACGCACTTCGTATTAAAAATGTAAAAGAACACTGCACTAAACTTTTATTTAATTTACTTAATAATAACAAAATGCATTTTCACAAAAGAGGGTTAATTTAATTATATTCAATATCTTACACACTTTATTACAATTCATACAAAACTCTGTGAAAGATTTTTATTTGATGGGATAAAAAATGTAATAAGATAAAACGAGTTTATGTAACGCATATGTATATTGAAATATTGACTTCCATTCATTTAAATGAAAATGATACAAAAATGCACTTTTATTGATTTAAAATTACAATTATAATTTTCGGGGGACGGACACAATCCTGAAAAATCAAATTTCTAGCCAAAACGTTGTATCCTCTTAGATTATGAACCATCCCTCCTTTTCCATAATGCTTTGGTTACTTCGCACGTTTGACACGAAAAATAAGAATTTTCTCAATATAAACAAAATAAGTAAATTGGGGCAACAGGCCCTAGCGCCTTACATCTCTCAACCATTCCTCTATGCGAATGTCAGGAATGGAGGAGACCTACCGTCTTAATCCGAATCCGAACTGATTATTTGAGAAAGCACTTTTCTTGACAAGAATTACTCATGTAGGATTTGTCAATTCCTACCAAAAGGCAGTAGTGAAAAGAAAGCTTTAGATGGCACAGAAAGAGATTGAACCCAAGAACTCTTGCATGGCAGTCCTACAAACACAAACCATCACGCCATTAGTACTACCTTTTTCAACATACTTATATCTATAAATATAAAAATCAATGCCACTTTTCGTTGTAATGTTATAACTCAACAATGCCTTTACCGATTGGGCTAATTTTAGTCTTGAATTATTCGTGGAAGTCCAGAGAAGGTTTGTACGTAGCGAGAATTTAAAAAAATCTTGAAAAAGTGTAAAATCAACATCTTTCTATACTCCCCTATACAAACAATTTGCACTAATACTTAAGAGCCAATTTGAACCTTTGACAAAACAATCGAAGGCAAATAAGTAACGTTAGTTCTGTCAAACAAATTTAATGTCATCATATGTCATTTCATTTTATCAGCGATAATTATTGCTTTGTTGTGTTTATATTTTCCAAACTATTGTTGAGTTATTGCTTTGTGTTTATTTTTTCCAAAATATTGCTGAGTTGTTGAGTGAAGGTAAAATGCACGAGCAAGACGACCATACATAGGCCGGCGAACGCGTAATGCAAATCAAGTGGCATTATTAAGACGATCTCAGATTACAGATGAACGCGCACAAGCTAATGCATCGCAGCGTGAACGTACTGCACAGAATAGATGTGTTGACCCTGTAACTGTACTTAATCACGAATACGTCGTGCTGTTTTGGATGAAATGCTGCGTGCTGCTTTTAATAACAATAGTCAGACTGATTATAGTGTGTACGGATACATTGGAAATTGGAATGATGGACGCAATATGTCCACATTGTGATGCGGCTAACTTTCCAGGTGAAACGCCCGGAATGTGTTGTGCTAATGGCAAAATGAGATTGCCAACATTAGAAACTCCACCCGAACCATTGTATTCATTTATTTTTCGTACATCTCAAACAATACAATTTGGCATTTCAAATGACTTCTTTTGGTGCTACTAATATTATTAGAGATCATTTTATGCCGACTTTTTAGGTAAATACCTCAACAGGATTGTCCCATGTTTATATCAATCTGAGTCATCTGAAACAGTCTTACAAATTCTAAATCAACATCTACCTAAAATTGCATACATGTTACAGATTCAGGGCCAGATTTATCATCAAGCTGGTTCGTTATTGCCATACCCCGACGCTGATCATCAATTTTTGCAAATTTATTTTATTGGTGATGAAAATCGTGAATTGGATCAACGTTGTGCAATAGTTTCAAATACAAGACGAGAAATTATTCGTGAGCTTCAAAGGTTTTTCCATCAGCATAACGCATTAGTTCAATTGTTCAAAATTGCTCTTGATCGTATGCCATCTGATAATCACAAAATTGTAATAGCACCAAATTGAATATTCAACAACAACATGTATATGACACAATCATGCAAGCCGTTTCCAATAATGCAGGTGGATTATATTTCTTGGATGCACCTGGTGGTACAGGCAAAACTTTCGTTGTATCATTGATTTTAGCGACTATTCGATCGGAACAGAAAATTGCATTGGCACTTGCATCTTCGGGAATTGCTGCTACATTATTAGAAGGTGGTCGGACCGCACACTCTGCATTAAAATTGCCTTTGAATGTACAGGTGATTGAAACTCCAACTTGCAATATTTCGAGAAATTCTGCTATGGCAAAACTTCTGCGATTAACGTCAATTATTTTATGGGATGAGTGCACAATGGCGAATAAAAAATCAATAGAAGCATTT
Source organism: Eupeodes luniger (assembly GCA_951509635.1). Lineage (NCBI taxonomy): Eukaryota > Metazoa > Arthropoda > Insecta > Diptera > Syrphidae > Eupeodes > Eupeodes luniger. The sequence continues at coordinate 172,192,603 of OX608073.1, read as the reverse complement.
AATCGAACAATGCAAGATTTACCCGGTAATCAACAGCTTTTTGGTGGTGCTCTGATATTGTTGTCAGGGGATTTTCGTCAAACATTGCCTGTCATTTCTCGATCAACTCCTGCTGATGAAATAAATGCCTGTTTGAAGTCATCAGTTCTTTGGAAATATGTACGAAAATTGACACTGAACATTAATGTGCGTATTCACCTACATAATGATGCAACTGCCCATGAGTTTTCAAAACAATTGTTAGAAATTGGTGATGGCAAAAAACCAATCGACAGTACCAACGGATTGATCACTTTATCGAACAATTTTTATACAATTGCGCAATCTATAGATGAGTTGATTGAATGTGTTTTTCCGAATATTCTTCAGAATTACAGAAATCATGATTGGTTGAGAGAACGCGCCATTTTAGCACCGAAGAACATTCATATCAATGCCATTAATTTTCAAATTCAAGCGAAACTGCCAGGTGTAGTCACGACATATAAATCAATTGACAGTGTTATGAATCAAGATGAGGCAATGAATTATCCAATTGAATTGAAAATTGGTTCTTTGATTATATTATTGCGAAATATTAATCCACCAAAACTGTGTAATGGCACCAGATTGGCAGTGAAAAAAAATATGGCCAAATTTGATTGAACTACAATCTTAACTGGTAAATCAAAAGGAGAAGTGTGTTTGATACCGCGTATCCCTATGATTCCAACTGATATGCCATTTGAATTCAAAAGATTACAGTATCCTGTGCGTTTATCATTTGCGATGTCCATAAATAAGGCCCAAGGGCAAACACTTCCAGTTTGTGGTGTCAATTTGGAGGAATCATGTTTTCACATGGCCAACTTTATGTTGCCTGTTCCAAAATCGATACCCCTGTTTATTTATTCATGCTCAAAATGGAAAAACAAAAAATATTGTTTATCCAACTTTTTTAGACTAACCCATATAGACCCACCATAGTAAGAGTACCCAATTCTGTTTTATTTTTTAGTTTTTACACTTTGCTGATAAATATAATATAAACAATATATCATTTGGGTCATTTGGACTTTAAGATAGCTAGCAATTTAAAATATTTTTTTGTTTGAATCAATAAACTTTATAATCATTTTTTTTTAATTACTATGCCTTATACATAGCGAAGCACGTACCGGGCCGCTAGTAAATTATAACGTATATTCTTATTTACATACTCCAATATAAGTATTCCTAACAAACAACAAAAAATATTCTAACAAAATTTTCTCACAACTTACACAACAAGAAAAATTAATTTAAAAATGCTGCTGATGCTTTTAGCTTATTTTGCGGAAAACAAAAAGCTTTTCCGAAAATTTTGACCAAAAATAGACAGTATGTGAAATTTCACTTTTCAAATTGAAATGCGTCGGTATTGAAATTGAATTGCACTCTGAATAATGATGTTAAAGTGAATGTTCAAAAGCTATTAAAAAATATGGTGTTTGTGCTTAAACGTTAAATATATTTACATACAAATTCTTAATATCTACTATCTCATCAAATGAGAGTATTATCTAGCAAAAACATCTATTAAAATAATTATATTTTACTATTATATACATCTTTTTGTAATATATGATTTATTACTAAATGATCTACCCATTAAAAACATGATTAAATAAAATTTGTTTCTTATTTCATAAATTGTTTCAAATAAAGTATTAAATTTGTACAACAGCTTTACTCCTTTCTATATTTTTGCCTTGTTGCTGCTTTCTTCCTTCAATTGTATATACATTTTCTTATTACTCTTCTTCATACACTACCAATCAAAACCGCCCAATAATTCCCTTTGCATAGAATGTGCACGCAAGAGGAATCACAAACAATATTTTTGAACTCTGTCTTCCATACACTTGGAACAGCTTTATGCAAGGATTTCCTCTTCCTGCATTCAAAGCTCTCACAAACCCGACAAGTATAAGTTCGAAGATGTTTGCCCATAGCTCGTGTCGTTCGTTCCTTTTCATGATAGTATTATGAGAGTTAATATACAATCCTTGTGACCATGTAGGCACATCAGGACACAGTGTTATATCTGCTAATTTCTCGTGTCAAACAAATCCAGTTAGAGAAAGGGTGCCAAAGAGAATATTGCAGGATCTTTAACTAGTCACTACTCTTAGTCGGTAGTGTCATAGACTCCAGTGCAGATATGATAACCAGCGTGATTCACCTGGGAATGAAAACTTTTATCTCGAATATGGTTAAAAGTATCAAACCCAAATCTAAGTCATGGTTCGATTTGGGCTGGAAAGAGGTTATCAAGTACTTCTGGGCTTTAAGAGCCAACCAAACTAAGGATTACTGGAAAACGTTTAATCAAGCCTGCAACGCAAATATTTGAAGGACCAAATTTCTGCATGACGAAAAATTACGGCAAAAAATACAATAAGAATTTTAGGCCATTAGTAACAAAAAATACGACAAATTCTTCTTCTTCCTCGGTCCCTAAACTCGTTGTCAATGACGTCCCATTAGTTAGTTCTATTGAGAAATCTTATTTGGTTGCAAGTCAGTTCGCCGTAAATTCCACTTTGATATATCCGAGATTTGGCTGTAATGAAAATAAAAGTTTTTAGGGATGATGTAATAAAAAGTGGTTCAGTTTTCCGCTTTAGTCCTAAATGCTATGAAGAAAATTATTCGGTGAAAATTCGACTTTGAGGATAACATCAAAGTAAAAATGATATAAAGATGATTTCAAAAATAAGGTATAACTTCCATCTATATTTTAATAAAAAAAAAGATATCTATTTATAAAATTTTCAAATGATTTACTTGATTATTTTTAAGCTTTCAGTTTTGAGTAGGAAAAACATGGTGGAACAAACAAAAATTAGAATAACAATTAAGATAACAAAAATTAAAAAGAACAAAACAAATTAGATAAGTTTTAAGATTTATTTTAAGGACCTACTTTTAAGCAGTTAATAAAAAAGCGATATTGAAATTATTTTTTTTTAATTTTCTTTTAAAATAAAAACAATTGCATACAAATGAAATAAGGGTAAATAGATAGATCGTAGGGCCGAAAGGCATTAGTATTAAGTATTAAAGTTTAAGTTGATTGTCCCATGGAGCCAGTAAGTTTTTTGTAAATTCTGGGTAACAAGACTATTTGTAAGAATTTTCGTCTAGTAAAAAAGAAGCCTAGGACTGTCCTGAAAGAGATCTTGGGTTCAATCCGTGACTGTGTTATTATTTAAATAAAGTCATTACATATCCTATATTATACAACACTAAATAAACAACAAGTAATTATTGTCTTGTAGGAGCGAAACTATACTGCCCATAATCTCGTAAAGGCCCTAACTAACATTTTCACTATTTCGAGATAATGATGAAAACACTAAATCGTTAACCGCGACCTGAAGGTAAAAAGTGAAAAATACCAACAAATATTTTTTGTAAAGCTTTTTTATTGCTTTATTTTTTGGAATAGTTTTAAACTCAAAATTTGTATCCATTTGGATAACAAGGTAGATAGGGCTTTTTAGCTTTGGACGAAAAAAAAGGCCCTATGTACAACAATTTACGTTATACTTTAAAATCCTTAATAAAACATGAAATAAGAATTAAAATTCAATAAATTTATTTCAAACATTTTAGTTATGAGTTATGACACACAAATTTAAAGGCATTATTAAAATTATTACGAGGTTACAACCTTTTACATACAAATTTGCAGCCAGAAAAAAAGCCCTAACTACAAAAATTCTTGCATCAAAATTTATAAAAAGCCCTAACTGCCACATAGGGCTTTTTAAAAAAGAACATGAATATGCTTTCTCTATGCAGTGTATTATAAAAGGCCCTATGTGGTAGTTAGGGCTTTTTATAAATGTTGATGCACATGATTTGTAGTTAGGGCTTCTAGAAATTGTGTTTTTCTGGCTTATTTGAAGATTTAAGGTTAAGAAATGAATGTAGAAAAATCGGATACAATGCCTTAACTCCAAATATGCAAAATACTCAAAATCGGAAATTTTGTAGATAGGGCCTTTACGAGATTATGGGCAGTATAGGTTTTAATATTAAAGTGTCCCTAAGGATGTTTGTATAACCAAATACAAATAAAACACTTTTCTTGCATTGATTTAAATGTTGTCATCTAAATTTAGGTTTTACATTAAACTGTACATTTAATTACTTTTTTTTCTTCTTTTAAACATATTTAGCTTTATTTAACAAAAAAACTGGCACCGTTTTATATATTTCGTTTAACAAATATTCCGAAACTGATTATGTATTTCAAGTACTCATCTCTCCTTGTTGTGTGGATTTTGAAATATGAGAAAATCACATTGGCAACTTCAATTTTAAAATATCCACTGTTTGCAAAACTTATAATTCTATAAAATGTTATTATCTTCTAAACAATGAAAAAATACTAATTCAATTTTGTAAGGAAAGCTTTATACCTATGTATACCTTATCCAAAAATACTTTTAATGTTCTTATTAAATACATATATATGTATTTATGTATATAAATTTGTTTGCTATTTAATTAAAGCTGTGAATCATATCCGAAATTAACATCAGTGTTTGTGTCCTTTAAGGTATTGTTATTGGGATTCAAAAATCGGAAGAGATATGTGTACATAGGGTGTCCCAATGTTGCACTTCAATTTTTAATATATAGTATCGTTATAAAACATTTGCGACTTAATGTTGGTTGTTGATTTTAGAAATTTTCTTCGTTTTTAAAATTTAAAAATAGGAAGAGATATGTGTACATAGGGTGTCCCAATGTTGCACTTCAATTTGTATATAGTATCGTTAAAACAATTTTGCGACTTAATTTTGGTTGTTAATTTTAAAAATTTTCTTTATTTTTAAAATTTCTAAAAATAAGTGAATGAATTTTCTAACAGATTGCATACATCGAAGCTTATATTCATTTTCAACCGTACAGAGATAGTTTGAGACCAAATAAAAATAAATCAATTAATGTTTCTGATACTAAGGTTTTATTCTTTTTGGAAACCGTTATCGGCTTTTGGTCAATACGCATTTCAGCGAAATGACAAAGCCCATTTTTTACTGAAAGTTCTTTGTTCGAAAACGCAGAAAACAAAAACTGACTAAAATTATGCTCAAAACCCGTTATGATGCGGTACAAAATTCTATTAGGTCATGACCTGACCTTACATCATATTCAGTTGGACCACTCATTATGGGACACCCTTTACATGCATGCTAAAAGTTTTATTAAATACAAACACAAACATTTCAGTTTCTTTAGAAATGTTTCAAGGTGTACAAATACATACATTTCACTGTTATTTAACAGGTTGGGTTTGGAAGAGTTTCAAAATAGACCAAAGGAATTCGAAAATGAAAACAGTCACCCATTTTGAAGTACCTATGTATATATTTTTAAATATCTATACATAATTTACCTATACAAAATTCATAATAATAGTGGACAAAAACTCACTCATATACATGCATTTCTCTATAGTAACTAGGTACATATATTTTTAATAATATGTAGCATTTGGCTATATGTACAGATGATCTTGAAGTTGAGCTTTTTTTCTTTTGTATTTTTACGTCAGCCTTGTATATTTTAAGCAGCAAAAATTAAGAAAAATATTAAAATTTATCTTTGTATTTTCGTGTTGAATCAAAAATACTAGCTGCCAAAGAAAAAAATACAAAAAAAGAACAGAAGGAAACACAAATTCTAAAAGTAAAAATGTGGTGCCAGTATACATGTTAAATCTCCTATTAATTTTTGTCGAAGAAATCTCATGAAACCAAACTAAATATGTTGGCAGTTTGAAAAAATTCATCGCTGAGGATAGATCGCTATTTTTAAGGAATTTAAATGTAAGATTAAATGTATATTTGGTACAGAAATAAGAGCTGTGTTCTTTTGAAAAAAAAAATTAAATTTAAACAAAAAATAATACAATTAAAAAAAAACGCATACATCAAGTGAAATAAAACAAGTTAATTGTATAGACAATGTGAAGAAAGATTCATAAAAACTATAAGTAACTGGTGCACATACGAAGTGAAAGAGTGCACAAAATTATGAACTTTTGATTGATTTCTTTTCTTGGGTTTCAAACGGATATAGGGGGTACCTTTACAAAATAACGTACTTTATCTTTCGATTTCTTACATTTACAGTGAACGAAACAGGAAGTCGAATAAAAACGAACAAGCTGTGTTTATATAATAAAGTGAAATAAAAAACAACCGTCACAATGTTTAAAAATCATTTGGAAATGATTGGGAGGAATGAAACTCCAAGCAAAAAAGCAAAATTCTGGCAGTCATACATACGATCTTTAAAAGGTTTGTTAAAAAAGACCATTAAATGTTTCTGATAGAGATAAATGGCGATATGAGACACAAAGACTAATTACGCTGTGATTTTTTTTTTAAATTAAATTACTTGTATTATATAAATAATTGGTATTATTCTTAATCGTCATTTGCTAAAGAATATAACTCTATACATTTTCTCTAAGAACACCAAAAATATTTAAAAAAAAAAAAATAAATTTAATTTTAATAAAACAATTTTTGAAGCATATTTTAAGTTTTAATATGGTTGATTGATACAAACACATACATATCATTAATAACCAAGAGATTCCATAGAATTTCTAACAACATTTCAGCAATACTGGATCATAAATATGAAGTTTTCTTTCAATTCAAGGATCTGAAGATATTCGTGCCCATGAGACACCAAAAGTACGTTCATTTAGGCCATACAGTGCATACGTTGACTCGCCATCAACTTACCGCAGTATTTTCGACGAGCCTGCAACTCCGTCTGAGAGAATTCAATCAGTAGGATACCGATACCAACCCGTTTCTAGAGATACATATGGTTATTCTCCACGCGCAATCTATGATCACCATTACAGCAGAACAAGTAAGTTATTTTTATCATAAGAATTTAATAATAAGAATTCCTCTATAAAGCTAAAAATTCTTCTATTCATCGTTTGTGCAAATTTATCGAAAATTCGAAACTTATACAAGAGAAGAATACGCCAACATACAAACTAAAAAAAGACTAATAAATTGCGTCATAAAATCTTCTTCATTTTAAATTGTAGATGTGTACGTATTCGACTTTTTCATAAATAAATTTGCTTTAATTTTAAAATTAGATATGCGTTCTTATAAACTGTAAATAAAATCATAAATTCTTAGAAATGATTTGAACTTTATTTTGTGATACAGTTGGCAAATGATAAATGATAAATAAACCAATAGTTCTTTTAAACTTGCAAATATTTTACAATTTTCTATTACCAGTCGTTTAAGAAAAGCATTCATGAAAATAGTTGATATATTGATGAATCTAATTATAAAACAGCTTTTGTGGCAAATAAAAAGATACTTATAATATAGAATCAGTTTTTTTGTTTAGATATTTGAGCTTTCTTATTATAAATAATTTAATAAAGAAAAAAGTATGCAAGAAAATTTCGAATGGAATTTTATAAAATAAATAATGATTTTGAAAAGAGAAAAAGATGCAATTACTTAACATAATTATAAAAGTTTTAGGTAGATACACATATTTGATTTAATGCAATATTAATTTATTATAGAATTAATATTAATATTACGAGCCGAGGTAAATACCATGTTTATAACAGTAAATATTTTGGTCGTGCATGTTTTAGTAATGACCTTTGAGGGTATTAAATGCATAAAATATTAGGAGTACCCCTATACGTAAACCTATTTATCGGTTGAATAGCTTTTACAGAAATATCAGAATTTACGTTTTAAACGTTTATACTAAAATGCATAATAATTTTGTTAAAACAATCTTATAGTATAGTGCATATAGTGCAAACAAGTCATGATTGGAAAATAAGGAAAATACAATAATATATCCGATCTGTGCATCGCCAGAAATTTTTTGTGTGGATAAATTCAATAATTTGTTTGAAAAAAGTTAAAAGCAATAAAAAATATGCAAATTATTCATTAGGAGTTAACATTGAGAAAATAATACGGAAAGGGAAACCTACAAATAATTTAAAAAATGGAAACCTTGTTGACCTTCAAACTGGAGTAATAGGTAAAATTTTGTCTCCAACTGGGACTTACATATATCTTATTACTATACATAAATAAGATAAAAGCAAATTGCTGTTACTTTCATGGGACAACATCAGAAAAAGAAAATTCTCTTCATGAGCAAAATACGAGTAGGTAATAAATTATGGGATTTATTATGCTCTGCTGGTGGATATCGACTTTCAATTGACACCTAAAACTTCTTAGATTAGTTTTTATTTCAAAACCTCTTTTGTTACGTGCCACTTAGCAGCAAAAAGCAATATACTTAGAATATTCTTACAAAAAGACATTTTATATTTCGGCAGAAATATCGGTACTGAGTTAGGTTCTCTCTTTTTCACTACACTGTGGTCATTTTTGTGTGGTTGTTGTTTTTGTAATATTAATTGATTGAATTTTGTTTATATTATCTATATTGTTGTTGATATAGTATATAACCAAACATAATTTAACCGATTATTATTATTTTTAATAATTAATACAAACATTTAAATATCAAATTATTAAATAATTAAAATTTTTATTTTACTTCCTCATATTTGGAGAGCTTTTTCTTAATTTAGAGTGGGGAAGTTTTATAAAAATGGCTGAAAAATTAAAGGTTTTTTGAAAGAATTTGTTTATAAATTTGATAGATATATAAAAAACGGTCACCCTCTTTAGTCACCTAGAATTATTAAAGAACGTCGCTTGATGTGACAGAAATTCCAAATATTGTAGCTAATTAAATGCTAATTTGTTGCGCAAACTCAGAATTCGAGTTACAGGAAAATCTTTCAAATAACTTGTTACCAAATGCACTCTAATAAAGATATAAATCCTTCGTACGTATCACCCTCCAAAAGCTATTGGTGTGCATTGTTGTATTTGTAATTCCGATGAAAAATTTAGGACAACAATTTTTGGCTTGAAATATCATGAACTTTCTTTTTATTATTTAATAAATTAAAAAAATGTATGTCTGATTGTTGTCAAAGAAAGTCGTAAATTTGTCATTAATCTTTTATAAGGAATATTATACCTAAATAAATAAACAGAATACAACAATTTAAAACTTTCTTATGGATGTAATATTTTTCAAATTTTAATTATTCTTAAGAAACTATACGAAATAATGTCTCAAAGGGAAAAGAATTAAATTCATATACAAGGTGTCAAAGGTGTCAAGTAATAATCCAAACTGAATAGGAAAGATCAGGACATGACCTAACAGTTGGTAATTCGTCTGTCCCGCATTTTTAAGGTTTTCGAGTAACGGCTGTTTATATGAAAATTTAAAAAATAAACTATTCACCCAGTCCACAAATGATTTTGGCTTTTAATGTGTTTGGAATTTTTAAACATACTTTTTATTGAATAATTTGATTGTTGAAATCATCATAAGATGACATACTCTTTCTATTAAGCTGAAAATACAAAAATCTAGGACTCATAGCAATGACAACAAAATCAATTCGCTTTATTTATTCATAACAAAAACAAACATAAAATTATGTAATTCAAACAGATATGTGTATATGTACTGTACATATGTACAGTAGAAGTATTTTTAAAATTATTTTAAATTTGGTCGACAGCCTTTTGTATAATTTGGCATAACTTTGGAAAAAATGACATATTGTCTTCGGATAAGATGACATGCCTATTTTTGCGCTGTAAAATGGGTCGTTTTGTAACTTTTCAAGTTCTTAGACTCTTACGATTTATATGTTCTATTACTTCGCAAGCCAAAAAAAAAGTGACTGGGAAATACGTGTGTTCGGGTTGAATGGATACATTCCTCATTTTTTGAAGCCACTTGTGATGTTGCCACTAAAGATTTTTCAAAACAATAAATATTTGGTCGCATTAATATTTGTTGTCAACTTATACTGACATTCCTATTATACACAGCGCCTCTATCGATTAGTTGGTTTTAGATTTAAGTTGAAAATTACTTAAAACGTAAAAAGTAGTGACTAAGATTTTATGTGAAGTCTGTTGAAAAAATATATTATAAGAATTACTCAAGCCTTCTTAAAGGTGGCTTGATAAAGTTAAATGAGGAAAATTTTTGGTAAATGCATACAATGACGGTTTTTTAAAGGATGTCATTAGTCGCAAAAATAAATTTTAGCACTATTAATAGTAAAATAAAAAGGTTGTCCGGTAAATGTATACATATAATCCTGAAATAACGTGTATACCCACATACAAGTCAAAAATTAGCTGGCAGTACTTTCTTTACTACTTTAAATTTAAACAGTACTACTTTACGTTGGAAAGATATTAGGGATAATCTGATTCTTCACTATAAGATAAGAGAAATGAAACATCCTTAGAGACAAAATCAGAATAGTACTTTAGAATTTTATTACAAATTTTTGAAATTCTGTCTTCATTGATACATAAAGTAGGTGACGCAACACTCTGTTAAGAACTAAATCCTAGTGACTTATAGCTCCCAACCATTTCTGTGTGCAAGTAATGTCAAGGGTGCCGAATCCGAACGGAACTTTTCATAAGGGACCGTTCATAAAATACATCACGCTAAAATCAGCCTTTTCTGACCCCCTCCCCCCCATTGTCACGCTGTGTCACGCTTTCTGTGACACCCCCTAGAAATATTTCGTCACAAAAACGAAGCACACCCCCCCCCCCCCCTCAATATGATAAATTTCAAATGATACCTACTTTTGAGAATTTAAATATTTATTTAGTTCTTATAATAAAATTTAAATAAAGTAATAAATATCTTTTAAAACGAATAAATAAATATTATTTAAACATGTTAAACATTTCTATTAATCAGAAGTCCAAGGATTCTGTAAATGCTCCGAAATATCTATAATCGGTATTACAGCATCTTCTTCTTCATTTATTTCAAAAATAGTCAAAAGAAATACTAATTGAAAATGTTTTAATGAATGGCGAATGTCACGTTACCATAGACCCCCGTCCCCTTGTCACACTCAGCAAGAGCCCTCTCCCCGCCTTGTGTGCGAACGTATTTTATGAACGGCTCCTAACAAAAATATTACTCTTGGATTATTTGTTAATTTATCACAAAAGGCAATACTCGTTAAAACAAATTTAGGTGGCACAGGCAGGGATTCAATATGAAAGTTTTAAGTATTCATAATTCATATCATATTTTTCCCAAACTCAAAGACACATTTAAACACCTATTGCAGTGCTCAAGAAAGTATCAATAGTTTTACAAAAATTAAAATTCGAATTATATACATTTTTTTCTAAGTTACGAAAAAGCGCAGTAGGTAGAAAACTAAATATTATTTAATAAATAAATATGATTCCAGCGCATAGCTTAAAAGTCAATATTGAGTCAAGTATCATGAAGTTGAACCGAAAATTATAAACAATAAATTAAGAATACCGAGAGAAGTAGGTATATGTATGTATAAAAATGTGTCGTTAAACAGCATATAAAATCAGTTAGTTCAAAGTTTTGTCCATTTCAAGTTCTTGTGAAAAATTGAAATATACATATGTACATAAAACGCTATGAGCATCATAATTTAAATTTTAGATGAATAAGGAATAAAAACCGTTATTGGTAAATCTTATAAATAAGCAATAAAATAATATTTTCCATTATGGTTAAAATTTAACCTATTTTCATCAAATCAAACATGATAACAGAAATTATGTACAAATGCATAAATAATCTTACCGTCAAAATTATTTGCCCAAGTTCTTTCCTTTAGTGTTCTCCAATTATGGGTAAATAAAGGACAAAAATGGAAAGTAAAATTGTCAGTCGATAGTTTAGAGAACTTATACATATACGGATATATTCACTTCAGATGGAATCCAACCTGACTTTAATAGAATTTAGGCTATCCAAAGATTTAATGTGAAGAATATTGAACAAAGTTCTATACATCTACAACAACATTAATCTCCAATACAGCGTCTTTAATATTACCCCAAACGAAGTCAAACAAATTCTTAAGCTCGTGGATGTTTTAATTTGTGTTTTTAAAAGTTGTAATGGATTATCAAAAATGATGAAATAAAAATAATACCATTCTACTCCTCAACCTGTTTTGACTATTTAATAATAATAAAATAACAATTGAGTATTTAATAAAACATAACAATCGTATTTCTATTCAACTTTTTCATCTAAATAATTCACCGTAATGATGTAGGGGTCATTTTAAAGTTTATTAAGTGCCTTAAAAAATTGAATATGTATTGTATGTACCTACTCGTATTTTCCAAAACAAAAAACAAAGGTTTCTGAGTAAAAGTCCATGTCTTCATACAAAAAATGAAGTTTGAATCGTTATAACTTAAAAAAAATTATACTACTATCCTGAAACTTGGTTCTCCAAGAAAACATATTTTCCTAGACATTATGTAACTCAACAAAAAAATCTTACTTAAGAAGAATATAGTTTTATTTTTGTTTTTACTAAATGCACTAGCCAATATTTGCTTCAGTTTTTCTCCAAATCTATCAACTGTGGTTTTCGAGTAATTTTCAAAAACGTGTACTTGATCCCTTTTTTATCCCCTTGCATTTCTTGTTAAATTCCAAAGTATGTGTTTAGAACGAACGTATAAATGAACCAAAATTAAGTTTTGACCGAATTTATTTCAAAGTAATGCAATTTTTTTTCTCTAATTTTCCTGGTTTCTGAAACCGATGCCAAAAAAGAAAAACAAACATATTTTCTAGCTATCAACTTTTTAATGGTATGATGTTTTTTAAAACAAAAGTATTTTAAATTTAACAAAGGTTACGAAAAAGGAATTATTATCTATTATACATATTATTTGATCGAACTGATGATGATTACAGTGACAATCGACTCAACTACTAAATTGATGTATGACTTTATTGAGATCTATCGTACCCTTGAAAAAAGCTTCTTTGCATTTAAAAAAAAAAATCTAAAAACAACTATTTCTTCAATTTGAACCTAATTTAAATTTATCGAAATAAACGAGAAACAAATATTTTCTTTGTGTTGTCTAGAAATAAGGAATTTAAAAGAACCTCTTTAAATCTTTGTACCTATATTGATTCGTATTTAAATGTTTTTTTTTATGAATTGTATGTTATTTTTTTTTCAGATTAAGTGAGCAGTTTTTAAACACCTGCCAACTTTTTTATTTGTAAATATTTGAATTAATACAAATACCTAATACAAATAAAAAAATTATAGAAAATTAAGCAAAATAATGTTCAAGTTTTAGTCTAGATTACATCATTAAACACTCAAAATAAACAAAAACATACATTGGAGAACATTGAATTTGTAGTTTATGAAGCACATAAGCAGGTTCCATGCCCGTTATTTCAAAATAACTCTGGAAGGTATACAATAACTTAAATCCTTTGGGTTAGTTTTATCAATTCTATTGCAGCCTTTTAACATCCCAAGTTATGTTATATAGAAACAAAAATTACTTACTACTCAGTGTTATTTTAATAAAAGGCTTGTATTCTTTTAAAATATTGAGTGGATTGTTATTTTAGAGGAAAAGGCTCGAGTATTTGATAACTATTACATATATAAAACTATACAGTGTGTTGCCAATGCATAATAGGCACATTCATTGTTTTATTGTCATTGCAAGTTTTTGTACCCTTAGCCATATAAACCGATAGGAATGAAATAAACCATTTATTTGCGACTTCAAAACTAACAATATTATAAAAATTCATGTTAACAAATGAATTGCATCCATACTAAATAAATTATGTATAATAATTGACTGTTTTTATTTTCGAAATATTGAGTCGTCTTCTTACATATTTATGTATTTAAGATATACATATATCTATTATGTCAGTGTTTAATATTTTATGTTATTTGTAACAAATAATTCTAATTTATATTAATATCTGTCTTTATTTTTCTAGTTCCAGCAAGCTATGATGCAGAGAGAGCATGGAATGAACACTTGAAGCGGATGCAAGAAATCGAGCACAGGTAAGGTTTTTCCAATTTGGACAATTATTTAAACTTTTGGGAAATCTTCAATTTGAACTAGCTTAATAGAAAACATGCGAACCCAGTAGAACCTTGAGAAAAGACCAGTAAAATCAAACACTCGATAGTAGACTATTAAGAGTTCCAAAAACAACGTCTCTCGTACTATCGAATTATTCTTTTAACACGGTATTAAGATTCCAAAAATCGATACTGCCAAAATTACTTTTATTAAAACATCATATTTTAGAGTCAAGTAATGGACAATTGCAATTAAGAAAATGCATTTTTACTTGCGACATATAGGAACTATATGGCAAGTTTTGCATTCGTGCAGAATTTTGTCTGTCTGTCCACGCTCCTACAGCCTATACCATTGGGTCGATTGAGTTCAAACTTGGAAGTTAAGGTTTTGAGCAGATTCGCGTTAGGCGTTTTTTTCATTTTTTTTTAAGATCAAAACTAACAGTGGCCCCCATACAATTTGTTTGGTCAAAAAACGATAATTCGAATTTTCTCAAAAACAAACAGATAGATTTTTTTTTAATTTTCTCTAAAATTTTATTTTTTAACTTGGCTTCTTTTAATAAGAAAAACATATTTTTGTATTGCTCAGGAAAGGTACCGCTCATAGAACCGTTATTTTGTTTTTTAATTTTCTCAGCAACTTATGTACTGATTTCAATAATTTTTTTTGTGAATAAGCTCTTATATTGCTTTAACAATATTTGATTATCAAAAGTGCATTTTTTTTTGTTTGGATTTTTAAAAAAATATTGAATTTTTTTTTTTTCAAAATTCTATATCTCAAAAACGGGTTAATATTTTTTTACGAAATTCAAATGTAGAGCGTATATTTACAATCACTAAACAACTGCATACCAAAAATATTTTTAGAACAAAATTGAAAAATTTTATATATGTATGTATACAAAATTAATTTAAAAAAAAACCGCTCTAACGATTTTCGAAAAAAAAATTTAAAAAATCAAGGGCTTTTTTATTTATAAAATGGCATTTAAATTTTTGAAGACAAACTTATTTTTCAGGTAAAATTTTGAATCTTAAATTAGTTTTTTTTTTTTTAAATTATTCTAACTGTATTGAATGTAACCCCCTCCCAAAAAAATTGAAAAATGGAGGTTTTTTCGACGAATCAAATGGCATTTATATCTTTGAAGACAAACTTATTTTACAGGTATATTTTTAAATCTTATATACATAAATACTTTTTTAAACAGACTCTTTGAATACAGGAGCAAGTTCGTGCGACCCAGTCGTGCATTTTATTTTAAATTGTTTTGTGGTCTTCGATTTTGATTTTATTAAGTGAAATAATAAAAGTAATATTTTTTGATGATAGTGAAACTATGTACATATTTTTTTAATTGGGCTTAATGATCCATTTCATTGATGAAATTAATAAAAAAAATAATTCATCTTTTTGTACCCGAACGTTTCGCTGTTTACTTTTTGATTTCTTCAGGGGATTTTTTTATTTTAGTACTCGTAGTTTTGCAGTTTTTGTTTTTAAATTAACTATTGAACATAATGATTTACTGATTTTATAAAGAAACAGTTTAATAAAATAAATTAATGAATAAATTAACAATTTAAACTTTATGAAAAAACACAACAAAAATTAGCCCAGCTTTTATGGCAACATCGTACAAGCAGTTTAAAATGTTCATTTTTGTATTTATTTATTTTGTTAAATTGTTTATTTATTAAATCAGTAAACCATTATTTTAAAAAGCAAAATTTAAAAAAAAAATTATAAAACCAAAATGTTATAATATAACAACTTCAATGCATCAATGGAATAGATCATTTTTAGTCCCAATTAAACAAACATTTATATAATTAACATAATATGATCAAACAACCAATTATACGAAAGTGAAAATTATTGTAACCGACCGTCAGAGGAGAATTAACGTTGTTTATTTGGTGCTCGTTTGTAGATTGGGAAATTAGAAAGTTTCCTTAAAGTATGGGATAATTTCCAATTTGCGTCATCATTTTTGTTTCGTTTAGCTTAAGTTTTAAGCGAAATTTTCTTACAAATGTGTATAACGATGCAGGTAATTAGTAGCTACCCTGACGTGATATAAAGTCCACATTTTATAAAAAAAAACTGCATTATAAAGATAATACAAATATTTTAAATTTTCTATGAAATAAAAGTGAAAGAGTTAGTTGGCAACTTCCGTGGGACAAAAGACGTTTAAAGTGAAGCTATAGACAAAAAGCAGTGAATCTACTTCGTTCATTTGTAAAAAGCACCCAGCTAAAGGATAGTTATATCCCATCTAAAGGTAGTTCCCGATAGCTTGTCACTAAACAGTATGCTTTTCTTTAATCCAATCCGCATTAAAATGCAGGAATTTCATTCTTACCACGAGTATCAAATTATGAGGAGTTGTACTTCTTAAATAATTTCCAATAATTCGGAATATATTTAAGACTATTTTTAATAGCTAGAATATAGGTTGTCTTCAATTGAAAGTTGCTTAGTTTCATAATAAATTAAGTTTTAATAAGTTGAACTTCAATATTTATATTTTGGCAATCGAAGTTGTTTGGGTGTAAGAAAAAATTACGAGGACGGTAAAAGGACCGCCCCGCCCGGCCGCCGTAGTCCACGGTACACCACTGACAAATGTCATATCGTACTTTTACTAACATTTGAATGGAGAATAGAATATTCTCAGACATGAAGAAACATACATTTCCGCATATTTAATGGTATATACTCGTATCATTTGTCTAAACATTTTCGTTGAAATATCATAATTTCTATGGAGGATTAGATACGACTAACAATACACAACAAATTACGCAACATGATTAGAGATAAAACAAACAAAAATAAAAACAAATTTAAATTTTAAATGCACTATAAGTTATTTATGAGGAATATATTCAGGGGAAACAGTGATGAATCTTTTTTGAATTTAGTTTAAGGCAAAATATCCACACAATTTTAGCAGCGAATTTTCGGGATGAAATACCATGTCTTCTAAACTGCGGTCCACAAGTCGTCCAAATTACTTTTTTTGTTTTATGTCCTTGTCCTTGTCAACTTGATTCTACGTTTTCAAAACGGTTGAGTCCCGGATTCTGTAGTACTGTTGTTCGGCCAAAGAACAATAACTAAGGTGCCAAAAATTGATAACGGTATTTAGTAGAGTGGTCAAAAACAAGAATTTTTTAATCTATTGGAGCAGGCATATATGTATCTCCCCCACTTTGGAGGTATTAAAAAACAACGGCAACACTTACAATAAAGTACTATACGAATTGAAAGCCAGGATTTCCTTTCTACAATAAATTCAAAATATAAGTTATTCGTTATGTCAATATTTTTTGAAAAAGTGTTCACACAAAAATTAAAAATATAAGTTTAGATCTACGTTTTCCGAAATTCAGTTTAAAATTTGCTTTAATTTTTGACAGTTCAATTAATTCATAATAAAACACTGAAAACAACAGGTTTTTGGTATGTCTAGTCTATAAAAAAATTCAAAATTACCAAAATTTAATCATTTAAATTTACATAAGATTTTATGTCCTTACTAAGATTTTGTATATTTTTTTATATGTTTTTTACCTGGTGCCAATTTATATATGTATGTAAGTATATATATTATTCACGATACCAACTACAATGCTAAATATAAAACTATCACCAATATTAAAGACAGGCAGCGGTTTAGTGTTTCTATCATAGACTTATTTTTGTTTTTTCTCTTTTGTTTTAATTCGATTTTAAACAATCTGCTCACGCATTCGAAATGGGTAATTTTTATTTTGCCGATTTTTGTTTTGTTTTTGTGCGGAATTATATTTTTAAATTCTATATGATGCCCCCTGTTTCAATATATCTTTTTTTGCAAATAATTCAATTGTCGTATCCGAGCAAAAACGCAACTGGATTACACTTTATATGTAATAATTATATTATAAATTGGCAACATACAATTGTTTGAAAATATTCATATAATTAAAATTCATTTAAACTAAATGGATTGATTATTGTCTCATTTCAAGATTGTTAGGTAACCAATAGTAGGTATTGAATTGACGTAAAATTACTTTAATAATATGTTTTGATGACGACATTGGAACAAATCCATAACTTCCATAATGCGGGAGTTCCTTGTGAGAATTGTTCTATCTGACTATTTCTTCTAAATATTTCACGAATTTGACTATTTCTTCTTAATATTTCACGAATTTCATAGGAAAACACGATTTAATTTATTTGGTCCGCAATACCTGGCCAAAAATACTTCATTCTTGTTAATTGCTTTTTTCTATACCACAATTTGCGTCGTGAATCGTTTTACTTATTTGTTTTTGTAATTTATATGGGATTACCAATTGAAGATCATTAAATAAGAGCCAATTTTAACAATTTATTTGTAAAATTTTTGATACAAACTATTAAGCTGGTTAAATGTTGCCCAACCATTGCGTATCCGACTAACTTACTCATTCTGTTTGAAAACCGATGAACAACGATATACGTTTTCCTTTGATAAGATTTTTCCGATACTTGTTCTGTTGTAAGGCTACCAGCTACCAACATTTGCTTTCCAAGTTTATAAGTTAGATCGATTCAAGGATACTCTGATAATTTATCAATATAATTGGCTTATGATTACTTCCTTCAGTAAAATCTCAAAATCTCGACCATATAAAAAGAAATGAAACCGCTGACGAAAAACGATGGCCAAAAGTTCTTTTTCTATACGCGCCCAATATGAAAAATGACTATCCAATATGCAATAAGCAATAATACTCAAAAAATGTTTCATTTCAGTTTCATAATCGAGTGTCCAGCATAACTTGACATTTTTATGGGTCAAGTAATGTAATATAGCAGTTTTCTACGAAAAGTTCGGTATGAATTTCCCTAAATACTTAAAAGCCCCAACAGTCGTGTAATTTCATTCTTGTTCTTTGATATTTTTAAGCTTAAAATTGCTTCACAATAAGTTTCTGAGAGTTTATTTCTCCCCTTGTTTAGGCGGGAGGGCAATTTTAAAAAAATTGACTTAAAATCTAAAAAAAAATAAAACAATGGCACCACTTGCAGTTATAAATTATACCTCTCTCAAAATCCAGAATTCTACACTTAATAATAAACTTTAAATAAAGTTTTTTCAATCAATAATTTTTAAAAGAAGTAATAATTAATGTAGATAGCGGCTCTGATTAATTCCTTATCACACACTAAAGGCACATATAACCGTATGTACATATGTCATGTACGTTTCAGCCCTACATACCTTGTTAGGACTTACATACCTTGAACGCACTGAAAATTGATGTGACTATTTTGTACTAACTCCTAACTTACTTAAAATCTAACTGACTGAGGAGCAGAATACAATGATTCCTCGTGTTTTTTACTTTGTTACTCTAAACTAAATGAATTACTTTACTTGACTCACAAAAATGAACTAAGCATTAAAATTGATCCTGAAAGTAAATACAAAAATACTCTTAATCTTTTGAGATTGAAACCAAAAAATAAAAATAAAGCAAAAGTCTTTTACTCAGAGGAGGAAATCTTGTTACAAATAGGAGCTTTGTGCGTACAGATAAAAAAACCACGAAATAAGTGCATTAACTACATAAAATAAAAAGAGGCTGGGATCCGACCCACACTGATAACTTCCCATCCCGTCTATCGATTTGTCTTGCTTAATAGTTTGTCTAAATGTATCAATTCTTACTAAATTTGCGTTCTATTTTTTGGAGATTTTATTTTTTTATGAAAAACGGACTGTTGTATTTTTATAAAAAAATTACTGAATATCAAAAACAATATTTTCTGTGAAATAAAATAAGTTTGAAGCCAATATTTTTAATTTTTGAAAAGCTATTTGAGCCGAAAGTAAATTTTTACCAAGTTTTAGTATATAGTTTTTTTTTTTAGGTTTTTATTTTTTGTAAAAAAAACTGTCAATCTAAAATTTCTCCAAATTTTACTGAATGTTGAAAACAATATTATTTATAAGATAAAATTAGTTTGAAGCCAATATCTCAAAGTTTTGAAAAGATATTTGAGCCGAAAATCAATTTTTACCAACTTTTATTAATTTTTTTGTTTAGGTTTTTATTTTTTGTAAAAAAACTGTTAGGATTCGATTTTTCTCAAAATTTTTCCTAAAGTTGAAAACAATATTTCTTATAAGCTAAAATTAGTTGGAAGCCGTAATCTCAAATTTTTGAAAAGATATTTGAGTCGAAAACCAATTTTTACCAACTTTTGTTACATTTTTTTTTTTCAGTTTATAATTTTTTGTAAGAAAACTGTCAATTCGATTTTTCTCAAAATTTTACTGAATGTTGAAAACAATATTTTTTGAAAGATAAAAGTAGTTTAAAGCCAATGTCTCAAAGTCTTGAAAAGATATTTGAGTCGAAAATCAATTTTTACCAACTTTTATTAATTTTTTTAGGTTTTTATTTTTTGTATATCTCTTCTGGTTCTTGAGCTATGGACGACGAAAAAAACGTCGCGAATGTACGGACGTACGTACACACGCACGCACAGACATCTTTCTAAAAATCTTTTATTTCGACTCTAGGGACCTTGAAACGTTGAGAAATGTCAAAATTTTCAATTTGACAAATCGGACCCATTACAATAACAAGGTTAATAAAGGTTTATATGAAATTAACGAAGCAAACAGCCCTCTTGCAACTCTCTGCTTGAGCTCACTATAAACTTTTAGGTGGGTGCAATTTTAATTATATGCACTTTTTTTTTTTAAATTAAAGAAACGTTTGGGTTTAAAAAAGAAGTATAGCTTTACTATTATTATTCAATTATCTCAAAAACAAGAACACATAGTTTTTAGTGCTTAAAAAAGAATTGATTAAAGCAGCTAACTACATCAATTACTTCTTTATTGGTATTTATAATCATGAGAAAAATAATCCTCAAAGTGATTTTTTAAACTTTTTTTTCATTAAATTTGATTTTGAAGTCATTTATTGGAAAACAACTTGACACAACTTTATTTAAAATTAATTATAAAGTGTAGAATTCTGGCTTTTGAAAAAGGTATAATTTATAACTATAAGTGTTTTTTTCAAATATTTTTTTTTAGATTTTAAGTCAATTTTTATAAAATTGCCCCTCCCGCTTAGACGAGGGGAGAAAAACCTTTCTCCACATAATAAAAAATGTTGGTTTTATATTTAGGTATATGACGACATTTGGTTTTGTGCTTCACTTTGACTAAAAAAAAGTCACCCAAATATGTAACAGAGCTGTAGGAAACATTTCGTTTTTATAATTTTAGTTATTACAAAAATATATGGAAACGTTTGATTACTTGTTTCCACTAAAATGCAAATTGATTTTTTTTAATAAATATTAATTGTATGTATATTTAATTATTTAAACTAATAACAAAACATTTTAATTTAAATAGATACCCATCTCGCTACGGTCTGTACCTAAAGGACAAGCCAACTGCTCCAAATTCCCTTATTCCTCTGGAATATGAACCCGAAGATAAGCTTCTTATGCAACTAAATAAGGGTAAGGATTATTAGTTAAACACTAAAAATTACGAATATGAACTCCAAAAATAAAACATAAAAACAACAATATAAAATGCTTCTCGTAGACAAACAAATTAAACCATCGTAGTGAAAATGATTTGTTAGGATACACATAAGTTTCTTAATAAATATATATAGCCTTAAAATAGCTTTGTTCTCAAAAAAAGTGTTAATTTTTTCACACTCATTGCTATCAATGAAGATTCAAATTTGTTTCAACAAATTTGTTCAGTTTTATTTCATTGGACCGATATACTCGAACATCATCGCTGAGAAGATGATGGTTTGTTTTTAAAACTCAACACGATTTATTTGTAAATGTTATATAAACAAAAAACCATATAATTGTTGAAACGATAATTTAAAACTGCAGTGATAATAAAATTGCATACAAAACAGCTTTATGTTATTCTTTTCTTTATATATTTCCTTACTGATTTTCATATAACTAAACAAAATGTATTATTTCAATTCATTTAAACGATTCTACATGTATATTATTTTGTATTTAATGTATTTATTTATTTTAAAATATTTTGTTTATACTGTGGTCCCTTTATAATCAACATCACTATAAATGTGTTGTGAATGTTCCTACTAATTTTGTGCAAGAACAATTTGTTCAAACATCGAAAGCTTGAATACATTGTTTAGTAAACAGAATACTAAAGAATTCTAATAAACTTAACACAATAGCTAAATTCTACTGTTTATATAAATGCTAGCGGTGTTTCATCACTTTCCAAGTTTTAATGTTAAGATTTCATTTCTAACTCTAATATAATAAAACAAATATCACGCTAAAACTAAAACTAAAACCACAGATGATAAATCGAAAATGGGCACCAAATGTTTGAATTAATTTAAATTAAGAAATTGAAAATGTAATTCACTTTATGAGTTTAAACATAAAAAGATATACAAACAAATATTAAAAAAAAACAACAAAAATTAAAAAATGTATGGACGAAATCATATTAAACTAAAAAATGTAATCTATTTAAAACAATAATAAATGTGTAAAATTCCATCAAAACATATTTACAGTTATTTTCTTTTGATAAAAATGTACTCAATTACTACAAAAAAGGAATAAAATATATATAATAATACACTATTAAAACAAAACATAAAACTTTGGTTGTTTGATTTTTAGATTTTTAACCATTTCTTTGCTTTGTTATCTCTCACAGATTTTGTTATAAAACATCATAAATAATGTATTGTTGTTGGCCTTAATTTTCATTTTTAACTCTAGCAAAATTTTTAATGTTAAAAGAAGTTTTTTTGTAAATATTAAGTACACTCATTGCTTTATATATCGATATTTTTGGATACTCCATTTACATCAATCGATTTTGAAACACAAATTTGTCTAAAAATTGAATTCCAGCCATGATATTAAATTTCAAACATTTCCAAGTCTACAATTAAGTTAACGTACATTGGTGGAAGTTACTTTTCGACAAACAGCGTATCTGAAACAGAATAAAGTCGCGCTAACGGTACTGCTCAATTTTACTATTCCGTTAAAAAAAAAACTTAGCAGGTTATCGTCAAAAATTATTGGTGTAATATTTTCCTTCAAAAAGTTTTCTTACGGTACTTGCATTTTACAGGTTACGGAGATTGGAAAATTATTCGATTGATGCCACTTAACTCTAAATATACAGGGTTATCCATTTTGCATTTTGTAAACGTAAATAAAACACATATAAAATAATTTTATTTCATAATATTTCTTTTTTAGTATAGAGTTTGAACGATGAAATTATGTGTGAAATACCACACCATTTAATGACCACCCACGAATTGTTGCAAGCGTCGATTTTTTTGAGATAATTTTCGACTACTTTTTTACACATATTGGGCGGTATCTCAGCCATAACTTGACGAATGTTGGTTTTGTAAGTGCTCAAGTGTTAAAGGTTTATCTGCAGAAACACGGTCTTTCGCGTAAGCCCACAAAAAAAGTCTAACGGTGTCAAATCGCATGATTTTGATGGCTAGTTGATATCGACACGACACCGAAGAGAAATTACGCGGCCAGGAAATATCTCTTGGAATGAAGCCGTATTCGCTTGAGTTCTGTGACATGTGGCAACGTCTTGTTGAAACCATATATGTATGTATTCTACAAGTCGTATTCTTCAATAGCAGGCAAAAAAGTCAATGATCATATGACCATAACGCTCTGCATTGAAGGTGGCACGAGTGCCATCGTCGTTTTCGAAGAAGTAAGGTCCAATCACACCTTCGGACCAAAGAGCGCACCAAACATTGACTTTTCGTGTATGAATTGGTCTCTCTTCAATTACTTGAGGATTCTCAGAACACCAAATAAGACAATTTTGTTTATTAGCATACCCACCGAGTGAGAAATGTGCTTCTTCGCTGATGAAAATGTTGTTCGAAAAATCGCCGTCCACCGCCTGTTGTTCAAGCACTCATTCGACGTATCTACGACGTTGTGAATGGTCAGCTGGATGTAGGTGTAGATCCAAATGCAAAATACGCCATAATGTGCCGTAAGACAGTCCTAATTCCTGAGAACGACGATTAATTGGCACATTCGGGCTTTCGGCAACACTTTCACTTACAGCAGCGATACTTTCAGTCGTACGAGCGAAACGATGATGCATAGGCCTTACAATATCTGTAACCAATCCAGTCCCTTCAAATTGCTTCACAA
The DNA here is from genome assembly GCA_951509635.1 of Eupeodes luniger. Classification (NCBI taxonomy): domain Eukaryota; kingdom Metazoa; phylum Arthropoda; class Insecta; order Diptera; family Syrphidae; genus Eupeodes; species Eupeodes luniger. The sequence goes on along the minus strand of OX608073.1, from coordinate 172,168,274 downwards.
TTTTGCTAATTGCTTGCGCAGTTGGACGATTATGAAAACAATAATCTCCTCTTAAAACACGAAATGTGGCTGTGGCAGAATCACCATTTTTGTAGTAGGTTTTCACAATATTTGTATGCGTTGTGCGATAGTTATGCGATCCATTTTCATAAATAATGTCGGACTTTCAACTGCAAAAAATGGTTTAACAACTTAGTTTGACAGATATCGAATTCCAGCCCTATACTTTGAAACCGCAAAATAGATAAGCCGTTATTACTTTCATAAGGAAGTAACAAAATACAACAAATTCAACAAAACGCAATAAAAGGAACAAGTAGGTGCGTAGTAGGGGAAAAAGAGGCAAAAAGAGAGTTAGAACCTAAGAGCACAGTAAGTGACATTTTGCTTTCTTTATTCTCTTTCTCAATATTTGCATTTGTTGAGTCATTCGATTACAGGTGTATAGTAGATTTCTGATTTGACGACACTACTAAAGGTATAATACTAGTACTGATTTTTTATTGTAAAGACGCTTAAATTGATGTGATTTTGCTAAGATTTACGTCTGTTTTAAATTTAAGATGAAAAAACTACCAAAATTGAAGAATCAAGTGTGACAAATCACAAAGCTTAAACGAATATAGACTAGAAGTAAAAACTGACAAAATAAGAACTTTTAAATGAATATTTCTTTCTCAAATATGGCACACAAAACTTCACACATCTCTCTTTCTCTCATTGTTATTTTTGTTACTTCATTTTTCAATTCTTTTTCTTTGTTTGTTTTGTGAGTATTGTTGTTTTATTCCTGTTTATATTGACATGTGCCTGATTGTCTGGTTTGTTCTACTTACTTTTATTGCATTTTAAAGTTATCTACGTCATTGCGACAAAGGGTTTTTAGAATTTGTTGGTTTTGGTTGTGTTATCACAGGTCAAATTATTCATTAATTGCTCAAGAAGGAAAACAAGTCTTTTATTTTCCCTAGAAAATAAAGTAAATAAATTTTGCAAAACCTTACAAATTGATTCTAATTATAAAATAACTACTTAATAAAAAGCATTAGAGGTCTAGAAAATTCTATCTTAATACCTATCGAACATATTATCATTTAAAAATGTTTCCTCAAATCACGAAGCAAAAAATATCTTATTAAATTAAATTACGTGCCCTGTGGTAACTCTGTTATAAAGATGCTTTTATTTTGAAGAATATTTTTTTGCACTACTTTTTCTGTCATGTGTATTGGGATGTTGGGAAGAATTGTTTTTATATATTATTTGGCTGATAGACGATTTTTTCGAATGCATTTCTTTTTAAAAGTATGGATCTATGTACATATGTATGTATATATGAAATCGATATGCACATGTAGGTATAGACAATTCTGTATATTGAAAAAGGAATTGGAATTTTCTGGTTGAGTCACATACATATGCACACGAATTTGTTTGCTTCTACTTTGAAGTCATTAGGTATGTAAAATATATTTTTGAGGGTATCTATTTGTGTTGGTATATATGTAAATTATCCAGGCTAACTTATAAACGATGTAGTGTTAAAATAGTGCATTTTGTAGTTATCCATAATCATTCCGTTTTTTATAAAATTATTAAAATATATAATAGTTACATATGTATAACGCGTCAAAAACATATAATCAATGCAGTGGGCTAAGAACAAGAAATTTTAAAATTTCTCCATATCAAACAAAAATCGAAATATTCTAGAACTTCAAAATTAATTTATTTTATTCATCTATGTATGTATGTATGTACATTGTACATACATATATAAAAATAAAATTGGACTCATTAAAAATATTATCTCATTTATTTTTAAAAGATAAGGTACCTAAACAGACCCCAGTTAACCTATCCTACACTGGTAGATATTAGATACATGACAGACATACATATGTATATGTACGAGGTAGGTGCTCGTTACTATTTGTTTTGTAATTGTTTTTTTATTTTTCGTTCATTTAAACTCTCTTATAAATTTGGCCGACAATTTAAAAGAAGTAGGTAGGTGGGTACATATACATATGTACTAAGGTGCTTATCAATATTTAGGAACAACCTGCATAATATTCGTATTTCGAGCAAATTGTTATTATGTGTACAGTGTAATTAGGCTAAGGTTTAGTAGGTATTCAACAAAATTGTGGTTTAGCTTTATAATTTTCAAAATTAATAAAGTTGCGTGCATCGTTTGAAATAATAATATCTAGGTAGGCGCCTGCTTATGTTCCTGCTACATATATTTACCGACTTACAAGAAAACAAATTTCATATTCTTTCATAATAAACCAAAACCAATCAGTCCAGAACTCCAGACCCAAAAATATTTCCTTATTTACGTGTCCACCAATTCACATCGTAGTAAAAAACTTTGTAAATCAACGCAACGGTCAATTGAACAAAAATAAAATCGTTTTCTTTTATTCTTTGTCTCAAATATTAGATAGCATAGGATACTATGCAGTATGCACTCAAAAGCAATAACAAATTTCAACAAAAATGTCATCCCTAGCACACACAAAAACTCCTTATAGGGGCTTAACGGATAGACTAGCAAAGAAAAAAAATATTTTAGACAGAGCTTTGAATTCTATATTAAGGATCTATTTTTGAAGCTTTTTAAAATAAAGCTTTAGTTGTTTATTTACACAAAACGCAGAATAAGTTGTCTGCTATAAATCATATTTGTACATGTCTTCTTCGAATCTTCAGTTTGATATTTCAAAAAACACCAATATGCATTTTTAATATTTTCATTTCCAAATTGGTGCTACGTCTACTGAAAACCAAAAGTTAGCTGTGGGCATATATATGTATGTACATAATATATGTAGTTGTTTCTCAAATTGGATAGCCGAGTATCCTGAAAATTTTGGGTTAGCTCAAGACTTGATTTTGACAAAAAGTTACAACAACACAAACCTATCCAATTAACTTTGGATTGATCCTCAAACGCTACCTTTATTTGTGTCTCCTAGATTCAAAAACGACGTGTTCCACTTTTTCTAGTTTTGAGATATTGAAAAAAAAAAACGTTTGTAGAGACGAGGCCTTAGTAAAAGTAGAAATCGATTTCTTTTTATGTTTTAGCTTAGATCTTCAATCCTTATTGTATTGCTTATCATTTGGCTTTGGCAGTCCAAACGTCTTTGAAATATTTAACAATGCATTTTGGAATAGTGTTGTTTTGAAATTCATTGAATGGAATAGATGCATTTTGAAATTTTCTTTTCGGAAAAGTTTGTTTTTGAAAAGGTTTAATAAATAAGTAATTTAAATTAAAGAAAAACATTAACAAACAAAAATTATTATTGATAATAATAAGAATAATGAGTATCTATAGTTCAAATTAAATCCTGATGGCTACATCTGGTTCATAAGGTCAGCTTCGATGTTGTCTTCAACATGAGTTTTATTATTTACTTCGATATCCTTACAAAAATTCAGCAATTGTAAAGATTTCCAATTGCATCCAAAGTGTTTTTGGAGTAAATTATCAACGTCATTAAGCTTTGCATCCTTTAATTTTACACCTAAATGGAGTCTTTTTGGAGCCATGAAAGAAAAAAGATTGCCCTTCTTTGTGCTTGGTTTTGCTTCTCCAATATCTGACTTATAAAAGGGTTCACCCAAACGCCAATTAAACCTAGTTTTCCTCTTTTTAAAATAAATCTTTTTGATGCGTTGAATTTAAAATGCTAAGCGGATGGTGGCTTCGTAAATTTTAAAATTTCATCTTTAAAGCCTAAACCCGGACATTCATCAGATCCCAAGTTCAGTACAGTTCCGTGTTCCTGGTAAATGGACAAATACTCATCAACAGCCACGATGGTTTCCTTAGCTTTAAATTTTTTCTCAATTTGAGCAAACACTCTATCAGGTGGTATGTAGGAGTGCCCAGAAAGGGGGAAAATCAATTCGACGGAGTTAATGTGACGTGGTGCTCTATTTGCCAGCCAGTACTCACACATTTGGAATACATTTGTTTTGATTCAAAAAAAAAAAATTGAATTTACTCTGGAATAGAGCTACTTTGTTTCAAAACAGGAATATAGTTGTTTTGATTCAAAAATGCCTACTTAATACGTTGTTTTTGATTCTAACCCTAGTATTCAAAACAAAATATCTTTGGAATAAGAAAACTTTTGAAAGTTTCAATCACATTGAAAGATAGATTTCAAAAAAATGAAGAAAACTGCGTCGTTAACTTTGTTTTCTAGAAAAGCGGAATACGTTGCTTTTGATTTTAGGAGACACATTTGCTATAAATATAAGGATAATGTTGCATATAAACTTTTACCACATTACGATCATTGTACCAACTCCTTTTTCAATTTCGTGTGGTTGAAACTTTCGGTGAATAATTCACTTTTGTCCAAACCTGGACAGTATTTCGACTTATGGCTATTTGTATACTCTGTGTCTATCGGACTATTCAAAGAATTGTCTTATTGTATCCTCACACTAAAATCGTTATTAGGGGCGTACCTATCCAATGTTCACAATTCTTCGTGGCTTCTCCATTCGGGCCACATAGAATGCATGCTGAATTTAACCGTCTTACTCATCTTGTCAATGAGCCTATTCGAATAATAAGTACTTACTTACTTAAGGTGGCTCTACAGTCCGGGACGGACTTGGGCGTCAACTAACATGCGTCTCCAGCCAGCTCGGTTCCTATATAGCTGTCTCCAGTTACGCACGCCAAGTTTGTCGCGGTCTTCCTCTTCTGCACCGTCTCTCGGGATTGGATTCGAAGACTTTTCGGGCTGGAGTGTTGATGCCTGTTCGCTCTACATGAGCAATCAAAGTCGTTGTACAGCCCGTACAGTACGTCGTTGTATCTTCTCCTCCACTCTCCATCTATGCAGATGGGACCAAAAATCACCTAAAGAATTTTTCTCTCGAAGCATCCTAAGGCGCTCTCATCTTTCTTTGACAAGGTTCAGGTCTCAGCGCCATAAATGAGAACCGAAATGATGAGTGTCTTATATACGGTGATTTTAGATGCTGGAGAAAGGATTTAACTTTAACTAGTCAATTGCTTTTTAAGTCCAAAGAAGCAGCGATTTGCAAGATTTATTCTTTGTTTGATTTCAGGGCACGAGTACGATAACTTTGGCGCCAAGATATAATAACGGTTTTTGATAAAAAGGCTTAATACAAGCATTTTCTACTATGGGAGGGCGGGGTCTATCTCCCCCCGTTTAGGCGGTAGGGGCAATTTAAAAAAATTATTATTTAAAATGGAAAAAATAATTAAAAAATAACGGTGATACTTAAAATTAAGTTTTATAAATTTTTTTTAAAGCCAACATTCTGTTTTATTAGCCAGTTTTTAATTCAAGTCAAAACTATGCGTAGTTTTTAAAAAATTTAATTTTAAACTCAAAATTTGAGTAAAAAAAGTAAAAAAAAAAAGGTTAAAAGTGGGAGATAGACCCCCCTCCCATAGTAAAAAATGCTTGGTTTTAACTGTTCTATACAAATCCGTCATTAAACTTTGTCGCCAAAGTTATTGTACTCTCCCCGATTTCAGCGCTGGTGTCGTTGTCTGTATTAATAGCGGTGCCTAGGTAGACAAAGTCCTTAACTACCTCAAAGTTAAAGCTGTCCATGGTGACGTTTTGTCTAATACGTCTTAAATCTTTTTTGACATCAATTGCATCGGTGACATCTTTTCTGACCTTGATATAGCAGCGTGCATTCTCCATCGTCATTCTGCACAAACGGATAAGTTTGACAAGGATGCCAAAACTAGACATTGCTATGTATAGGAAAGCTACTACCCACGCGGCTAGGCGTTTTCTCAAATGACTTGCAGATGCTGCATGGATGAGGAAGAGGAGGAAACAGTTTTTCACCTCCTCTGTATATGTCCTGCTCTAGCTCAAAACCGCAAGAACGATCTAAAATTCTAAACGATCTCAAGATCCTTCGATTCCGTCCACCTGTCTGTCTGTCCTGGCCCCTACAGCCCAAAGCATTGGGTCGATCGACTTAACATTTCGAAATTAAAGTTTTGAGCCATTTCGAATTAGGTGGTTTTTTTCATTTTTTGAAGACTAAAGTCCCCATACAAATGTATTGGTCAAAAATCAATTTTCTCAGAAACTACCCGATAGATTTTTTTTTAATTTTCCTAAATTGTTTGTTCTTGATTTTGCTTCTTTCAATATAAAAAAATTTTGTTGGTATTGCTCCCAAAGGGTACCCTCCATAGAACCGTTATTTTGTTTGTAAGTTTTTTCAAGAACTTATCAACCAATTTCAATAATTTTTTTTCTGCACAAGCTTTTATACAGTCTTAATAAAATTTAATGATCAAAAATGTCATTGTCAGCGCACATTATTTTGAGAGTGAAGTTATGTCTTGTCATTACATTGACAATTTAAAAAAAACATATTTGTTTTTTTATTCTTTTTTTTCTTTATTTTATTTTATTTCATTCTATTTTATTTATTTCAATTATTAATAATTATACAATTTTATTTCCTAAAAGTAAAGCCGCTGTCTTGAGCGTGGCTGCACTTTACAGTTAGCTTGTTGGATTAGAACTAAACTTACAAATAATTAATCCTACCTAGTGAACTATTCCACATAATATTTATCAAGACGCAAAGTGCTTCCCGTGGGAGAAGAATGCACTTGTTTACAAAATATTCATATTTCACTTTGAATAAAATGAAATATGAGTATTGTTCTTTTTCGTTTGTTGGCTGTAAGGGAAAAGGGGGTGTATCCGTTTGTGGATAGGTTTTGCTATGTTAGCAAAAATGGTGGGAAACCGTTATGGCTTAAGTTAAACTACCGTTAGGCAAGAGGGCGTGTTCAGAGGTGAAGGGAATTAAACTATTGACAAAGGGTGTAGGAAAGGGTACCGGGATTACCGTTGTAGGTGACGTCTCAGACGTAACTCCTCCCCGCTTACGATTCTGCTCCGGAGAATCAATGTTTTGAATGTTAACTTTAATTTTAGTTTTATCTTTGGAATTTCTATTAAAAATCAAAATGAAAGCAATTAAAATTGAAATTATTAACAAAGTTGTTCCAAAATTTATAGACATGTGCGTAATATTTTTAGTTTTAATTTCTTCGATAAGTTTACGATTTTCTAAATGTTTTGTTTGTAGGTCTTCTGTGGAATAATTCATTACAATGTTTTTAATGGTAATATTATTAAAATTAGGAATAACTAAATTATCATATGTTACAAAATTTTCGTATTTTATATTGTTTATATTTAGTTCACAATTCTCGAATCGTAATAAATTGTTTCCCATGATATTTAAAGCATATTTGTTACAATTTTGTAGTACTTGTGTATAGGGAATACTTTTGGTTACTATAATATTATTTTGTATCTGTTTGATTTCTATTTGTTTATTTTCTTTATAATTACATTTGGGATTTTCTTTAAAAATCTTTGAGATGAATTAAAGGTTTCACTCCTCGGGTTAAATTTTAAAAAAACTTTATTTAAAATTTCAACTTAAAAATATTATACAATTCTATTTATTTGGTATAGTATAACTGAAGTTGATGACCGCCGAATTAAGAGTGATCATCCAAGTGTATCTCATCGATACTCAAAGTCACATTCGAGATGACGATAAAATGCTTATTGCGTATTGCGTATTACATATTACATCCGATCGATGTTTATGTTAATCTAGAATGAAAAGTAATATCCGATCGATGTTTATGTTTATCTAGAATGAAAAGTAATTTGATATTACTGTTTGTTTTTGTTTCTTAAGCTTATGGCTTGGATTGATGACTGTTGCAAGAAATGTGGAAGTTAACTCCCCCCTTACTTCTGTAGTGATCGTCCCGATCGCTCTTCAATTTTAATATTGGTTTCTTGTAAACATTTTTCCATCATCATCTCGAAAGCTATTTTGTTTTTATTTTGTTTATTTAACTTATACATTTTTAATAGTTTCACTACTATAATAATGCTTATGAATAATGAAATGTTTATTGTGATACCCCATAACATTGGGTGTTTTTTAATATCTTCAATATATGGTTTGACAAGATCTATATTAGAGAACTTTAATTGTTCGTTATTTGATTCTAAGTATTTTATGATATTAATTTCTATTGGTACATTTTGTTTGATATGCTTTACAATTTTTGTTTTTTTATTTTCATATTGTATAGAATTTATGGTCACATTGTTTTTAAAATGAATGAGGTATGTACCCTTGTATACTTTTTTATTTATTGTGGTTTCTCCACTTACAAAAATTATGCCATCTTTAATTATTTTTACATCCGGATTATTCTCTTTTATTTTGTGGCAGTTTGCTTTATTATTATTTAATAAATCCGTTAAACAGTTTGTTTCATTATTAACTCTACAATATATGTTATTTAATTCTGTCTTACAATTTGCCATTTTATACTTCTTATCGCATAACACTACTTGATTTGGTAATTGTAATTTTCCATCGCCTACATTAATGCTTTCTACAATAAACTTATTATTTATTTCTTTAACTAAAGGATATTCTATGTAAATCAATATTATTTCTCTTTGTTGTACAATTTTAAAATCTGATGCATCTAAAACATCTGTTATAGAGATTGGCATTGTTTCTGTCCGTAGAATTTTATCGAGATCTTCTATATTCAAAATTACTGTGTTTAAAATGTCATTTTTACTTAAATTAATTGTATTAATAATTTCCCTTAAATCTTCAATTATTAACCTTAAAATGAGTGCATCTTCTTTGTCAATACTGTTGTCTTCACTAGATAGTTTTTTTATTGCGTAAAATATTTGTGAGTTTGTTTGGTATTGTTTGTTGTTAGAATCTATAAGTTCTTGTAATTTTGTTTCGATTCTTATTTTATCGTCATGGTCTGGACTTCCTGATATCCATTTCCATAATGTTCCGAGTTCATTTATTCCTCGTCTAACTCTATCTCTGATTATTAGTTGGTTAAGTAATTTATTTGCTGTCTCAATATTAGTTAAGGATTCTTTTGTTAGTCTTATACTCTTTCCTTTAATTTCTTCTAATATATCTTTGTAATAGGTTAAATTTATAACATGATAAATGTCTCCTGTTTGGTCATATAGTGCAGCAGGTCCGTCCTCTATAAGAATGTATTCCTCTGTGCTATAATTTGTTATTTGCATTTGAGCAAATATTGTGGCTAGTAATGCCAAAAATACTAGTATGACACTTTTAGTCATCTGAAATAAAAAAAAAATATTCTATTTTTTTATGTTATCTTTATGTATTATTCTGTTTTTGCTATCGATAATAATTCTTCCTTTATCTTCTTTAACAATTCTTTTCTTATACAAAGGTTTCACCTTCCCCTGTCTACGAGTTGATTTCTCATGAACTTTTTGTCCTGGTTTAAATTTAACCTCTGTCCTGTTTGAATTGAAGTACGAAAGAGTTTTGTTCTGTTTATCTTTTAAAACATCGGTCAATGAAATATATTTTTCAAAATTATGAAAAACATCTATGGGTTGTAGGTTTGTCACAGTATGAATTGATTCATTGTATTTTTTTACTACGAATGGCATTATGTCTTTAGTTTCTGCTTGCATTTCTGATTTTGTAATGCGTATGAGTTCTGTAATTGTACTATGAACTCTTTCTATCATACCATTCGTTTTGCTATGATTTGGGGCAACTTTTTCGTGTTTTATTCCTAACCTTTCTAATTCTAATTGTGCTGATGGAGTGCAAAATGTTTTTTCATTATCTGTCACCAATACCTCGACTCTTCCTTTTATATCACTTTTTGAATTCTTTATTTAAGTTAGATTTCCTGTTCTATGAACATACTTCTCATGATCTGTTGGGTATATTTCTTCCCGTTTGCCTCTCACTGTTTTAATTTTGAGTAGGACTACTGTTTTGAAAATGTTCGATTTTTTTTATATAAAAAAAAACTTTCACTTAATACAGATTGTTTTAAACTTATGGTCTGTATTTTTCACTTGGCCAAGGATCACTTCGCGAGAAGATACTTTTCCTTTTCTCTTCTTTGGATGCAATATTTTGCTTGTTGTAGTATAAAAAAAATTAATTGGTGTCACTAGTATTAAACTTGTTCACTAAATTTTTAACAACAATTTATAGGCAAAAATAGAAGTGTCCCTGCTCGGGCGCCAATTAAAGGTTTCACTCCTCGGGTTAAATTTTAAAAAAACTTTATTTAAAATTTCAACTTAAAAATATTATACAATTCTATTTATTTGGTATAGTATAACTGAAGTTGATGACCGCCGAATTAAGAGTGATCATCCAAGTGTATCTCATCGATACTCAAAGTCACATTCGAGATGACGATAAAATGCTTATTGCGTATTGCGTATTACATATTACATCCGATCGATGTTTATGTTAATCTAGAATGAAAAGTAATATCCGATCGATGTTTATGTTTATCTAGAATGAAAAGTAATTTGATATTACTGTTTGTTTTTGTTTCTTAAGCTTATGGCTTGGATTGATGACTGTTGCAAGAAATGTGGAAGTTAACTAGATGCAATCATCTTTTATTGTTTTTAAATCTTTGATTTTTATTGTTCCGTTTTTATATTCATAGTTAAAATGTTCATCTGTTATGAACTTTTCATAAGGTGTAACTAATTCTAAATTGTTTCGATTGTCGAGGTGTAACTAAATCTAAATTGTTTCGATTAGGAATCGGTTCTATAATGATCTTGTTAAAATTGACAGTTGAGTAATTTGGTATTAATACTATAAATATAATTTGGTTTTCATGGATAATAACAGTGTTTTTGATATGCGGTAATTTTCGTTCAGTCCTTCTATTAAATTTTGATTGTTCTTCTGATTTGTTTCCAAACTTTGCTTTATTTCTATTTCGTCGTCGTAGTCCATAGTTCCTGCTAAATATTTTAGTCCTGTTCCTACTATATTAAGTAAACCTCTTTTAGTTTTGTGGTGTCCTAGAAGATTTTCTACTTCTTCTGTTAAAAGTTTAAAGTTATGTGTTATTGTAGGGTACTTGTTCATAAGGTCTAGTTTGTTTATATTATGTTCTATTATGTCTAGATTGTCCGTCCATGAAGTTAGATTTATGCTGTGTAAGATTTTTGTGTATCCAATAATGATTGGAATTGTTTCGTCTCTAATTGTTATGAAGCCGTTTCCTCAATTTAAATTTTGTACGTCTAATTTTTGTCCGTTTGTTAGTGTTAATGTAAATAGAAGTGTAAGTAGTATCTAAAAAAAAATTAGGTGTTTTCATATTTATAATTACGTTTAATCTGTGATTTATAGAATTTGCTTTCTTTTTCATCTATGACGTGATCTTTGTCTAACAGTCTGGTGTTTGCTTTCTTGTGTATAGGTTTGAGTTTGTTACCTGCTCTATTTTTTAAGTATTGTTGTGCACCTTGGGTAAAATTAATGTCTTGTCTGTCTTTATTGATTTTATTGATATATTTTTCTTTATTTTTAGTAACAAATTCTATGATTTTAGGATATTCTGTATTAGGGATATTTCCGTTTAGGAAATCGATTAGTTTCTTTTTGGTAGTTGAATGGATGGTGTTATTATAGATTTGAACTGCAGTCAGAACTTTGTTACGTAAAGTGTCCTTATTGTTTTCGTCATATGTTCGAATATGTTCGTTCAAGGTTGAATGAAACCTTTCTATGTCAGAGTTTCCTGTTTTTTGATATGGAGTTGTAATCAGTGGCGTCTTTAGGCATGGGCCCGGTGGGCCAGGGCCCAGGGCCCCGCAATTATTTGGCCCCCAAATCCACCAACTCAAAATGAATGAATTTATACAAGAATTATATAGAAAACGAATAAGGTTAGTAGACAGTAACAGAAAAACAAGTTTCATTTTACTCGTTCCGTTAAAATTCTCCTCCTCAACATCTTAAACTTCAACAACAACAACATGAATCTTTAATCATACACCTGCACACTTTGTCAACATTATTTTTACAACTCTGCTTTCGTTCTACTCTACAGTTTTGCACACATGTTGGCTTTTCAACTCACTCCATAAACAAACACAAAGTTGTCCCATGATGAGTTGCGAAATGATGAGTTGTACCATGATGAGTCGGATAGAACAATTTTGAATATTTGGCTGACACAATCTTGACATTTCTGGAAAATCATGATATTTCAATAGAGGATTGTTGAGGACAAAGCTATGATAATGTGTCTAATGTCGGGAGATGCAGTTAACGCGCTCCATCATGGTTATAAGCAAATTAATGAAGTTTGACAACTTACTTTTCGAGATCCAGAGCAAGCTCCAGACATAAAAAGCGAAGCGCTAAGCCTGTCTAAGAACATTTCAAAACTGGAGTTCCTCATTTTAACAGAAATTTGGAGCACAATATTAGAAAGAATTCATAAAACCAGCAAGAGCCTTTAAAAAGAAACAATAACGATTAACTTTGCTGCCAATTTGCTTTGTTCACTATGTTCTTTCATAAATGATCTAAGGGAGAATTTTGATACATTTGAAGCGTGTGCCAAAATTCAGAATCCGGATGCTAATTATAAAGATTTAATGCAACGAAAAATACATAGTACGAAGTTCGCGTGCCACATATTTTGATGGTCCTGCACCATCCGTCCAGCTAATTGTTAAAGAAAAGTTTTAAATATCAACTATTTTTCCAATTATTGACACTTTTACTTTGCAATTAAAAATACGATCCAATTGTTATCAAGAAATTAATGCATTGTTTGTCTTTTTTTGTCGATTGCAATATTTGACTTCAGTGGAGTTGCAAAATTCTTGCGAACAGTTTTCAAAAAAATACCATAGCGGTGTTAATGCAGAAGAACTTCAGCCTGCACCTCGAATAGTATTTAAAAGAATTCAATAAAGATATAAATGAAGATCTTATTACAATATCAAAATTGTTCAGTCTAATTGCAGTGGATAAAATTGGGAACACATTTCTAAATGTAGAAACTGCCTGTAGAATTTTTTTTATCTTTGATGGTTTCAAACTGCAGTGGAGAGCGTTCATTTTCGAAATTGAACCGGATAAAAAATGAACTTCGAAGCATAATGCTACAAGATAGACTAAACAGCTTGTCAATTTTATCAATTGAAAATGAATTACTGCAGGAAATTGAATTTGATGACTTAATTCATGATTTTTCAACTGACAAAGTCAGGATAGTATGCCTTCAATAATATTTTATTGTATACTTAAACTTACATATATATATGTATATATATAAAAAACAAATCAAAAAAAATATAAAGAAATAAACTTACATAAAATTAAAAAAAAATATATAAAAACATTAGAAATCAACCAAAAAACCAATAAAAATTATCAAAAACCAACTATAAAGAAAAATGTTCAACTATTGAAGGTAAATTCAAAAAATTATAAAAGTATAAAAATATCTGTTTTATGTTTTATTTAGTTCTTTTTAAAAAGTAAAAATATTAAAAAAAAAAACACAAATTCATTTCAAAATTATTTTTTTTAACGTATATTTTACCTACTTTTTTTGGCCCCCAAATCCTATTGGGCCCAGGGCCCCCAAAAGTCTAAAGACGCCCCTGGTTGTAATATGTAATTGAACGTTATTTTCTTTAAGAAATTTTTTTATAACTAATGAAGAAAAACCTGTTTCTCCATCGGTGATAATTTTTTCTGGGTAACCAAAATTTGTAAATCTGTTTTTTAAAGTATTTAGTAGGGCTGGCCATGTTCTATGCTTTATTTCGTACACGTTCACATGTTTTGTGAATTTGTCTATCATGGTGACATACATAAGATTAATGTTAGCGTACCAGATGTCTATGTGAATAATTTGGTTGGGTTTGTCGGGTGTTTGTGTAATTTTTAAAGGGATTTTATTTGGTGACCCTTCATATTTACTTTTGTTGCAAATTTCACAATTATTAATAAATTTTTGTATTGCTATTTTAAGATTTGGGCTATAGAATGTGTTTTTAATTTCTTCATAGGTTTCATTTACTCCACGATGATTAAATGTTTTGTGTGTATTGTTTATGACGTTAAGGACTTTTTCTTCGTCATCTAAATCTCCTAAAAATTTGGTACACTTCATTATTTTTAATAGTTTATTTTTACTAAAGTATTTAACATATATATCCTGGAATTTTGCGAACAAATGGTCATTCCTTGAAAAAACTCCAACTATTCCTTTGGGAGGAATGAATTTTTTCATTATATCTATTATAAGCTTTTCATTGAAGTTTTTCATTTCTACAACAATTCTTTTTTTTTGAAGGGGTAATATGTTTTGTGGTTATTTACGTTTTTAGTTTCATTTAAAATAATTTGGGTTTTGTAAATGTTGACAGGGGAGTCAATAATGGGAATATGGTCACTGCTGTCTTCGCGAGCGCTATAGATAGTAGCTATAAGAGATTGGTTGTCTATTTCGTTTTCATTATTTTCAGTATTTTCAGTTTGGTTTTCACTGTAATGCATTTCTAATCTGGATAAACCATCGGCAATTACGTTTTCTTTGCCTTCAACATATTCTACGTCAAAGTTATATTCTTCTAGCTTGATCTTCCATCGTTGTAATTTGACATTGGGTTCTTTGAGCGAACTGAGCCAAACTAATGGACGATGATCGGTTTTTACGGTAAATTTTCTGCCATAAAGGTATAGTCTAAAATATTTAATTGAGTCAACGATAACAAGTAACTCTTTTTCAATAGTCGAATACCGTGTCTCATGTTCATTGAGGGTACGACTATAGAAACAAATAGGGTGATTTTCCTGACTTAAAACTCCACCAATGGCATAATTGGATGCATCTGTTGTAACGGTGAATTTTTTTAAAAAGTCGGGATATTTAAGGATAGGTGCGGATGTAATCAATGTTTTTAAATTTTCAAAGCTTATATAATCCTTATTTTGTAAATCTATTTTTGCATTTTTTTTTAGAAAAAGAGTCATGGGTTTAGCGACTTTGCCATAATCTCTTATAAATTTACGAAAATATCCCGTGATACCGAGAAAAGCACGTATTTGTTTAATGGTTTTGGGTAAAGTATAGTTTTGAATCGCAGCAATTTTGTTCGGGTTAGGCTTGATTCCGTTAGTAGTCACAATGTGTCCTAAAAACTCGGTTTCTTTTTTCAGAAACTCGCTTTTGTCTAACTGAACCTTGAGATTTACTTCCTTTAACCTAGTAATATTTTCTTTATCGAAATAATATGTTCTTCGAGACTTGTGGAAAATATTATAATGTCGTCTAAGTAGACAAGACATATTTTCCCTATGAATTCGTGCAGAACGGAATTCATTAACAGCTGAAACGTCGCAGGGGCGTCTTTCAAACCGAATGGCATGCGAACGAATTCGTAATGACCATGATCGGTTGAAAAGGCAGTTTTCTTAATATCATCCTCTGCAATCTCGATCTGATGGTGATGGAAACCTTTTGCCAAATCGAGGGTTGTAAAATATAATGATTAATGACCTTCCAAGCTTATCGAATATGTCATCTATATTTGGGATAGGAAATTTGTCATCGATCGAGACGTTGTTTAATTTCCTATAGTCAATTACGATTCTCCATTTTTTTACGTGAGATGCATCTTCCTTTTTCGGAACTATCCAGATAGGGGCAGAGTATGGGGAACTGCTCGGCCGAATAATACCTTGGCGCAGCATCTCATTAATTTGAGATTTTACTTCGCTCCTATGTATTTCTGGATATCTGTAACTCTTCGTATAAATCGGGATATCGTTAATTGTTCTTATTTCGTGTTTTATTGCGTTGGTGAATGTAAGATCACTTCCTTCTTGGTAAAATATTGATTTGAATTGAGAAATAAGGTTCGTGATTTCTTTTTTCTCTTCATCGTTGAGGTGACTTATCCTTATCTGATCCAAGATTAGATCTGTTTTTGTTTCTATGTGGTGTATTTCATGTAGTAAAGTTTTAGGTATGGTTTTTTCGTATTCGTCTGAGTTTATTGTTGTAATTACATTTATTTCTTCTTCATGTTCGTTGGAGCAAATTGGAATTTTCGTTTCCTGTGTTATTAATAACTTTTTATCCAAATCAATAACAGCTTTGATTGGGAGCAATATATTATTACCAATCAAACCGTCATATACATCATGAAATTTATGTTCGAGAAATTCCGCTGTTTTGTTCAACTTGCCGAATTCTTCGAACAGAGGTATTTTTACTTTTTTAAACGCGTATATAGGTGAGCTTGCTGTTTTTATTTCAACAGGCTTGTCTAATTTTGCTTGCCTTTTTGGGTGGCATAACCCGGGGTTAAGAATACTGGTCTCTGACCCGGTATCGATCAGTATTCTTAGTTTGTATTAACTTTGTTTAGTTCTTATTACTAAATAGGGAAGTCGCCCTGAAGGCTTTCTTCCTGAAAATCCTTAATGTCGTTAAAAGTGTTAATTTGTCTTTGGTAGGATGCGGATAACGTATCCATTGGTTCGCTTTTATTGTTATTATTAGAGTAAGTGCGGCAAATGTGGCCTACGTAGTTAACATGGCCTATAGCGGTATTTCCCAAACCGGAAGCCGGAGCGAAAAAAAAATGTTGCATTACGAACACGTTTAAACCGGTTTAGCCTCAGTCTTTCGTGCTTAATGTGGCGCGACGGTTTTGAAAGATATACGGGCACTTTGTTTTTTATTACTTTGGTTGTAATTATATATGGCCCATCCTGGGCCATATTTAACACCAGGTAGGCGATATTTGCCGCAATTTTTTTTAATATAATTTATGAAGTTCCTTTACGTTTTTGTTTTTAACTTTTTGTTATGTTTATTTTTTTAGTTAAAGTTTTTAAAAGCTGAATTAAAAATGTTTTGTTAGACTGTTAAAAAAAAATAAATGAATTAGACTTAAGTTTATGGTTTTATTTAAAAAAATGTTAAGGGTGGGCCATATTTGCCGCACTTACTCTATTACTTGTACCTGAGTTATTGTATCTGTAAGTTCCTGAGTTGTTATTTGATTAGTCCTATATTGGCCTGAATTGTTATTGATGTAACTATAGTTATTGTTATGGTTTGGAGAACTTTGTGTTTGTCCTGAGTTTCTAGAGTTTCTGTACTGTGTAGAATTGTTATTGTAGTTGTTGTTATAATTTGAAAAGTCTCGTGTCTGTCCTGAGTTTCTAGAGTCTCTGTACTGTGTAGAATTGTTATTGTAGTTGTTGTTATAATTTGAAAAGTCTCGTGTCTGTCCTGAGTTTCTAGAGTCTCTGTACTGTGTAGAATTGTTACTAATTGTTCCTGTATTATTGTTAGTATTGGAATTATTTCTAAATACTCCTGAATTATTATTAGAATAATTATTCCTAAATGCACTTGATTTATTTATATTATTGTAATTATTATTATTATTAATTTTTGTGTAAGCATAGCCAGATTCGTGTAATATATCCATGGCTTGTTCTAGAGTTTTTGGTTGCCTGCAAATTAGGATACCTTTTATTGGCTCAGGTATCTTGCTTGTGAAGAGCCTTAGCGCCATGTCACAGTTTCTTTTTATATCTATGGATGCTAATGTAGTTTTCTCTTGTAATGTTTTATTGTTCAGTCTTCTTAATGACATTTTTATTTTGTAGTAAAAATTTTGGCAATTGTCATAAAATCTAAGCCCTCTTAAGTCGTCGTATAGTTGTTCTATGGTCTTCTTATCGCCAAAATATTGTAATAGTACTTTTTTTATTTCCTCCCAGCTCTGGGCACAATTGTTTATTTCAATTACCTCCCGAGCTTTCCCTATTAGTTTACTTTTTATTATATCAGAAAGATAAACTGACTACTGTTGTCAAATTTACTAAGATGTGTGTTAACCCTATCTAGGAGTTCTAAAAAGTTAGTCAAATTGTCATGGTTCCCATTGTATGTGGGTAAATTGTTGAGATATTTAATGGGATCTAAGTTTAAAACTAGAGGTCGACTTACGCCTACTGCGCCTGTTGCTGCCGCTGCCTCTGCTGCGGCCGCTTCTGCTGATCTTGTTGTTGGTGGGCTCATCTTGTTGATTATATTTTTATATCGCTGAATAAATTTGACAGTTCTTCTATGTCCATAAAGTATATTTTTGTTACAACATACAAATTTTTTTTTTTTTTTATAATTAAATTTTATTTTTATTTTTTTGTTTTGGGATTGCACTCTCTCAAACAGATTTTTCGTAGTATGTTTATAAAATAATAAGGGTGACACTTTTTCGCGCTATTAAAAAAAATGGTAATGCACTTTTACGCACTTGTATTGTTGTTAGATAAAGATTTGCACTTTTTCGCGCTATTTAAAAAATTTGTTGTGTATTTGTATGCACTTTCCATTGAATTTGTACTTAATCGCACTTTATCGATCGCGTTGTTTGTGTTGTTCGTTTTTGTTCGAACTTATTATCGAGATTTTCCATCGAATTTGCACTTAATCGCACTTTATCGATCACGTCGTTTGTTCTTGTTCGAACTTATTAACGATATTTTCTATCGAATTTGCACTTAATCGCACTTTATCGATCGCGTTGTTTGTTCTTGATCGAACTTATTAACGAGATTTTCTATCGAATTTGCACTTAATCGCACTTTATCGATCGCGTTGTTTGTTCTTGTTCGAACTTATTAACGAGATTTTCTATCGAATTTGCACTTAATCGCACTTTATCGATCGCGTTGTTTGTTCTTGTTCGAACTTATTAACGAGATTTTCTATCGAATTTGCACTTAATCGCACTTTATCGATCGCGTTGTTCGTGTTGTTTGTTCTTGTTCGAACAGACCGACTGCGCCAGTTATGTCTTGTCATTACATTGACAATTTAAAAAAAACATATTTGTTTTTTTATTCTTTTTTTTTCTTTATTTTATTTTATTTCATTCTATTTTATTTATTTCAATTATTAATAATTATACAATTTTATTTGCTAAAAGTAAAGCCGCTGTCTTGAGCGTGGCTGCACTTTACAGTTAGCTTGTTGGATTAGAACTTAACTTACAAATAATTAATCCTACCTAGTGAACTATTCCACATAATATTTATCAAGACGCAAAGTGCTTCCCGTGGGAGAAGAATGCACTTGTTTACAAAATATTCATATTTCACTTTGAATAAAATGAAATATGAGTATTGTTCTTTTTCGTTTGTTGGCTGTAGGGGAAAAGGGGGTGTATCCGTTTGTGGATAGGTTTTGCTATGTTAGCAAAAATGGTGGGAAACCGTTATGGCTTAAGTTAAACTACCGTTAAGCAAGAGGGCGTGTTCAGAGGTGAAGGGAATTAAACTATTGACAAAGGGTGTAGGAAAGGGTACCGGGATTACCGTTGTAGGTGACGTAACTGTGAGACATGTTTATGGGTATGCAATCAGATTATTCAACAATGCTTTAAGATCTCTTTTCGAAATTTAATGATCTGATTTTTTAAATTTCGACAAAAAGTCAAGAGGCAATTTATTGCTATGAGAAATAAAAAAGGTGTAAACAGATTGCTGAAGTAGGGGTTTGTAGTACGTTGTTTAAAAAGGGAAATATTTTAAGATAAAATTTCTGCAGGGTGGTACGATTTAAAAAAAAATTATTTAATAATAAAATTTTAAAATTTTCATAAACAAATCATATATTTAAAACAAAAACGCCCTTTTCTTCCTACGCTTCAGTTTTCAAACCGAAAATCCTTACGTTTAGGAATTTTTCTCTAAATGTGGTATCACTAAACAGAATTGAAATAGGCCAAATGAAAGCCTCATAATTTAATTCTATGGCGACAAGTACCAGAAGCCCGTAAATCAGAGATGCTTCGCATTAGTTCATTATATACATATATATATGTGTAAAATGTGGTTTTCTAAACGTTTTAGTTAATTTTTCTTCGTAAGCACTTAACCGATCTGCCTGATTTATATATCAAATGATAAGTATTTTTTCGATAAATGTAGAAAAACTTAAACCATAATTTAATATTGTTCCGTTTACACAAAAAGAATTATTTGAGTTTTGAGTAATATTTGTTTTTTTTTGTATCTTTTTATGGAGAAGGTCTAGAAGTCTTAAGGCTTGATGGATCGTGGACATATTGTAACAAAGTTCTGGTAAAAATTTGGAAATTGTTATTTACCGCTAAATGAAGAAATTGTAGTTTTCTAGAGCTTTTAGTTATCAACTAATGTCTATATGGATTAGTTTCAATTCCTTATTTGAGAAAGTTAAAGTTAGTTTTTTATATTAAAATCACACCCCTTCTCTTCGAACGTGGAACTACAACGACAAAATATTGTAAGTTCATTAAATTTCGCCGTTCACAGTATTGTATGTGTTGCATAAAGAACCGCGTTGAATGTAACACTTCGAAAATACATAATGTATATCGATAACGTTGCACAAAAGTCTAGAAGTTTTAAATATGAAAATGGGACAGAAAACCAGAGTTTCCATATTCTTGATGTGTGGCTGAAAAAAGGAATATCTATACTAGACAGTTTATATGAAATTGAGTTTTAGGGTAAATTGATGGGCATTCCTAGAAGTTCGAGTATTACGACACCATTTTTAAGGGATGAAGTGCAACTTTCTTCTTCAATGGAATTGCTAATACAAATACATATGTATTCAATACAACATAAAATAATTTTTGATAATTATTTTGTGTATTTAAAGTTCTAGAAGGTTTTCACCTACTAATAATGTATATTTGTTTGTTGACGATTCGCAATGATTAACTATGCCAAAAGCCAAACAAATTTCAGCCATATTTGTAATGTAAACAATAATTTAAGTTTTTTCTTTAGTTACCTACCTTTAGGGTAAAAAGGGATTTTGTAGGTGTTTTTTAATCCATCGAAATCGTAGCCATACTTCAATGGAATTTGACAGTTGATAGCAAAAAAAAGAGTTTCTTTTGAAAATATATTGTAAATAGAACGAAGAAGTTAAAAATAGTGACCAAAGAGTAATAAAACTAAGAATTAACTTCCTTATCTGAAATGATTTGTCGAGAAAAGAGAGTTTTCGACTAACGAAAACTACCACCGCATTTGTGTTTCTAAAATAATAATATACATGTAGGAATAGGATAAGACGAATAAGACAGAGATACTGGGGAACGCAGACATATTACGAGAACACACACACGCACACATTCAGACGAGACAAAGAAGATGATATAAAGACGAAACGAAGAAGACGACACAAAGAACGAAACGAACGACAGAACGAATAGTAGTTAGTTCTAGATTGACCACTAAGAAAATCAGACCTCTCCATTCTCTCTGTTAGTTGATTAAATTTACTATTACTTAAGTTATTTTTTGCATTAAATAAAGTGTAAATACTTACTAAGAAAGAAGTTGTGTGTTTGTTTAACTTATTTTGGAAGAAGATATCTGACAACTGAGAGAAGTGGTAAAAATTTAATTCTGCGGAGCACTAACTCCACAGAATTTGGGGGCTCCGAACCGCGATTGAATGCTCAAAAGTGCGTTGAGTTCGAGTGCGAGTGCGTGCCAGTGATTAGGCTCAGAAAAACAAAGTTCTTGTGCGGAAAATAAAATATAATCAGAAAAAAAGCCACCACCAACGGCTGAAATTTGAATTTTAAAAACGGTAAAGAAGAGCACATATGTACTTGAAGTTGGAAATGAGCGTGTGTTTCGCCGCCGGAGAAGTTAAAGAAGAAAGAAAATAGAAGCGAGAAGAGTGTTTCGCCGGAGAAGTTTAAGAAGAAAAAAGCGAGAAGAGTGTTTCGCCGGAGAAGTTTAAGAAGAAAAAAGTGAGAAGAGTGTTTCGCCGGAGAAGTTTAAGAAGAAAAAGCGAGAAGTGAGTTTCGCCGGAGAAGTTTAAGAAGAAAGAAGAGACAATAAACTATATTCAGTGCATTAACACTAAAGCAACAGACATAAAAGAAGAGACAATAAACTATATTCAGTGCATTAACACTAGAGCAACAGACATAAAAGAAGAGACACAAAATTTATTCAGTGCATTAACACAAAAAAAAAGAGAAATAAAAAACAACAAAAAGTACAATCTAAGAAAAGGGCACCAACTGAAAGCGGTGCGAGTGACTGGAGTGAGCAAGAACAACGCAGCGCTGAAAATCAAACAGCGCAAACGGTTTGTTTGGATTCGTTGCGTATGTATATCTGTCGATTGCAATAGACAGAAAGAGAGAGTCACGCAGACCATCGTGGTTGGTTGCCCCAACTTTAAGACGGAGAAGAAAAAGATTGTATGTGCGAAGAGAGTTGCGACGAGGACGCAGTACATGAGTGTTGGTGCAACAGTACGAGAACGAGGAGTATTTTTGGCAGCTGTGCAGGAGAAACTATTGAATATTTGTATGCTGTATCCAGTGTATGTATTGTAGGTATCTTATTTTATGTACGATTGATATTGTTCTCCATAAGAGACGTGAAGGCACAGTGGTGCTTAAAAATATTGAATTTATTTTGTTTTCCTTTTGAAATATTATCTAAATTTAAATTAAAAATTTTAAATTCATTAAATTTTAAATATTTTTATTTTCGACTTACATAATTTTAATTTGATTTTGTAAAGGGGGAAAGGAGGTGGAAAATGGACGAAGTGGAGATTAGGTCAATGACAATGGAGTTGTTGAAGGAAAAATTGAGGGAACTGGGAAATTACTTTGACGGGAAACAAAAAACAATTGACGGAACGACTATTGACATATTACCATATAGAAATTGGGGGTAACGCATCGGACGACGACTTTGTTGACGCCAACGGTGGCGGTAGGGGAACGTCTCGGCAGGAAAGAGTCTCGGGGCAGAATCTAGTCACTGAAAGAGGAATGTTGCCATCAAGCACTTTCAATTTCAGGGACATAGAGGATGCCGTACCATCTTTTTCGGGTGAGAATGTTCAGAATGTTAATGATTGGGTAGCACAATTCAAAGACACCTGTGCGGTCCTTGGTTTTGGTGGATTGCAACAGTTTGTGTTCGGAAGAAGGCAACATACAAATTTTTTTTTTTTTTTATAATTAAATTTTATTTTTATTTTTTTGTTTTGGGATTGCACTCTCTCAAACAGATTTTTCGTAGTATGTTTATAAAATAATAAGGGTGACACTTTTTCGCGCTATTAAAAAAAATGGTAATGCACTTTTACGCACTTGTATTGTTGTTAGATAAAGATTTGCACTTTTTCGCGCTATTTAAAAAATTTGTTGTGTATTTGTATGCACTTTCCATTGAATTTGTACTTAATCGCACTTTATCGATCGCGTTGTTTGTGTTGTTCGTTTTTGTTCGAACTTATTATCGAGATTTTCCATCGAATTTGCACTTAATCGCACTTTATCGATCACGTCGTTTGTTCTTGTTCGAACTTATTAACGATATTTTCTATCGAATTTGCACTTAATCGCACTTTATCGATCGCGTTGTTTGTTCTTGATCGAACTTATTAACGAGATTTTCTATCGAATTTGCACTTAATCGCACTTTATCGATCGCGTTGTTTGTTCTTGTTCGAACTTATTAACGAGATTTTCTATCGAATTTGCACTTAATCGCACTTTATCGATCGCGTTGTTTGTTCTTGTTCGAACTTATTAACGAGATTTTCTATCGAATTTGCACTTAATCGCACTTTATCGATCGCGTTGTTCGTGTTGTTTGTTCTTGTTCGAACAGACCGACTGCGCCAGTTATGTCTTGTCATTACATTGACAATTTAAAAAAAACATATTTGTTTTTTTATTCTTTTTTTTTCTTTATTTTATTTTATTTCATTCTATTTTATTTATTTCAATTATTAATAATTATACAATTTTATTTGCTAAAAGTAAAGCCGCTGTCTTGAGCGTGGCTGCACTTTACAGTTAGCTTGTTGGATTAGAACTTAACTTACAAATAATTAATCCTACCTAGTGAACTATTCCACATAATATTTATCAAGACGCAAAGTGCTTCCCGTGGGAGAAGAATGCACTTGTTTACAAAATATTCATATTTCACTTTGAATAAAATGAAATATGAGTATTGTTCTTTTTCGTTTGTTGGCTGTAGGGGAAAAGGGGGTGTATCCGTTTGTGGATAGGTTTTGCTATGTTAGCAAAAATGGTGGGAAACCGTTATGGCTTAAGTTAAACTACCGTTAAGCAAGAGGGCGTGTTCAGAGGTGAAGGGAATTAAACTATTGACAAAGGGTGTAGGAAAGGGTACCGGGATTACCGTTGTAGGTGACGTAACTGTGAGACATGTTTATGGGTATGCAATCAGATTATTCAACAATGCTTTAAGATCTCTTTTCGAAATTTAATGATCTGATTTTTTAAATTTCGACAAAAAGTCAAGAGGCAATTTATTGCTATGAGAAATAAAAAAGGTGTAAACAGATTGCTGAAGTAGGGGTTTGTAGTACGTTGTTTAAAAAGGGAAATATTTTAAGATAAAATTTCTGCAGGGTGGTACGATTTAAAAAAAAATTATTTAATAATAAAATTTTAAAATTTTCATAAACAAATCATATATTTAAAACAAAAACGCCCTTTTCTTCCTACGCTTCAGTTTTCAAACCGAAAATCCTTACGTTTAGGAATTTTTCTCTAAATGTGGTATCACTAAACAGAATTGAAATAGGCCAAATGAAAGCCTCATAATTTAATTCTATGGCGACAAGTACCAGAAGCCCGTAAATCAGAGATGCTTCGCATTAGTTCATTATATACATATATATATGTGTAAAATGTGGTTTTCTAAACGTTTTAGTTAATTTTTCTTCGTAAGCACTTAACCGATCTGCCTGATTTATATATCAAATGATAAGTATTTTTTCGATAAATGTAGAAAAACTTAAACCATAATTTAATATTGTTCCGTTTACACAAAAAGAATTATTTGAGTTTTGAGTAATATTTGTTTTTTTTTGTATCTTTTTATGGAGAAGGTCTAGAAGTCTTAAGGCTTGATGGATCGTGGACATATTGTAACAAAGTTCTGGTAAAAATTTGGAAATTGTTATTTACCGCTAAATGAAGAAATTGTAGTTTTCTAGAGCTTTTAGTTATCAACTAATGTCTATATGGATTAGTTTCAATTCCTTATTTGAGAAAGTTAAAGTTAGTTTTTTATATTAAAATCACACCCCTTCTCTTCGAACGTGGAACTACAACGACAAAATATTGTAAGTTCATTAAATTTCGCCGTTCACAGTATTGTATGTGTTGCATAAAGAACCGCGTTGAATGTAACACTTCGAAAATACATAATGTATATCGATAACGTTGCACAAAAGTCTAGAAGTTTTAAATATGAAAATGGGACAGAAAACCAGAGTTTCCATATTCTTGATGTGTGGCTGAAAAAAGGAATATCTATACTAGACAGTTTATATGAAATTGAGTTTTAGGGTAAATTGATGGGCATTCCTAGAAGTTCGAGTATTACGACACCATTTTTAAGGGATGAAGTGCAACTTTCTTCTTCAATGGAATTGCTAATACAAATACATATGTATTCAATACAACATAAAATAATTTTTGATAATTATTTTGTGTATTTAAAGTTCTAGAAGGTTTTCACCTACTAATAATGTATATTTGTTTGTTGACGATTCGCAATGATTAACTATGCCAAAAGCCAAACAAATTTCAGCCATATTTGTAATGTAAACAATAATTTAAGTTTTTTCTTTAGTTACCTACCTTTAGGGTAAAAAGGGATTTTGTAGGTGTTTTTTAATCCATCGAAATCGTAGCCATACTTCAATGGAATTTGACAGTTGATAGCAAAAAAAAAGAGTTTCTTTTGAAAATATATTGTAAATAGAACGAAGAAGTTAAAAATAGTGACCAAAGAGTAATAAAACTAAGAATTAACTTCCTTATCTGAAATGATTTGTCGAGAAAAGAGAGTTTTCGACTAACGAAAACTACCACCGCATTTGTGTTTCTAAAATAATAATATACATGTAGGAATAGGATAAGACGAATAAGACAGAGATACTGGGGAACGCAGACATATTACGAGAACACACACACGCACACATTCAGACGAGACAAAGAAGATGATATAAAGACGAAACGAAGAAGACGACACAAAGAACGAAACGAACGACAGAACGAATAGTAGTTAGTTCTAGATTGACCACTAAGAAAATCAGACCTCTCCATTCTCTCTGTTAGTTGATTAAATTTACTATTACTTAAGTTATTTTTTGCATTAAATAAAGTGTAAATACTTACTAAGAAAGAAGTTGTGTGTTTGTTTAACTTATTTTGGAAGAAGATATCTGACAACTGAGAGAAGTGGTAAAAATTTAATTCTGCGGAGCACTAACTCCACAGAATTTGGGGGCTCCGAACCGCGATTGAATGCTCAAAAGTGCGTTGAGTTCGAGTGCGAGTGCGTGCCAGTGATTAGGCTCAGAAAAACAAAGTTCTTGTGCGGAAAATAAAATATAATCAGAAAAAAAGCCACCACCAACGGCTGAAATTTGAATTTTAAAAACGGTAAAGAAGAGCACATATGTACTTGAAGTTGGAAATGAGCGTGTGTTTCGCCGCCGGAGAAGTTAAAGAAGAAAGAAAATAGAAGCGAGAAGAGTGTTTCGCCGGAGAAGTTTAAGAAGAAAAAAGCGAGAAGAGTGTTTCGCCGGAGAAGTTTAAGAAGAAAAAAGTGAGAAGAGTGTTTCGCCGGAGAAGTTTAAGAAGAAAAAGCGAGAAGTGAGTTTCGCCGGAGAAGTTTAAGAAGAAAGAAGAGACAATAAACTATATTCAGTGCATTAACACTAAAGCAACAGACATAAAAGAAGAGACAATAAACTATATTCAGTGCATTAACACTAGAGCAACAGACATAAAAGAAGAGACACAAAATTTATTCAGTGCATTAACACAAAAAAAAAGAGAAATAAAAAACAACAAAAAGTACAATCTAAGAAAAGGGCACCAACTGAAAGCGGTGCGAGTGACTGGAGTGAGCAAGAACAACGCAGCGCTGAAAATCAAACAGCGCAAACGGTTTGTTTGGATTCGTTGCGTATGTATATCTGTCGATTGCAATAGACAGAAAGAGAGAGTCACGCAGACCATCGTGGTTGGTTGCCCCAACTTTAAGACGGAGAAGAAAAAGATTGTATGTGCGAAGAGAGTTGCGACGAGGACGCAGTACATGAGTGTTGGTGCAACAGTACGAGAACGAGGAGTATTTTTGGCAGCTGTGCAGGAGAAACTATTGAATATTTGTATGCTGTATCCAGTGTATGTATTGTAGGTATCTTATTTTATGTACGATTGATATTGTTCTCCATAAGAGACGTGAAGGCACAGTGGTGCTTAAAAATATTGAATTTATTTTGTTTTCCTTTTGAAATATTATCTAAATTTAAATTAAAAATTTTAAATTCATTAAATTTTAAATATTTTTATTTTCGACTTACATAATTTTAATTTGATTTTGTAAAGGGGGAAAGGAGGTGGAAAATGGACGAAGTGGAGATTAGGTCAATGACAATGGAGTTGTTGAAGGAAAAATTGAGGGAACTGGGAAATTACTTTGACGGGAAACAAAAAACAATTGACGGAACGACTATTGACATATTACCATATAGAAATTGGGGGTAACGCATCGGACGACGACTTTGTTGACGCCAACGGTGGCGGTAGGGGAACGTCTCGGCAGGAAAGAGTCTCGGGGCAGAATCTAGTCACTGAAAGAGGAATGTTGCCATCAAGCACTTTCAATTTCAGGGACATAGAGGATGCCGTACCATCTTTTTCGGGTGAGAATGTTCAGAATGTTAATGATTGGGTAGCACAATTCAAAGACACCTGTGCGGTCCTTGGTTTTGGTGGATTGCAACAGTTTGTGTTCGGAAGAAGGCTAATTACAGGGGCAGCAAGACTGTTTATACAGAGTGAGCGTGATGTGAGCGATTGGGTGACGCTGAAGAGAGCTCTACAAAAGGAATTCGCTGTTGAGGTTAGTGCAGCCGAAATCCATAGGCGTTTGAGGAGTCGGCGTAAACAACCCAACGAGACGTATAAAGAATATCTTTATAAATTATTAGAAATTGCGAAGCCAGTGCGTATGGATGATGCGTCCATAATTGACTATTTTATTGCGGGGTTGAAAGACGACCGAGTAAATAAGATAGTTTTGTACGAAGCGACCACAATTGACGAACTGAAAGCAAAACTAAAAATTTATGAGCGCATAAGACAACAAGTGGTGTCTGATATTCCCCAACGATTTCCACCTGTGACTTCGGTGAAGCGTGAAGCGTTAACTTCAGCCAAGCCGGAGGACGCAAAAAAATGTTTTAAGTGTGGAGAATCGAGCCACTTGGCAAGGTCTTGTCCTCAGGGGAACAAATGCTTTAAATGTGGTGCTACCGGGCATAGATCTTTTGAGTGCAAAAAATCGACGGCTGCGGCGGACGCAAAAGTAGAGACGAAGGCCAGAGCACATTTTGGAAGCAGTACCGGACATCTAATGAAAGATGTACAGGTTATGGGTGTAGAGGTGACAGCACTAATTGACACGGGTTGTGACTTATCGTTGTTAAGACACGAGATGTTGCTGAGTTTTCCAAATGTGGTACTGGAAGACAGACCAACTATCCTTACTGGATTGGGAAATAAAGAAATACGAACTCTCGGATGTTTTGACACGATAGTGACAATTGACCGGATTCCATTCAATGTCAGGCTTCATGTTGTGCACGAACGCGATATGTTGTTCTCGATGGTGGTAGGTGCTGATGTGATCAGTCAAGCTACTGTCATTATACAGGGTAAGAACATAAGATTTAGACAGCGAATTGAAGAAGCAGCAGGTACGTCAAATAACGTACAAGTATATCAATGGGGGAAAATAGGGCTCAGGTAAATTTTGATGATAGAAGGGTAGCAAGAGGTGGGTCGGTTGAGGAGAAGAAAGTTGAGGAGGTGAAGGCTGAATTACGGGTTGTTGGGAGGCCGAAGGAAGATGTCCAGACGCGAGGGTCAACCCGAAGATCAGCAGGAAGGCCACATATCAATGCGGTTGCAGAGCTTCAAACAGAGTTTCAAGCTATGTGTGTTGGGGCAGTGGAAGAAGACGCCATGCCCGCAGTCAACCTACACCATCTACCTAAAAAAGTTCAAGAGCAGATCAAAATTATAATTGATGAGTATGAGCCAGAGAAAGAAGTGAATTCACCCATCAGTATGAAGATTATAATGAAAGACGAGACACCCTTGTATGAAAGAGCTAGAAGGATGTCACCAGCAGATAAAGAAGAAGATGAAGAAGAAGAAGATGAAGATGAAGAAGAAGAAGAAGAAGAAGAAGAAGAAGAAGAAGAAGAAGAAGAAGAAGAAGAAAAAGAAGAAGAAGGAGAAGAAGAAGAAAAAGAAGGAAAGCCAGAAGGACTGTTGACTCCAATCGATAAAGGAAGCTATCCCCTTGAGACTTACCATATTGACCATATTGGTCCAATGGAGGATACAAGCAAGAAGTACAACCATATTTTGGTGGTTGTTGATGCTTTTTCGAAGTTTGTGTGGCTGTACCCCACTAAGAGTACAGGGACGGAAGAGGTACTAGAAAGGCTACAGAAGCAAGCAGCTATTTTTGGGAATCCGAGACGCATAATTTCAGATCGTGGGACGGCATTTACTTCTAACTCTTTCGAAGAGTACTGTAAAGAGCAAGAAATTACACATCTGGTCATAACGACGGGCGTACCAAGAGGTAATGGCCAAGTGGAGCGGGTCAACCGAATGCTTGTACCGATGTTGACAAAATTATCTCTGGAAAACCCTGGATTGTGGTATAAGAACATCGACAAAGTGCAACAAATAATCAACAACACGCCACCAAGAAGCACCAAGATTGCACCATTCAAGATTCTGACGGGGATTGAGATGCGGCTGAGGGAGATGCCTGATATCCAAGAGATACTCAATGAAGAGATCTTCGAAGAACTTGATGTTGAGAGAAAAGAGATCAGAGCTGATGCTAAATCCAACATAGCAGAACTTCAAAGTGAGAATTATCGTTATCATCTAAGGAGACGCAAGGAAGCTTCGAAGTATAAGATTAACGATTTGGTTGCCGTAAGAAGAACCCAATTCGGGCCCGGATTGAAGCTAAAACCAAAATATCTTGGGCCGTATAAGGTAGTTAGGGTGTGCAAACATGACCGATATGAGGTAGAAAAGATTGGGGACCACTCTGGGCCGGGGCGTACCACTACCGCTGCTGATGGTATGAAACCTTGGGCAACGTCATTCGGGGCGAATGGTTGATCAAGATGGCCGAATGTAGGAATAGGATAAGATGAATAAGACAGAGATACTGGGGAACGCAGACATATTACGAGAACACACACACGCACACATTCAGACGAGACAAAGAAGATGATATAAAGACGAAACGAAGAAGACGACACAAAGAACGAAACGAACGACAGAACGAATAGTAGTTAGTTCTAGATTGACCACTAAGAAAATCAGACCTCTCCATTCTCTCTGTTAGTTGATTAAATTTACTATTACTTAAGTTATTTTTTGCATTAAATAAAGTGTAAATACTTACTAAGAAGTTGTGTGTTTGTTTAACTTATTTTGGAAGAAGATATCTGACAACTGAGAGAAGTGGTAAAAATTTAATTCTGCGGAGCACTAACTCTACGTGTATGAGTCCCTTGCAAAAACGTTTGTGTACCTACATTGCTGAAGATCATTTCGGATCAGCCTTGACATGGATCTGGCGAATATATCCAATTCTCTGCTTCCTATGAATTCGTTCACGCACAGCTTCAACTTGTGTGCTCGTTCCAGTGACACGTGAACGACCACTGCTTGGTCTGTCCTCTATTTGTAACAATACATTAAAACATTTTATAGCCCGATACACAAAAATTTGCGATAAACCAAGTGGTTTTAAAAGTACAAACATGTGGTTCGAATTTTGTACACATTTATGTAATGCGATTATCCCGACTCGGATTTCTTCCATTTCTTTACACACGTGTTCCTAAAAATAGTTAAAGATAGTGGAAGTTATCAGCAATGTGCTCTTAAAATCGTGTAACAGAACTTATGGCTTGAATAGGTATTGCATGCATTGTACTATCAACAGTAAAATTCTTATCCTAGACAAAATATTATGCATACAAATGTTACTACCACATTACATCTTATCCTGTCCCCTTTTCTAGTTGCTTACATTGTAAATTAGTTAATCAAAATAATTGCATTTATTATCATCATGAGTGCGCGCACAATATAAAACGACATACAAATGAAGATTTGAAAAAAATGTATGTACAGGGTTGCCCATTTCGCGGTTTCAAAAGTTAACTTAAATAAAACACATATAAAATATTTTTGTTCATCATATTTCTTTTTTATTATAAAGTTTGAACGTTGACATTATGGGTGAAATACTACACCATTTAAATTACCACCACAAGAATTGTTGCCAGCATCGATTCTTTTGAGGTAATTTTCGACCCATTTTTACACATATCTCCGTCATAACTTGGCAAATGTTCTTTTTTAAGTGCTCAAGGGTTAAAATCTTATATGCATAAACACAGTCTTTCGCATAGCCCCTCAAAAAAAGTCCAGCGTTGTCGATTCGCATGATCTTGGCATGATCTTGGTGGCCAGTTGATATCGCCACAACACCGAAGAGAAATTACGCGGCCAGGAAATGTCTCTTGCAATAAAGCTATTTTCGCTCGAGTTGTGTTGAAACCGTATACATATGTCGGTTATCATATGATCATAACGCTCCGAATTGAAGGTCACACTCGTTCCACCGTCGTTTTCGAAGAAGTAAGGTCCAATCACACCTTCGGACCAAAGAGCGCACCAAACATTGACTTTTCGTGTATGAATTGGTCTCTCTTCAATTACTTGAGGATTCTCAGAACCCCAAATAAGACAATTTTGTTTATTAACATACCCACTGAGTGAAAAATGTGCTTCGTCGCTGATGAAAATGCACTCATTCGACGTATCTACGACGACGTTGTGAATGGTCAGCTGGCTTCAGTTGTTGTGTTAGCTGGACTTTATATGGATGTAGGTGTAGATCTTAATGCAAAATACGCTATAATGTGCCGTAAGACAGTCCTTATTCCTGATAACGACGACGATTAATTGGCACATTCGGGTTTTCGGCAACACTTTCACTTACAGCAGCGATATTTTCAGAGGTACGAGCGAAACGATGATTCACAGGCCTTACAATATCTGTAACCAATCCAGTCCCTTCAAATTGCTTCACAATTTTGCCAATTGCTTGCGTAGTTGGACGATTATGTAAATAATAATCTTCTTTTGAAACACGATAAATGGCATAATCACCATTTTTGTATTAGGTTTTAACAGTTTGTATGCGTTGTGCGATAGTTAAGCGATCCATTTTCATAAATGTCAGACTTTCAACTGACAAAAAAAAATTGGTGCAACAACTTAGTTTGACAGATGTCGAATTCCATTTCCAGCCCTATACTTTTGAAACCGCAAAACGGATAAGCCTTTATTTGTGATCGTTGTTATTTTTACCTGATATGGAATTTTTAATTTTGCCTTAGTGAAAAATGTTCCCTACCTTAAGCCATTATTCTGTGCCCTTAGGCTTGTTTCACAGTATACGGTTTTGACCGTACGGCAAAAAAACCGGACGGCGAAATTTTGTTAGAGGCGCGAAGAAGAGCATATACGCTTTCATATTATACGGTCACGGTTTCTAGCAAAATATCGCCGTTCGGTTTTTTGTCGTACGGTCAAAACCGTATAGTGTGAAACAAGCCTTAGTCTTTGTTTGCTGTATGTTTTTAATATCTTGGAAATTTCTTATTGCTAATATTAATTTTCTCATATACAACCTGATTTTCTTCTGATAACTTTGCCTCTATGTTTTTATTATGATAAATAATCTTTCTGTTTCTGACTAAATTTTTTTTAACTTAATTTTATATGATTTGCTTCTACATTATATATTTATATGACTTTACTTTTCATTAAACATCTAAATATAAACGATTTGAAACTAGGTTCGTTATCGCATGTTATGTGTTTTGCATTCATATACATTCTTAACAGCATATTTGCTGAATTTGTCGATGCATGTTAAATATTGATTGTTTTCTAATAAATATATATATGTACATACATACAATATACATACAGTAACTCACATTTTCGATCGAATGTGAGCAACATTCTCTTACAACGTTTCACAAAAAGTTACTATATGACACTGCAGAAATATTTTACACATGATTTGCTAGAGGTAAACAAGCTTAATGATTTACCAATGAGAATTACAGTTAATCGTAAATACCATTACCAAATACAAGGTCATTGAGAAATAGGTACATTCGATCAGTTTTGTGACATTGTCTTTCAACAAGACAATGATCCCAAACATACTGCAAGAATCACTCGCGATTGGCTTCAAACTCAAGGAGTCAATGTTTTAGACTGGCCACCCCAGTTCCCGGATCTGAACCCCATTGAACATCTTTGGGGGATCCTTAAACTTAGGATTTCATCTTGGGATCATTGCGCTAGATCTATGGATGAAGTATGGCAAGTGGAAACTAAATATTGGGTGGCGCAACAGTCCGTTAAGAACTAGGGCCTAGTGACTTACAACTCTCAACCATTCCTGTGTGCGAGTAATGTTGTCAGGGATGAAGGGGACCTACAGTTTTAAGCTGAATTCGAACGGCTAATTTGAGAAAGCACTTTTCATGACAAGAATTACAAGTGGAAACTGAGTGGCAAAATATTAGCATAGAAGAATGCCAAAAACTAATTTACAGTTTCATTTTGTTTACTTTTTTTATTTTAAATGTTTTATTTACATCTAAACCCATTTAATGTTATTTCTTAAGTTTTGAACTAATAAAATATTGTTTTTTTAAAAGTATGCAAACATACCTAGTATTAATCTTAATATGACAAAAATCGAAATCGTCTAGCCAATGTTTTCTATATGAGGATTCCTATCATACTTGCACATATTCTTCAAGTTTATCCCCTATTTTTGACCAAAAGTATTCTTTTTCTAACGGGTGATTTTTTAACAGCTTGAGAACTTTTTTTAAAAAAAAAACCCATAAAATTAGCAAAATCTCATCGATTCTTTATTTGAAACGTTAGGTTGGTCCATGACATTTACTTTTTGAATATAATTTCATTTAAATGTTGACCGCGGCTGCGTCTTAGGTGATCCATTCGGAAAGTCCAATTTTGGGTAACTTTTTCGAGCATTTCGGCCGGAATAGCCCGAATTTCTTCGGAAATGTTGTCTTCCAAAGCTGGAATAGTTGCTGGCTTATTTGTGTAGACTTTAGACTTGACGTAGCCCCACAAAAAATAGTCTAAAGGCGTCAAATCGCATGATCTTGGTGGCCAACTTACCGGTCCATTCCTTGAGATGAATTGTTCTCCGAAGTTTTCCCTCAAAATGGCCATAGAATCGCGAGCTGTGTGGCATGTAGCGCCATCTTGTTGAAACCACATGTCAACCAAGTTCAGTTCTTCCATTTTTGGCAACAAAAAGTTTGTTAGCATTGAACGATAGCGATCGCCATTCACCGTAACGTTGCGTCCAACAGCATCTTTGAAAAAATACGGTCCAATGATTCCACCAGCGTACAAACCACACCAAACAGTGCATTTTTCGGGATGCATGGGCAGTTCTTGAACGGCTTCTGGTTGCTCTTCACTCCAAATGCGGCAATTTTGCTTATTTACGTAGCCATTCAACCAGAAATGAGCCTCATCGCTGAACAAAATTTGTCGATAAAAAAGCGCGAAACACATTTCGAACCGAACACTGATTTTGGTAATAAAATTCAATGATTTGCAAGCGTTGCTCGTTAGTAAGTCTATTCATGATGAAATGTCAAAGCATACTGAGGATCTTTCTCTTTGACACCATGTCTGAAATCCCGCGTGATCTGTCAAATACTAATGAATGATATGAAAAATGAAAATCCTAACCTCAAAAAAATCACCCTATATTTGCTTAATGTTTTCTCGAGCATTTATATGAGTTTTCTTCACTAAATCTATTCTATCGTCTTAATTGATTATATCCTGTGCTAAAATTACTTATTATGAGTTTATTAGTAAAATGTACAATGTCATTATCTCTAATTCTTTATAATTTCTCGATTTTTCCTTGAATTCTCACTGTCCCTGGTAAAATAAACTATTTTTTTGTTGTTACTGCACATTCATTGCCTTGAAGGTGATTATTATTAATCATTTGTATTTTCTTCAAATATTTCTATTAGTTCTATTAGTCTTTGAAGTTGATTATTAATCATCTGTATTTTCATTTCAATATTTATATTAGACTAGACTACATATAATTATAGTCCGGTTCATGAAATATTGTCTGTTGTTTGAATTCTTTCAATATTTAAATTCTTTCTAACAGTTTATTCGCATTTTCACTACTTTCAGTTCCTTGTTCTCTTAAAGCAGCTGCTACGACATTCGTAGTACCTGGTTTATGAAACATAGTGAATATTCTTCTATCAAAGCGTTCCATCGCTTCATCTTCGCATTTGGAATGCGTTTTGAGCTTACAAATGTCAAAGGCTGATCTGTATGGATTTCTAGATCTTTTATTCCATATAAACAATGTCGTAAATTTTTTAAGCGAATATACCTAATTGCAAATAGCTCTCTCTCATTTGCTTTCTAATTTGCCTAATGTTTTACGTTATATAAACGTGATAGGTCTACCGTCTTGTGTTGAAATTGCGCCTACTGTGTTATCTGAAGCGTCTATAGTAAGTACAAATTTCTTACTAAAATCAGGCTGATTTATTCTATTTCTTCAATTGAAAGTTGCTTTTAATTTTTCTGCTGCATCGATGGCTTCTTTATTTTACATTATGTTAGACTTCTATTGCTACTTGTCCAGAATCTACTTTATTAAAGACTTAGCTATTTAGGTAAGTTTTCAGGACTTATACTAAATAAAATCTTACTTAATTGACCGTTTGGGCCTGAAATACAAATCTTTAAAGATTCTCTTCTACGTTTATGACACATTTTTTAAATAATCGAATTGTTGTCGCCTTAACTTTATTTATCAAAATAGTTAATTTTTCGTACACAATGTTGTTTTTTAATAATATGCTCCTTTCTTCTAATACTTACATGATTTGGTATTTGATCTGAATATGCAAAGTCTAGACGACTAATTATTGCATCATAATTCAAAACTGTGCCATAATTCGTAAGAATATCGTTGGCACGATCTATAATTTGTGACGTGAAATAAAGCCAAGTTAAATAAGGCCGAATTTGAAGAACAGTTGGTCCTTTTAAACTTAAACAAAGTGAAATAAGGCTAATTTGGTTGTATTTCAGTTTCAACAGTATGGTTTGTCATAAATGCAAGGAAACTGCATTCACTCAACCTCGCACCTACCCTAAATCCTATAGTGTGCCCAAGCAGAGGGGTTGCAGGAAGGAAGCATCGCCTCTCTTACATACCTGACCGCAAAAATATGTTGGCCTTATTTAACTTTTTACACAAAGTTATTCATAATTATTTGGAAAATTTAATGTAGTTACTTTCTGTTACAACAGAAAAAAATAATTGTATGTCTTCCAGTCTTCAAATTCACTAGATACCTTGCATTTACTCAACATCGCATCCACGCCAAATCCTAAAGTGTGCTAAGTAAGAATAAAGTGAGTAAAACAATAGGAAAGGAAAACATTTTTTTATGATTAAAGCTGTTTAGTCACTGAATATTTTAATGCTAATCTATAGAAACGCTTAACTCACTGGAAAAAGAAAATCAAAACTCTAAGCGTGCGCCATGGAAAGTCGCCCAAGTATACAAAAAATAAATGCAAGTTACCTGCGTCGCAAAATTAAATATTTTGTAAAATTAACTGTTTTAGCAAATAACTTATTGATCAATCTTTTTACAATATTAATAGTTAGTAAGAACTATTAAAAACTTTTTCGAACATTGTTTTCAGCTCGTCGCCCTGCTGCATCCGTGCCGTTGTATAGAGCTGGAAGTGTACCACGTTCATTGAGTGTACCGCCACTTGAACCATATGTTCCACCGGCATATGATAGGTCACCAAGTATTGCGCCAAGGGCCTTTAGTCCAATTCGTAATGAACAAACGCCTCTTCGTGCCCGTTCAGTGGATCCATATTTAGCTGATGATTTTTTTAGTAAGTTTGACAGACCAAGTGCATTTGAACGAGCTGGTTCACCTACACCAGTAAAACCTGGTCGCTGGGGACCGCGGCCAGTTGAAGTAGCATATGACTCCAACGGTAAACGATCCAAATTCTTCTTTCATTTTTATCCAATTTGTGTGTAAATATGAAATGTTCATTTTCGTTCGTTAGTTATTATTATTATAACGGGAAAAATCCAGTACTTAAGATCATGTGTCAAATACAGCAATTTTGATTCCTTGGTAAGTTGATAATGATGTTGACGTAATTTACAATTTTAGTTCCTGACCTCGAGTGCCTAAGGAAACATAGGCAAATACTAGGAAAATCAAAAAAATATCGCTCTCTTTTCGTTTATTGATTATTTAAACCATGAAGGGCGGAAATTTCGCAATTTTTCTGATTTTATTTCCTTCAGCGCTCAAAGTTGAAAACTTTTATAATTTGGCCAACATCATAAGCAACTCACCAAAAAAATCTATCACATTTAACACAAGACCTCCTGTTCAAATGGCAAAGATCTAACCATGAGAAGAACATTGAAAAACGTTTTTTTATTACATAAGACTGTGCAATAAATATCAAATACATTTTTTTTAGGACTTCCAGTCTTTCATCCAAGGAACCGTTTCAGGAATCTTTTTGAGCCCAATCCAAACGCTCCTATTTCTCTTTTTAGCCGCGATCCCTTTTGGTGGGATATGGATGACCTAGCTCCCTACCGAGGCTACCCAAGGTCTTACACGCCACCATTGATAAGGGACTCATTTTTGTCTCCAGTGAAGAACCGCTACTTGTGGGCGAAGCATCCAGCTAGGCCCTTCCTTGGTAAGCTTATTTTTTTTCTCATGTTGTTACCCACGTATTACAATTTTCAAATGACTACAAATATGTATGTGAATGGAATCTTTGTTTAGCATGTAACGAAATTGATATCCTTGTCAATTTGTAAAGAAAAAAACTTTGATTTTTGTTTTTTTTTCATATTTCAAATGTTGATAAAGATATTTTTTTTTGATTTAATGTACTTATACACTGCCGCTCATCTGAATAGGTTCACACATATTTTCATCTCACTGTTAGCCTCTCCTCGTATGTATTGCAATGACACATCTTTGTTATCTAATGAAAGAGCATTGTTATGCGATTGTTCAGGCTTAGGCCTGATTCCCGAAACGCATTGACACGCAAAGCAACGTAAACTGCAATTTTTGCTGTTGAACCTTTTCAGATGAGCCAACAAAATGCTTGTTTGTGTTTTTTAGTAAACTTTAAGACATATTTTTTTCAAAACAAGCGCATATAGAGTGTCTTTGATCTTTCATTAAATATACAACAAAGATGTGTCATTGGAATGAGGTGAAAATATGTGTGAACCTATTCAGATGAGCAGCAGTGTATAATGTTTTTACTATAAATCAAAGCTGAAAAAGCAAAAAAAGGGATAGCTTAACAATTGTAGTCAAATCTGTGAATACATTTTTTTTAATTTGTGTGTAGGTTAGAATTTAAAATACGCATTTTGCGTATATAAGTGTATTTAATATTGTTTTCATATTCAATGTCCATAACTCTGTTTCATATTTTATTTTGTTTAAAAATTTCAGCTCGGTGTAGCTACTAAACTGATAACATCATCGTATCCTGGACCTCGAAAAATGTCATACTTTATGCAGTTAAATTTCAACAAACCACGAATAGCTAAATGTTAATGCTTATTGAAGAATCGAACCACACGAATAATATTAAGATCTATCGAAAAACGAACATGTTTTTTTTCATACTCATAATATACAACGCATTGTTGCATATAGTTAAAACAAATCCATACATGTATTGCATACCGATATAATATTCAAGATAAAAAGATAAACAATATATTTCGCTTTTGTATGTGTCACACACATGTTTGTTTGTTTTTCTTGTTACATTTCCAGGTGCCTTCCAGTGGCGTGGTGGGAATAATTTAAAATTGATGTCGGCAATATTATTAAATATTAATCTAAAAATATTGGGAAATACAAATGGCAATTAAATAAAGGTTCTTGTCTACCTTGGAAGCGATCTCAGAACTCATGTAAATGAGCTTGGATGTAACGGTTTATCAATTTTGCGGTTTCAAGAGTATAGGGCTAGAAATGGCATTCGACATCTGTCAAACTAAGTTGTTAAACCAATTTTTTCTTCAGTTCAAAGTCTGACATTTACAAAAATGGTGATTCTGCCAAAGCTACATATCGTGCTTTAAGAGGAGATTATGGTTTTCATAATCGTCCAACTACGCAAGCAATTGGCAAAATTGTGAAGAAATTTGAAGACTGGATTTATTACAGATATTGTAGGGCCTGTTCATCATCGTTTCGATAGTACCATTTAAAATATAGCTACTGTAAGTGAAAGTGTTGCCGAACACCCGAATGTGTCAATTAATCGTCATCGTTCTCAAGAATAAGGACTGTCTTACGGCACATCATGGCGTATTTTGCATTTGGATCTACACCTACATTCATATAAAGTCTAGCTTACACAACAACTGAAGGCAGTTGACCATTCACAACGTCGTAGATACGTCGAATGAGTGCTTGAACAACAGGCGGTGGAAGGCGGTTTTTCGAAAAAAAAATTCTTCTGCGACGAAGCACGTTTTTTCACTCGGTGTGGGTATGTTAATTAACAAAATTGTCTTATATGGGGTTCTGAGAATCCTCAAGTTACACTGCCGGTCATAAGGTTAGAAGCAGGCATTTTCGAGAAGTAAAATTGATATTTCTTCCGTTACATGATGGATTAGAAAAAAACAACTATGGTAAATGAGGGACTATTTTGTTAACAACAAAATATAAAATTTGGGTAAAGGAGAGATTTAGCTTACGGAACTTTCATGGCAAATTGATAATTGAGTCAAGAATATGCGAAAATAAATCGGGTCATTAGATTAGAAGCAGTGAATAAATCAACATTTTTTTGTGAAGTGCATGCATTTTTCTTTCGGAAAAATGGTACAATTTATAAATTAATTGTTCTTCATTGAGTGTTAACAGAAATGGGCAACAAAAAATGTTTGACAGTGGAGGAAAGGACAAGAAAAGATGTTTATTGCTCTAAAAGTCTTTAATGCTTTGCTATAGCCTGAAAAAAAAATCGAAGTGATCATTGTGTCAGCAATTATTTAAAAAACCATTGTCTTACTCGAAAAATTATAAAAAAAAAACTTCCTCTGCCTTAAGACTTCGCGAAACGCGAAATGTCCTTAGAATAGCGTCAAATTCAGCTTTATCGACAGTTAAAACTAGCTAATGTTAAGGCAAGCTTATCCACTGTTAAATGCACAATACGCCATGCTAAACACTTAAAGCGCCTAAAGCTTAGGAAAAAACCACCACTTTATGACGCAAGGAAGAAGGAACGCTTGTGTTTCGAGAAAGATCACATGAGCTGAGATGTGTGAAATGAAATGACCGCAAATGATTGGCGGAGGGTTGTTTTTTCTCCAACGAAAAATTTAACCTAGATGGGCCAGATGGTTATAATTATTATTTCCATCACCTGAGGAGAGAGTAGTGATTTTTAAACCGTCACCATAACAAAGAAGGAGGCGTTATCGTCTGAAGCTCAATTTTATTGTATGGCGCTGTAGACTTGGTAGCCCAAAATACCAAATGACTAGGAAAACATACAAGACCTTGCTAGAATCAGTGTTCCCCAATATAAGCGAGCTCTTTCAACCAATTTCATGGCTTTTTCAGCGGGAAAACGCTCCCATACACAAAGCCCGAGAAGTAAAATCCCTTATTGCGAACCAAAACTTCCACTTGCTGCCTTGGCCAGTGGTGGTCCTCGGACCTTAACATAATTGAAAATGTGTGGGGCTAGCTTACAAGTAAGGTACATGAAGGAGGAAAGCAATACGATGACAAGGAAGCGCTAATTCATGGTATCAAATTGGCCTGGAGTGAGATTTCTTTGGTGTACTTGGAATCTCTTTATAAATCCTTAAAAGATAGAATTTTTGAAGTTATTTTGAAGGCTGGTGGTAGCACACATTATCAAAAACCTAATGAAAACTAAAAAACATAACAAAATACAAACACTTGCATTTTATTTCCATTTATTTCATGTGTTTCTAATCTAATGACCCGATTTATTTTCACATATGCTTGACTCAATAAACAATTTGCCATGAAAGTTCGGTAAGGTACATTTCTCTCCTATACCCAAATTTTTTATTTTGTTGATAACAAAATAGTCCCTCATTTACCATAGTTATTTTTTTCTAATCCATCATATAACGGGAGAAATATCGATTTTACTTCTCGAAAATGCCTGCTTCTAACCTTATGACCGGCAGTGTATTAAAGAGAGGTAATTACATCCACGAAAAGTCACTGTTTGATGCGCTCTTTGGTCCGCACGTGTGATTGGACCTTACTTCTTCAAAAACAACGATGGAATTATATTTATACGCATATTTTGTATCACTATCTATAAAAGTCCAAGAGTGTGTGCGGAATACGATATGCTGCATTGAAACCGACAAATTTGTTCAGAAATCAAAGTGCGCTTAGTAAACAAAACAAAATTAATTAAATTTCACGAGTGTCACGCGCCTTCCTTTTTTCTGTACATTAACTCCATCAGTTCGTATTTGTTTGCCCCCTCTCTTTGAAATAATGTCTGGTGTTAAGACTCGCGCATCTGATAAAGAGAATGAAAAAGCTATCACCCCTGCAACCTCCAAAAAATAGAAAAAACAAAAAAAAAACTACTCCCTCAACTAAAATATCCTCTCCCACAATAGTTAAACAAAATCTAATCAAATTAAAATTAACTCCGAAAACAACCGCTTCCATAAAAGACCTAACCAACAATGCAACAACCTCTGCCAACATCACTCCCACTGCTGCCATTCATACCACATCACCCTCCACCAAAGAGAGCGAATCTATGTCACCTACGTTTTCAATCTCCCGATCTGAAATGGACACCCTGATAAAAGACCAATCAACCGATATCGTCAATAGATTGTCAAAAGAGATCAAAGATCTACGTTTGGATTTTGTTCTAAGTTTTGAACAAATTGAAAAAAACGTGACAACCTTCATGAAAAATACAGACGAGACGATAAAATCCCTAACAGAGCGAATTGAGAGAATTGAATCCCATCATTTGGATGTTGTAAATGAACTAAAGGAAGACTTAGCTGGTCCACAACAACGATGTGACTTGTCTGAACGAAAGGAGGTTGCTTCCGATGCTGTTCTTCTCGGTATACCTCAACTGCCGAACGAAGACTTTCAATCTTAGTCCAGTCAAAATAGACAAAAATAAGTCATAACTTAGCCAAAATTCGCATAGAGCTGAAAATTGGCAGAGACGTTAAATAACTCATTATAATTGAAATTAATTTCAAAAATCCCCTTCGATCCTCCTTGTGCAAAAAATTTTATTCAAGGTCAAACATACAAAATTACGGTTTTTCCATTTTTCTTGGAAACGGTAAATTTTATCGTGAAAATAGATCAGACAAAACTTGTAGATCATACAATTCTCTACAAAAATGATCCAGAAACTTTTTCTCATAAGACTCACCATTCGTGATATATCGCGGTTTTAAAAATTACAAAATTCAGATTTTACATATTATGCACTTAAATGCAGTCTGTATACGTCATCGGACGTTCAATATAAATAAAAATAAGAAACTATTGGTTTGCTTTACTCACACAATAAAACTTGTGTGAATTGAATGAGTATTTTAAAATAAAAGACTGCTTTGAATGTTTAAACTTCGAAATTGATAACACAAATGCTATCTATATCATTGATGGAGGATATTTATTACACCGTGTTGTATGGGATCGAGATGAAACATTTCATAATATTTTTGAAAAATATGTTCAGTATGTTCAAAGACATTTTGGTTATAACAGTACGATTGTATTTGATGGTTATACTAATCATACGAAAAATATTAAAGCTGCAGAACA
Source organism: Eupeodes luniger (assembly GCA_951509635.1). Classification (NCBI taxonomy): domain Eukaryota; kingdom Metazoa; phylum Arthropoda; class Insecta; order Diptera; family Syrphidae; genus Eupeodes; species Eupeodes luniger. Next base: position 172,125,097 of record OX608073.1, on the reverse strand, counting down.
ACGTCGTCGGACTACAAAAACATCTTCTTCTGTCGATATTGTTTTTGATCGATCTATGAAAGTTCCAACAAACCAACAACAATTTCTTGCAAATACTCACAATATCTCTCGCTTCATTTCAATGTTATGTGAAGAATTTACAGCTGCTGGTGTTTCAATAAAACAAGCTGATAAGGATGCTGATGTCCTTATAATTGAAACAGCAATAGAACAATGGACAAGTTCAAATACAACTGTCGTTGTTGGGGAAGATGTTGATTTGTTGATATTACTGACTGCACGGACTCCAAATGATAAAATTATTTACTTTTTGAAACCTGGGAAAGCTCAAGTACAATCAGCAATATATTCATCACAAAGTCTGACTGCATATCCGAAATGTCAAGCTCATATTTTACTTTTACATGCAATAACAGGTTGCGATACTACATCAGCAATGTTTAAAAGAGGTAAATAGCAGTATTTAAATTGTTCGAAAAACGTAATGATTTAATTAATGGCGCAGAAGTATTTACAAAGATTGACTCTTCTCCACACGACATCGTTACAAATGGAAAGTGATTCCATAGACAAATATAGATATTTAAGGTTTGTAAAATCTGCATGGAACAATAAAACAGTGCAGTTGTCTTGTCTGCCTCCAACATCTGCTTCTGCATTTCAACACTTGTATCGTGTTTATTATCAAGTTCAAGTGTGGCTAGGCAATTAGCTGGACCCATAATTGGAAATTAGCGGATAATTATTTGGAGCCAATTTAAACTCTACTCCCACCTGCTCCAGAAGAACTGCTTAACACAGGCACGTAGCCAAGGGGGGGCTAGAGGGGCTCAATCCCCTTCCCCCCCCCCGAAATGATTTTAAAAAAAATATTTGAACAAAAGTTTGTATATTCTCTTATTAGTTCCTCACTACTTATGTATATTGTTCTGAAATCATGTTGTCTAATGCCATGTCAACACCCTCGATTCGCAATTGTCTTGGTGTAGTAAGCGAAATAGCTAATTTCTTCCGAAACCATTCAAATGCAAATACGACTTTCCAAATCGCCATCCAAAAATACGCATCAGAAAGCAGAAAAAAACGACTTTTGCGCCTTTGTGAAACAAGGTTTATTGAAAGGCATGACAGCATTCTTTCATTTGTAGAGCTCTTTAAATGTATTGCTATTAGTCTTGAAGAAATATCCACCAAGACGTGGGCAATGTCTTCAAAAGCATCAACTCTGTTAGCAGCAATTCAAAGAAGTGATTTTCTGGTAAGCCTCATGGTATGCGAAAAACTTTTTAGTTTAACGCTACCCTTATCAATTTTCCTTCAAAATGAATCTTTAAATTTCGTGTCTGCAATAAACCACACGAAACAAGTCTTAAGTTCTCTTAAGAACATAAGAGAAGCTGGCAGAGAATTTTTCAGAGACGCTTTTCAATCCGCATCACAACTTGCCAGGGATTTATTTGAAGTCAGCATAACAATTCCAAGGCTTTCTTTGAAACAAACAACGTGCTCTAATCCAGAAACATCATGTCCAGAAGACTATTTTAGAGTTTCTATACTTATTCCCTGTCTAGATTCTCTTATACAAAATCTTACTGACAGATTTATGGTCAACGAGAACGTTTTACTATCGTTTCAAGCTCTGCTTCCAGGTTTTGCTGCCGCCAATCGAGTAAATGAAATGGAAAATCTAACACTCTACTTTGATAACGCAATATCCTTGTCAGCTGTTAAAGCGGAGTACATACTCTGTTGCGAAAAAATTTCATCGATGGATCCCTCTTCCGATGTTCTGAAACTGCTAGATATATGTGACAAGACCTACTTCAGGCATCGAGAAAGAACTAATAGAGAGAACCAACTTCGACGGTTGCTCTCTTTTTGCCTACAAGCTGCGATTTGGCCACCAACTTGCATATGTATTAACTCCATATAAAAAAAATGTGGGGAACCAATACTTATGCAAGTTTGTGCGCAATTCTCACCACGAGAAAGAGTAAACTTTTCTCTCTTTTCTCTCTGCTCACCACCTTTGAAAAATGGCGACCACCTTTGAAAAATGGCGACCACCTTAGAAACATAAGACTCTGAAAGCACTACAACTATTAATTTTATTATTAGCTTCGTTTATGCGTTTAATTTTCGCTCAGACTGTTGAAAAATGCAAAAAAAAACCAGATTTGTTTCAATTTTCAGAGTTTATCGACTTAATTTTGTCGATGCGAGAGTTTCAGGAACATTGAAAACGAGAGTTACAGAATGTAAACATGGAACATTAAAAACATTTCTATATACTCATCTCTTTTCCCATTCCTATTTAATTTATTTGTGTGTACTCGTTGTTTATTTTCTTTACATTACTCACGACATTTCCAAAATGCTGAAAATAAGTGATTTAAGAAGAGACTAAATAAAAAGACTATCAACTTGTTACTTCTGTTGCCAATTTTCTGAAAGTGCATTGTGGCTTATTCATAGATGTTTGCATTTATAAAAAACATGTACTCGTTCATATATACAAATAAAGACTAGTCTAAAAAACCTAAACCTTGTTACACTCTTAAGCACTTTTCACATGAGCACGACCAACGAATGAACGAATATTCGTCTATTTTGACATTTCTTTCACATGAGAGTTCCTCGCGAATAAAGTTTGACATTCAAAACCGAAACCAAAACAAGAATGATTTTTTTAGGTTAAGTACGCGCGATTATTATATTCGTTGCGAGTGTGGATAATGTGGAACGCGAATAAAGTTTGACAGTTTGTATCAACTAAAATTTTTTCGCGACGAATAAATTTGTTTTCTTAAATTTATTAATACGTACATATATGATATTGAAAAGTAAAAGTATGCATCATAAATCAAATAGAAACTATATTGTTATCGTTTTGTTAAGAATTTGTGTGGAAATATGTCTTCAAACGTATATAAACTCACATTTTGTAATTCATTCGTCGTTCGTTGGTCGCGCTCATGTGAATGCTGCTTTACTGCACACATTCTTTCTTGTTTTGGTTGTTAATGCCATCTATATCTAACTTAGAGAAAAACAAATTCACCACGAACTACCGGTATAACTTCTCCCGTTATTTATTGACAAACAAAAATGTTTTGCTAGAATTAATTTGAATTATAGGAGTATTTTTGTAGATATAAAAACGACAAGATGTTAGTAAAGTTAAAGAAAGAAATTCATGAGAATTACAAACATTATAATGAGACTTTAAAAAACATAGTCTTCTTGGCTATCAATAAACAAAAATGAAAAATGTGTGATTTCCCGGAAATCATGTTTTTTTGTGTACTCTTCTTCGCGGTGGAAACATGTATACACCGATACGAATTCAACACGCTATAAAAAATGAGAGTAAGAGGTTTCGAAGGGACGGAGACGAGGAAGTTTGGCTCTCTCATTTAGTTTTTTCTCTCTGCTTCAGGAGCATAAGCTACTTGCTTACAATTTTGGCCACACTACCAGTTACAACAGCTAGCGTTGAAAGAACCTTTTCAACGATGAAAAGGATCAAAACAGTATCCCGAAGCGTTATGGGCCATCTAGAGGCCCAACTATAATAGACTTAACCGAGCTTAAGCCAGCTTAAGGGAACGAACCAATACGCAGCCTTATATGTCACTAACCATAATAGACGTTCTGCTCAGTTTCGTTAAATTTCGCTAACTTTCTCGCAATTACGCAAGAGCCATTTAAATGGCTCGAGCTTAAGCAAATGTCAAATTTAAAACGCATTTGCTTAAGTTACTTGAATCCATTATGGTTACTTTTTGTTTTGACGATAACTTCTGATAACTTTTCGTTCGGTTTTGACATTTGCTTACTTTCGGTTAAGTCTATTATAGTTGGGCCTTAAGACTAAGTGCACTTGCAATGCTGTCTGTTCACTCAGGTATTGATGTGGATCCAGATGAAGTGATCGACATTATGTCTTAAAAAAAGACAAGGCGTTTATTGCTGTAAAAATCCAAACTATTTATTTAATTAAATTAAAAAAAATACAAACATAATTAAAACATTTACATTATGTAGTTTTTTTTTTAATTTTTGTATATAGAATTACTTCTTCGAAATTGAACAAGCCCCCCCCCCCCCGAACCGAAATCCTGGCTACGGGCCTGTAAACACTAATTTTTGTAACTGGAAGACGGATTGTAGTAAGAATTGTGGCTGTCAAAAAGTGGGTTTATTTTGTTCACCAGTTGCATTAGTTGTCAGGGTCAGACTTGCTCCAATATTGAATTAAATACAACAGATGAAGATATTTATGATGTTGATGAAGGGACTATGCATCCCTTTTCTTAGAACAGAGAACAGAAATTCTGCAAGAAGAAGAAAATGAAGATGAAGAAATAATTGTCGAAGTAGAATTAGACAATTATCTATCATAATAACATTTAAAAGGAAACAACCTATTCATCTTCGATCATTAGCATTATTACCATTCATTCAATCAATAGGATACCATCTGATCAAACTTTCTTTGTTGCAATGGATCGTGGAGTATACCTACTGGGGAAACCACGTTAAAAAAAATGTGCCAAGTACATTACCTCATAGGTGGTGTGGAACTGTGTGCATATTATGGAAAATATGAATTTTGTAATTTTTAAAACCGCGATATCTCACGAATGGTGAGTCTTATGAGAAAAAGTTTCTGGATCATTTTTGTAGAGAATTGTATGATCTACAAATTTTGTCTGAAGTATTTTCACGATAAAATTTACCGTTTCCAAGAAAAATGGAAAAAACCGTAATTTTGTATGTTTGACCTTGAATAAAATTTTTTGCACAAGGAGGATCGAAGGGGATTTTTGAAATTTCAATTATAATGAGGTATTTAACGTCTCTGCCAATTTTCAGCTCTATGCGAATTTTGGCTAAGTCAAATGTCTATTTTGACTGGACTATCTGTCTTAAACCGCATCTGCCACGCGGTTGAATGTGTACCTCCCACTGTAAAAGCTGCTTTCCGACTGCAACGTTAAAATGATAACATCCACGACGCGACGCCAAGTGGAACGTCTAGTACAAAATTCCGGATATAGGGTGATTTTTTATTTTTATTATTCGAAATATTTTTTGTTTGATATGCATAGAAAATTGTCGCCTCTTTTACATATAAAACAGTTTTTTTATGTACACTCTTTAATTTTCAAATAATAGGGACTCAAAGATGCAGTATTTTTAAAAACAAAAAAAAAATTAATTTTAACGCATTTTTGTAATTTGTTTTTCTCAGACCCTTTTTATGTTTTATTTTCGAAATAAATTTTGTAGGTATGAAATTGGTTCATTTAAGCGTATCAATTAAAAAAATCTTTAAAAGAAAGTTGTTTTAACTCTATAAAAAACTCTTTTTGTGAGTATTTTTAAAAAATCCTAATTTCATGTTTGAAGATGTTTTTAAAAAAATGCTCGAAAATGCTCGGACTTTGGGTAGTCTTAAATGAATTTTAAACTTATTTGCAGTCATATCTTAAAAAAATTGGATCCGACCGCGTCCGACCCCGCTCCCTGGAGGGTTTTTCAAAATCTCCCTCAGAGCTGAGAAAGCTTAAATAAAATAAGTTTGTTGACTGGAGAAGGGGGTAGGGGCATCTTTGCATTGTCAATAATAATAATAACTGACATAAAGAAATCTAAATGTTTTAACAGTGACATATTATATGAAAGAAAGAGGGCGGGGAGGGGGAGATTCTCCTTTTTCAATTAAATCTTATTTGCTCTCGTTAAAGAGATTTTTCCTTACCTTATCATTATTTGTTATAGACTAAAATGGCAAAACAAAGTATGGCTCTCACGCTAACGGTAACTTTTTCTCTCTTAATCAAAAAAAAAGTAATCATATGACATTTTTGTTTAATTACGATCCTCTAGTGCACAAATAACTTTGAAGCCTTCTACAAGTGAAAATGGTTGTGTTAAGTTATGAAGATTTTTTCAACGTTTTGAAGGCTAACGGGCGTGATTTAAATGACTATAAGTACTTAATTAAATATTGTTATCCAAACAGCGACACTAAATTCACGAGGAACATATTTGAATTTTTTCGCAAGTTTTGTTTGAAGCTGAAAAATAGATTTGTAGAATGTATAGATGCAGATGAATTTCAAAGCTACGCAATACGCATATTTATATTTATATATTTATATTTCCACTTATCCTTGGTATTTTATGCCTCCCACGATTCATAAGATACTAGTGCATGGGGCTGATATTATAAGAAATGCTTTAATACCGATCGGAAAGCTTTCTGAAGAAGCTTCAGAAGCTAGACATAAAGAGTTTCGAAAAATTCGTGAAAGTTCCACCAGAAAAATGAACAGATTTGTACCCAATGAAGACGTGTTAACCAATTTACTAATATTTATCCACCTTACATTTTTATCACCTTCATTGGTAAAATACAAAAAACATGATATTCCTGAAGAAGCTTTGAAATTAATTAAATTACAGCAAGAATCATCAAGCGAAGAATCAATTTCCAATGAAAACAATGCAGAATGAAGATGTCTATACCTACATACTTTTTATTATTATTTTTTTTTATATGAATTGTTTTTTTAATTGTTGAAAAATACATTTTATTTCGTTACATATGTATTTAAAAAAAAAGTGCAAAAATGTACAACAAACTTGTAAAATGAATAAAGAACAATTAATATTAATTGTTTTTCCTCCATAAAATTAATTTTATTTGCTTCAAACTGTTTTTTTTTTTTGGAAAAGTGCTTAGTTTTTCAATTTTTTTATAATAAAGTATGAATTTATAATTTTTCAAGTACAAAATATTGAAAACCGTTTCAAAATCCATCCATTATTTCAAAAGTTACAGCCCGATGACCACTTTTTCATGTTTTCGTTCCACTGTGCGACGCTCCGATCATACTTAAATTTAGTTCGCCACACGAAAGGAACTTGGTACTGAACAAAAACACTCTAGTAAAGATATAAATCCTCGGTAGCCATATTGGTTTGCCTACAAGCTAAACCGGAAACTGGCCTCATAAAGTATTTCTTAGTGTGCGTGTAATTTCTCCTCTAATTCATGAAAATTCCCCTAAAAACTCAGGAATTGTGTCTGTGTATGCGTGAAAACACGTCAATTTTTCTCGTTGAATTCGTCCACATTACAAATACAACAATGTAAACAAATGGGTTTTGGAGGGTGATACGTACGAAAGATTTATATCTTCATATAGAGTGTTTTTGGTACTGAAATCTGTTGCTCTCTTTCACAAAACACACAAAAGAGCACTGCATCTTGTGCAAGGAAAAAAAGCAAATAAGGTTTACCTGCATGCAAGCTTAACATCTAAAAAACGATTTTTCCTCCAGCAAGTAATGCGTCTCAAACACTTCGGCCAGAGAGAAAAGAACTAATAGAGAGAACCAACTTCGACGGTTGCTCTCTTTTTGCCAACAAGCTGTGATTTGGCCACCAACTTGCATATGTATTAACTCCATATAAAAAAAATGTGGGGAACAAATACTTATGCAAGTTTATGTGCATACTCACCACGAGAGAGAATAAACTTTTCTTTCTTTTCTCTCTGCTCACCACCTTTGAAAAATGGCAACCACCTTTGAAAAATGGCGGTAGTCAGCTGTTCAGAGGTGTTCACAGAAAATTCAAAATTGTGAATGAAAAAGTTTTTGGTACTCTCATTGTGTTCGTTTAATAGTAATATCATTCGAATATGAAGTGAAATTAATTACTCTTGTTAGGTGCCCGAACAATGAAGAATTAGAAACAATTCTAAATTACGCATTTAGAGAAATATTAGTTAGTTATTTGAAGCCAGTTTTAATCATTAAGTAAGTAAAATAAATTAGGTGGTGCAACAGTCCAATGAGAATTAGGACCTAGAAACATAAGACTCTGAAAGCACTACAACTATTATTTTTATTATTAGCTTCGTTTATGCGTTTAATTTTCGCTCAGACTGTTGATACCGCAATTGCAGAAGATATGGATATTTTATATAAATATTCCCGGTAAACTGTAGAACTTTATTATTTCCGCCTTTTATAATTCAATGTAAAGTAATTTAATGCAGTATATTTTAGATAATACAGTAGTTAAGTTATTAGTTAAAGTATTACTATTGAAATAAACATAACATACATTTATAAAAAACATGTACTCGTTCATACGAGTATATACAAATAAAGTCTAGTCTAAAAAACCTTAACCTTGTTACACTCTTTCTGCACACATCCTTTCTTGTTTTGGTTGTTAATGCCATCTATCTGTAACTTAGAGAAATAAAAGAGAAAAGCAAATTCACCACCAACTTCCGGTATAACTTCTCCCGTTATTTATTGACAAACAAAAATGTTTTGCTAGAATTAATTTGAATTATAGGAGTATTTTTGTGAAATAAAAACGACAAGATGTTAGTAAAATTAAAGAAAGAAATTCTTGAGAATTACAAATATTATAATGAGACTTTAAAAAACATAGCCTTCTTGGCTATCAATAAACATAAATGAGAAATGTTGCATTTCCCGGAACTGATGTTTTTTTGTGTACTCTTCTCCGAGGTGAAAACATGTATACACCGATACGAATTCAACACGCTATAAAAAATGACAGTAAGAGGTTTCGAAGAGACGGAGACGAGGAAATTTGGCTCTCTCATTTAGTTTTTTCTCTCTGCTGCGGCGTTCTCAGTAAAGTGTATACACGCTCTGGTTCTGTTTACGTTAAAGAGAGCGAAGAAGGAGAGACAATACACATCAACAACGATACAACCAAAAAAAAAATACTCCATTTACCAAGATCGGAATCAAAAACACTCTAGTAAAGATATAAATCCTCGGTAGCTATATTGGTTTGCCTACAAACTAAACCGGAAACGGACCTCATAAAGTAATTCATAGTGTGCGTGAAAACACGCACACTAAGACACAATTAATGAGGTCCGGTGCGTGGAAATTTAGTTTATCAGTTATTTGAATTTCACATTTATTCATGGACATAATGTCAAAATTACAAATACAACAATGTAAACAAATGGGTTTTGGAGGGTGATACGTACGAAGGATTTATATCTTCATTAGAGTGTTTTTGATCGGAATCTCAGACTGACATTTCGGTTTGCCTACAAGCTACTTAGGACTAAATGTGAGAAAGTGTGCGTGAAATGATGCAACAAACCAAACACATTCTCACATTTAGTCCTAAGGCCCATCAAAATGCTTCATTATAGTAATGAGCCCCATCTAAATGCTTCATTTTGAATGTTTCATGGCCTCGTTCAAAAACTAAACAATCCTAACCAACAGAATCTGAAGTGCTGACATGGTCTTAAATTGGAAGATTTGTATAGCTTTTTAATTTCAATCCAAATAAATGTTGTTAATGTATAATAAATAAAATTGACCAAATTCATATTTAATGATTTATTAGTGCTGTATTTTGTTTACTTAAATTATTTGCGAACGCAACATGCGCTGCAACTGGTTAAGTATAATTATTGGAAATGGACAAAAGTGTAGCTCAATACTTTGCAAAACAACAAAACAAACAATTTTTTCAGCTGTAGTTTGCTTAGACCTTTTTTTTGGCGACGACGTTAGAAGTTCAGGTGGAAACAATAGGCGGGTGCCTCCGTATTTTTTTTTTGTACAGACAATGCTACGAGAAGCATACTTGTGAAGTTCCATTGCCAACTTTAGCTAGTTCAGATGCCTCAATTATATTAGTATTTTCATCATTTAAGCAATTCGGTAATTGCAAGACCAAATTTTAGTTTTGTTTGTTGCAGAAATATTTCTGAAAATTTCTTTTTGATTACTTGTAGTTAGATTTTGGAATAAAAATTTGAGGGAACCATGTTTTAAAAATAAGTTGCTTTGTGTAAAGCATCTTTAAGGAATAGAAATAGGTAATACACAATACCAACTAAATGAGTGCAATAAATAGATTTAAGTAACTTTTCTTATTCCAATATGGGGAAACCGAACACCCAATAATTGGCTGCAATTAATACTATTTTTTTTTCTAAAAAGTTGATGAAGGTTAGCCGAAGCGGAAATTTCTTTAATGAACATACCTAAAATGTTATTGGCTTTCTCAAAAATATTTTTCTACGCTAACCTCTGCTTTATATCTGAAAACTATTGTTTATGAATATTTTCTTCTATGTTCTGCATGAACGGTAGTATTTATTATATTAAGAAAAACAAAAACATATACGTAAGACTCATTAATTTGTTTTCATTATTAGCAGCATTTTTACTAAACATACCCTTCAAACAATAATAAGTAAACTTGAACTTTGGTAACTAAACATTTTTAAGGAATGAATGAAAATTATATTTTGTGTTAAACTGTGGACATTCACTAAAAGAAAGTTCTGTACGTCAACAATAAACATTCACGTCGATTACATGATCTATTGAATGAGTTGTGCATGAATTCAGAACGATTTTTTGACGTTTTCATTTTGTGGTAAACGTCAAAATTCACATTTTCTTTGCTCTGCATTTATTCAACAAGCTCGCTATAATCGTTCTGATTATTTTTGGTGTTCCTTTGAAGCATAATTTTTTTTGATAACAAATACATGTATGCTTCCATCAATCCAGAATGTTATGGATGAGGTATTTTTCGATTATAACTCTTTTTTTAAATTTAATATTTATTAATCAAAATGGAATTGAAAAATAGTTGCAAGCTTAAATCGTTAAAAACAAACTATAAATAAACTTGGATTAATTAAATTGATACAGATTTTAATTACTTGCAAAAAACATATTTGAATTCAATAAATTGCGCTCGCACCCTTAACTTGATGGTTCTTCGAACGCATCTTTGATACAATAATCCAAAGTTAATTATGAAATTGAAATAATTTCGTAGTGATTGCTGTAAATTTCAAGACAAAAATGTACATTGGTTCGCTATCATTCTATCAACAAAATGACTGCAAAACTAAAGCTTAAAACTGAGTTTTTCATCGAAAAAAGTAAAAAGAAAAATCTGAAAAAAACTTATTAACCTCCCCATTTTGTTTATGCTTTGCAAAGTGCCGCTAGCCCACGGCATCGTTTTTTTTTGTTTGTTTTCACATCTATTCATGGACTAAATTGTCAAAATTACAAATACAAAAATGTAAACAAACGGGTTTTGGAGGGTGAAACGTACGAAAGATTCCGATCTTGGTAAATGGAGTATTTTTGGATACAACATTGAAAACCAAAAACACTCTAGTAAAGATATAAATCCTCGGTAGCCATATTGGTTTGCCTACAAGCTAAACCGGAAACGGACCTCATAAAGTATGTCTTAGTGTGCGTGTAATTTCTCCTCTAATTCACTACCGGAACTCAGGAATTGTGTCTATGTATGCGTGAAAACACGTCAATTTTTCTCGTTGAATTCGTCCACATTACAAATACAACAATGTAAACAAATGGGTTTTGGAGGGTGATACGTACGAAAGATTTATATCTTCATATAGAGTGTTTTTGTTGAAAACCATCCTCGCTGCCTCTGCTGTGACAGACAATCAAGAAGAAGAAGAATTTCACCAGCATTCAAAATGATGAATATTTTTGTATTGTATGAAATATTATTACTTATACTACCTACTACTATTATTATTATTATTTTTCACTCTTTCTATTTTTCCTCTTATTATGCTCTATCTTATTTTCCTTTTTCACCAATGTTTGTTTGTCGTTGTTATCACATGAAAACCTTTTTGTAAAAGTTGTTGCTTAGTTCCCCATCATATTATGTGTATGTTACTTAGATCTCGCATTATAACCACTCGTTTCAGAGTTGAGTGAACGTATGGTGGGCTCCATTGGATACACCAGTGATGTTATATTGCGAAGTATGTTGAAAGTTTTGAGTTGTCGTCGTGACGGTTTCAATGTTGCTCATATCAATGCACAGAGTTTGATGAAAAAGATTGATGAATTTAGATAACTTTTTGAAGAATCGCAAATCGACGCGATTTGTGTTTCCGAAAAGTGGTTCTCTGCATCTGTGAAAAATGCAACATACTCTCTTAGCGGATATAGGATCTTCCGGTCTGATGGGTGCAACCGCGGAGGAGGTGTTGCTATATATGTCAAGGAAAACCTTATGTGTAAGAAGTTATATTATGTAGTGAAGGTAATCTTCTCTTGGGAACTATCTATAGACCAAATAAGTTTATCGATTTTGAACAAATCTGTAGAGTTATTGAAGAAATTGCTGTTTTCTCTTCAAACATTATAATATGCGGTGACTTTAACTGTGACCATTTAACTGACAAAAGGTTAATTGACCTTATAAATCGGCGTGATCTAGCATATCGACGCTGGAAACGCTTCTGTGTTAACGAGCTCTGTGAGTTGTACAAATCATTACGAAATAAAGTAGTTCAAGAGGTTAGACGCGCAAAAGTACAGTTCTACTCATACCGTCTAGATTTAAGATCCGATGGTTGTAAACTATGGAACAACCTCCGCCAGCTAGGAATAGGTAAGCAAAAAAATAATTTTCCAGCTGCAATAAATATAAGTGAGCTAAACAGTAAATTTGCTGCTACTCCTTTAATAAATACAAGAGATCATGTACCATTAAATGCCATACCACCACCTTCTACAGACACTTTGTTCAGTTTCAATTGTGTGAACGCCTTAGCATAAGTATAAAGTCCAGTGCCACTGGTGCTGATGATTTGAATCCAATTTTCATTAAAGCTATTCTTCCATTGCTTCTACCCTACTTTACACATGTAATAAATACAATCTTTACCACTGGAATTTTCCCGGATCAATGGAAAAAAGCAAAAATAATTCCTATCCCCAAAAACTCGCTTTGTAATGAATTTAGACCGATTTCAATACTTCCTTTCCTATCTAATGTCTGTGAAAAGATAATCCAAAAACAATTAAGCAACTTTGTTAGTCGAAACAACCTTTTAGTCGATGTTCAATCAGGTTTTCGTTCACAACATAGCTGTATAACCGCACTAACTAAAATAATCGAAGACATAAGGACTGAACTCGATATTGATAATGTAACTTTTTTAGTCCTACTAGACTTCTCAAAAGCATTCGACATGGTGAACCACTTGATACTTCTGAATAAACTGCGTCACAGATTCAACATATCTTCAGAAGCTATTAAACTACTTTCTTCCTTTTTAAATGACAGAAAGCAAGCCGTTTTCATAAATGAAAATCTCTCCGATTTTCTTCCGATTCATCAAGGAGTTCCCCAAGGATCAATTTTATCCCCCCTTCTATTTTCATTATATGTGAATGAAATCGGTTTCATTATAAATGAAGTATCAAAACATTTGTATGCCGATGACATTCAAATTTACAAAAGCTGTCCTTTGGGTTTAATTGACGACTGCGTTTTCACCTTGAACCAAGAACTAGAAAAAATATCCTACTGGGCGTTCTGCAATGGGTTGATTCTCAACGCAAGCAAATGCAAATGCCTGTTTATATCAAGAAAAGAATTAGATTTAACATACTTTCCTTCCATAATTCTAAACGAGAACCTATTAGAATTCGTAAACTCCAGTAAAAATCTAGGTATAACCTTCAATAGAACATTGACCTGGAATGATCACATCAACCAATTGATAGGTACAACTTATGGAACGCTTAGAACGTTGTGGACCGCCCAAAACATCACTCCATTTAAAACCTTAGTAATACCTTTTTTCACTCATGGATGCGAAATATTTTACAACTGCGATTCCATCAGCAAAAATAAACTAAACATAGCCTTTAATAGTATTATTCGATACATCTTTGGGTTAAGAAGATTCGACCATGTTTCACATTTGCAGGAGATTCTCCTTAATATGCCTTTAAATGACTTCATGAAGCTTCGTACATTGATACTGTTTTTTAAAATCTTGAAAACACTTCAACCAGCTTATCTCTTTGAAAAAATCAGGATGTCAACATCGAACAGATCAACATCGGTAATTTTGCCACGCTTTTCGTGTTTGACCTCGGAAAGGCAATTTTTCATCGCTGCATGTCGCCTCTGGAACTCACTTCCTACTCATCTGCGGGATATAAGTGATATGCACAAGCACATTTTCCAAAAAAAGTCTTAAAATCTTTTTTTCTAACCAAAGCAACTAACTTAACTTTGCTTATCTTCTTTTTTTTCTTAACTCTAACTATCTTTTCTTCTCTATTTCTATCATTCCCTTGTTTCCAGTCAAATAATATTTAATCGATGAATACTTCTTTTTCTTATTTTTTAATTTAATTTTATTTTATATTGTTTTCTTTTCTACCTTTTTTTTTAATTTTGATACGCGGTATCAAACACACTTCTCCTTTTGATTTACCAGTTAAGATTTGTAGTAATCAGGCCCAGTGGCAACACTGTATCAGTGCAATAATATAATAATATATAATAGTTATACTCACACATCAACATATGTAAACCGTTGTTACTAGTACATAAGTATATATTCCCTAGTTAAATTTCCCTCTTGTACAAATTCCCCTAGCTTGTAAGAAGAAAGAATAAAGATGAGTCAGTCTGAAAACGAACTCGAAACGAATAAGTTGTGCGTATTATTCTTCTGAAGACTTTAAATATAATAATTATTCGGCCAACAGATTTGCTTACTTCAGATTGTAGTTTAATCAAATTTGGCAATAACTTTTTCACTGCCAATCTGGTGCCATTACACAGTTTTGGTGGATTAATATTTCGCAATAATATAATCAAAGAACCAATTTTCAGATTCAAGCAATGCGGTGGTATACCAGCCGGTTCCAATGAATTTAAAAATTTAATTGTATAATTCATTGCCTCATCTTGATTTATAACACTGTCAATTGATTTATATGTCGTGACTACACCTGGTAGTTTCGCTTGAATTTGAAAATTATTGGCTTTGATATGAATGTTCTTCTGTGCTAAAATGGCGCGTTCTCTCAACCAATCATGATTTCTGTAATTCTGAAGAATATTCGGAAAAACACATTCAATCAACTCATCTTTAGATTGCGCAATTGTACAACAATTGTTCGGTAAAGTAATCAATCCGTTGGTACTCTCGATTGGTATTTTTCCATCACCAATTTCTAACAATTGTTTTGAAAACTCATGGGCAGTTGCATCATTATGTAGGTGAATACGCATATTAATGTTCAGCATATTAATGTTTTCGTACATATACATATTTCCAAAGAACTGATGACTTCAAACAGGCGTTTATTTCATCAGCAGGAGTTGATCGAGAAATGACAGGCAATGTTTGACGAAAGTCCCCTGACAGCAATATCAGAGCACCACCAAAAAGCTGTTGATTACCGGGTAAATCTTGCATTGTTCGATTAAATGCTTCTATTGATTTTTTATTTGCCATTGTGCACTCATCCCATAAAATAATTGACGTTAATCGCAGAACTTTTGCCATAGCAGAATTTTTCGAAATATTGCAAGTTGGAGTTTCAATCATCTGTACATTCAAAGGTAATTTTAATGCAGAGTGTGCGGTCCGACCACCTTCTAATAATGTAGCAGCAATTCCCGAAGATGCAAGTGCCAATGCAATTTTCTATTCCGATCGAAGAGTCGCTAAAATCAATGATACAACGAAAGTTTTGCCTGTACCACCAGGTGCATCCAAGAAATATAATCCACCTGCATTATTGGAAACGGCTTGCATGATTGCGTCATATACATGTTTTTGTTGAATATTCAATTTAGTGTTATTACAATTTTGTGATTATCAGATGGCATACGATCAAGAGCAATTTTGAACAATTGAACTAATGCGTTATGCTGATGAAAAAACCTTTGTAGCTCACGAATAATTTCTGGTCTTGTATTTGAAACTATTCCACAACGTTGATCCAATTCACGATTTTCATCACCAATAAAATAAATTTGCAAAAATGTATGATCAGCGTCGGGGTATGGCAATAACGAACCAGCTTGATGATAAATCTGGCCCTGAATCTGTAACATGTATGCAATTTTAGGTAGATGTTGAATCAGAATTTGTAAGACTTTATGATTCAAATTGATATAAACATGAGACAATCCTGTTGAGGTATTTACCTAAAAAGTCGGCATAAAATTATCTCTAATAATTCTAGTAGCACCAAAAGAAGTCATTCGAAATGCCGAATTGTATTGTTGAATATTACTCAAAACTGCTTCGACGTTTGAGATGTACCAAAAATAAATGAATACAATGGTTCGGGTGGAGTTTCTAATTTTGGCAATCTTACTTTGCCATTAGCACAACACATTCCGGGCGTTTCACCTGGAAAGTTAGGCACATCACATGTGGGCATATTGCGTCCATCATTCCAATGTATCCGTAAACACTATAATCAATCTGACTATTGTAATTAAAAGCAGCACACAGCATTTCATCCAAAACAGCACGACGTATTCGTGATTAAGTACAGGTACAGGGTCAACAGATCTATTCTGTGCAGTACGTTCACGCTGCGATGCATTAGCTTGGGCGCGTTCATCTGTAAACTGAGATCGTCTTAATAATGTCACTTGATTTGCATTACGCGTTCGCCGGCCTATGTTTGGTCGTCTTGCTCGTGGCATTTTACCTTCACTCAACAACTCAACAATATTTTGGAAAATATAAACACAACAAAGCAATAATTATCGCTGATAAAATGAAATGACATATGATGACATTAAATTTGTTTGACAGAAATAACGTTACTTTTTTGTCTTCGATTGTTTTGTCAAAGGTTCAAATTGGCTTTTAAGTATTAGTACAAATTGTTTGTATATGGGAGTATAGAAAGATGTTGATTTTACACTTTTTCAAGATTTTTTTTTTTAATTTTCTCTACGTACAAACCTTCTCTGGACTTCCACGAATAATTCAAGACCAAAATTATCCAAATCGGTAAAGGCATTGTTGAGTTATAACATTACAACGAAAAGTGGCATTGATTTTTATATATATAGATCTGTTATCTTACTGTGTAAGCTTTATAAATAAATAAATTGAAACTGAACGACTGTCACCGTCAATTCGGAGAGTTTTGGTCATATGATAACCGAATTTTTTGCCTGCTATTGAAGATTCGACTTGGAGAATATGTGGTTTCAGCAAGACGGTGCCACATGCCACACGACTCGAGCGAATATGGCTTTATTTCAAATACATTTCTTGGCCGCGTAATTTCTCTTCGATCGTGGTGATATCAACTTGCCATCAAGATCATGCGATTTGACACCGCTGGACTTTTTTTGTGTTGTGGGTCTACGCGAAAGAGAAAGACCGTGTTTATGCAGATAAACCATTAACTCTTGAGTGCGCCATATTTCAAGGGCTAAAGTAACAATTTTAGTTATTAGATTTTTTAGAACACTGTTTTGAAGCAAAATGTGGTTTAACTACTTAATTTGGAGGACTCCATACATATGAAAGCATTCCAATAATCCAACAGTTTTCTAAATATGCCCTACTTAAGATGTAAAATAAAATATTTTAGAGGGGTTTTTGGTGGTTTTTGGTGCGTTGCATGCAGAAATGTTAGAAACTGTGTTGAAACGGAGCTTTTTTTCCAAAAAAATATGTAATTTTGTTCTTGCTGTCATTTCTATAAATGCGAAAAACGCTTCAAAAATAAAGATGCAAAAAGCCAGGAAATTAAAAAGTTTGCCAGAAAAATTTGATCATTTTTAAGAAATGGCTATTTTGCATGAACCTTTTGAAAATATTTTGATCAAAAAGGAGTCAACAAAACTCAAAAATTAGAGA
The DNA here is from genome assembly GCA_951509635.1 of Eupeodes luniger. Classification (NCBI taxonomy): domain Eukaryota; kingdom Metazoa; phylum Arthropoda; class Insecta; order Diptera; family Syrphidae; genus Eupeodes; species Eupeodes luniger. The sequence goes on along the minus strand of OX608073.1, from coordinate 172,107,338 downwards.
AAGAAAAATGTTTGTTTCTTGAGCTTTAATACAAAAAAAATAAGTAGAAATAAAAAAAACTGAGGTAACAAAAAAGTTCAGAAAAAACTATAGCGTGGCACTCACAAATTAAACGTGGCCAAATCTCTTCTCACTTCAATTCTCAATTTTCAAAGCTTTCATAATAAATTAATAGAAAAGAAATATTTATTTTAATCTTTAATAAGTCAATAAGTTAACGGAAGTGTTACTTTTGCTGTTGTTGAGACATTCATGTGTTTGAAATTCATGTTTAAATCTCAACTCTAGAGCATCCAAAGCGAATTCGCCTCAAAACGTAGATTTCTTTAATTTAGTAAGATCTTAAAATGTTTGTATTAAATAGATATTCAATTAAAACAAAAAAAAAAAACTTTAAGAAAGCCTAACGCACTTTATGTGAGCGAAAAAATAAGATGGAATTGAAGAGGAGTTTCAGGAGGGAGCGGCTTGAAATGCTGTATTTTAAAATACTGTATGGTCAAAATTCTGTATGATACTGTATAATCATAATACTGTTTGGTTAATGTTCTGTTTTTCAAAATACTTTATCTCAAAATACTTTAATGTCAAAATACTGATTCTCATAACACTGTATCTACATAATACAATACTGTATGTACACTTAAATTTGCACAAGCTTTTAAACATGTACGAAATGCATAGAAGTTTTGATAGATCAATTAGGTTGGTGCAATTCATGTAAAAATGTGAAAGAGATACCAACTATTAAGAAAAGTATAATGAGAAAATAAGTAGAAGATATTATTTATTTTGTTTTTGTTTTCATTATTTCAAAGACTTATGCATTATCATATGTATGTACATTTATTGATCAAGGAAAGTATATTAGAACATTTTGTTTATGATAAATTATTATGATGTATTAGTATTCTTTAAAAAAGTATTATGTATATCAAAATTCTGTATTTCAAAAGTTGTTAATAGGCTGAAAAATAAAAATCGTTTTGATAATGTATTAAAGTGCGCACTTTTTTTTTATTACAAAAACGATTTTTCATTTTTCAGACTATTTACAGCATTTTGAAATACAGAAATTTGATATAAAGAATTTTGAAATACAGAATTTTGAGATACAGTGTTTTGATCACACAGTATTTTGTACATACAGTATTTTAAAATACAGTATTTTGAGATACAGTATTTTAAATACAGTATTATGATCCCCAACCCGTTTCAGGAATTTAAAAGCAACTTTAGTTTGTGTTTAGAAAACAAAAAAAGCTATTTTCTCAGAACATAATATTAAATTGATGATCTCTTATCCAAGGTTTCATCCTAAGAATTTAAATATTTGCATTTTCTATCAGAATAGATCTTATTTAACAAATTTAAAATATTACTACAGTTTAAAATAATAAATTGACAAAAAATCATCTTTGCTCAGAGTACTAGACAGCACGGGCTTTATGGGTCATATGACCTCCCCTGATTAATAGTTGGTGAATTTGAGGGGCGCGTTTGGAATAGTCCTGGATTTCCGATTCATTGTTTTAGATGCAGTCCTCTGTTAAAAATAGCACTTTTAGTCACGAAGTGGAAAACTCTAATATACAAACTTTATTTTTATATATAATGGTTTATGCTCTAGAGAAATAGCCAGTTGCATTCCTCCCCTTAAACAGTTCAACCGTAATACTCGCGCTTCTAGGAATGCTCATCAATATACCCTCGAGCCCAATTTCGGTCGTAGTGTCAAGTACAGAGATTCGTTCTTTAGCCGTACTATGCGAATGTGGAATGCCTTGCCACACTCTGTCTTTCCCAGCCATTGCAATATTTAGGAATTCAAAACTAATGTGCACCGACACCTCCTTTCTCCCTTTCCTAGTGCTCACACTGTGTCTACATAATAAGGGTAGCATTATCCCTTTGAGTGTGCGCTTATTATAAAAAAAAACTAACTTGATATTGACCGACCAGCATCCCACCCGCAGTGCACGTCTTGTGAAAGTCTTGCCCATAAGCTGTGATCTTTTGTTTTCTGTTCTTTAATTGTTTGTCTGTGGTATATTGAAAAATAACCCAAAATTAAACTTAATAGTGTAATTAAAACCAAAATAAAAAACCCAACCAACATAAATAATAAAAAAAAAATATAATTTCCGCGACGTGTAATTCAATAAGTGAATGTGCAGTGTTGAAAGGAGGTTGCTCCGATGCTGTTCTTTTCGGTATACCTCAACTGCCGAATGAAGACTTTCAATCTGTCTTAAACCGCATCTGCCACGCGGTTGAATGTGTACCTCCCACTGTAAAAGCTGCTTTCCGAGTGCAACGTTAAAATGATAACATCCACGACGCGACGCTCCGATCATACTTAAATTTAGTTCGCCACACGAAAGGAACTTGGTACTGAACAAAAACACTCTAGTAAAGATATAAATCCTCGGTAGCCATATTGGTTTGCCTACAAGCTAAACCGGAAACTGGCCTCATAAAGTATTTCTTAGTGTGCGTGTAATTTCTCCTCTAATTCATGAAAATTCCCCTAAAAACTCAGGAATTGTGTCTGTGTATGCGTGAAAACACGTCAATTTTTCTCGTTGAATTCGTCCACATTACAAATACAACAATGTAAACAAATGGGTTTTGGAGGGTGATACGTACGAAAGATTTATATCTTCATATAGAGTGTTTTTGGTACTGAAATCTGTTGCTCTCTTTCACAAAACACACAAAAGAGCACTGCATCTTGTGCAAGGAAAAAAAGCAAATAAGGTTTACCTGCATGCAAGCTTAACATCTAAAAAACGATTTTTCCTCCAGCAAGCAATGCGTCTCAAACACTGCGGCGTTCTCAGTAAAGTGTATACACGCTCTGGTTCTGTTTACGTTAAAGAGAGCGAAGAAGGAGAGACAATACACATCAACAACGATACAACCAAAAAAAAAATACTCCATTTACCAAGATCGGAATCTCAGACTGACATTTCGGTTTGCCTACAAGCTACTTAGGACTAAATGTGAGAAAGTGTGCGTGAAATGATGCAACAAACCAAACACATTCTCACATTTAGTCCTAAGGCCCATCAAAATGCTTCATTATAGTAATGAGCCCCATCTAAATGCTTCATTTTGAATGTTTCATGGCCTCGTTCAAAAACTAAACAATCCTAACCAACAGAATCTGAAGTGCTGACATGGTCTTAAATTGGAAGATTTGTATAACTTTTTAATTTCAATCCAAATAAATGTTGTTAATGTATATTAAATAAAATTGACCAAATTCATATTTAATGATTTATTAGTGCTGTATTTTGTTTACTTAAATTATTTGCGAACGCAACATGCGCTGCAACTGGTTAAGTATAATTATTGGAAATGGACAAAAGTGTAGCTCAATACTTTGCAAAACAACAAAACAAACAATTTTTTCAGCTGTAGTTTGCTTAGACCTTTTTTTTTTTTGTACAGACAATGCTACGAGAAGCATACTTGTGAAGTTCCATTGCCAACTTTAGCTAGTTCAGATGCCTCAATTATATTAGTATTTTCATCATTTAAGCAATTCGGTAATTGCAAGACCAAATTTTAGTTTTGTTTGTTGCAGAAATATTTCTGAAAATTTCTTTTTGAGGGACTATGTTAGAGTTAGAATTTTACTTGTAGTTAGATTTTGGAATAAAAATTTGAGGGAACCATGTTTTAAAAATAAGTTGCTTTGTGTAAAGCATCTTTAAGGAATAGAAATAGGTAATACACAATACCAACTAAATGAGTGCAATAAATAGATTTAAGTAACTTTTCTTATTCCAATATGGGGAAACCGAACACCCAATAATTGGCTGCAATTAATACTATTTTTTTTTCTAAAAAGTTGATGAAGGTTAGCAGAAGCGGAAATTTCTTTAATGAACATACCTAAAATGTTATTGGCTTTCTCAAAAATATTTTTCTACGCTAACCTCTGCTTTATATCTGAAAACTATTGTTTATGAATATTTTCTTCTATGTTCTGCATGAACGGTAGTATTTATTATATTAAGAAAAACAAAAACATATACGTAAGACTCATTAATTTGTTTTCATTATTAGCAGCATTTTTACTAAACATACCCTTCAAACAATAATAAGTAAACTTGAACTTTGGTAACTAAACATTTTTAAGGAATGAATGAAAATTATATTTTGTGTTAAACTGTGGACATTCACTAAAATAAAGTTCTGTACGTCAACAATAAACATTCACGTCGATTACATGATCTATTGAATGAGTTGTGCATGAATTCAGAACGATTTTTTGACGTTTTCATTTTGTGGTAAACGTAAAAATTCACATTTTCTTTGCTCTGCATTTATTCAACAAGTTCGCTATAATCGTTCTGATTATTTTTGGTGTTCCTTTGAAGCATAATTTTTTTTGATAACAAATACATGTATGCTTCCATCAATCCAGAATGTTATGGATGAGGTATTTTTCGATTATAACTCTTTTTTTAAATTTAATATTTATTAATCAAAATGGAATTGAAAAATAGTTGCAAGCTTAAATCGTTAAAAACAAACTATAAATAAACTTGGATTAATTAAATTGATACAGATTTTAATTACTTGCAAAAAACATATTTGAATTCAATAAATTGCGCTCGCACCCTTAACTTGATGGTTCTTCGAACGCATCTTTGATACAATAATCCAAAGTTAATTATGAAATTGAAATAATTTCGTAGTGATTGCTGAAATGAGAGAATTAATCATGCTTTTTTCAAGACAAAACTGTACATTGGTTCGCTATCAACAAAATGACTGCAAAACTAAAGCTTAAAACTGAGTTTTTCATCGAAAAAAGTAAAAAGAAAAATCTGAAAAAAACTTATTAACCTCCCCATTTTGTTTATGCTTTGCAAAGTGCCGCTAGCCCACGGCATCGTTTTTTTTTTGTTTGTTTTCACATCTATTCATGGACTAAATTGTCAAAATTACAAATACAAAAATGTAAACAAACGGGTTTTGGAGGGTGAAACGTACGAAAGATTCCGATCTTGGTAAATGGAGTATTTTTGGATACAACATTGAAAACCATACTCGCTGCCTCTGCTGTGACAGACAATCAAGAAGAAGAAGAATTTCACCAGCATTCAAAATGATGAATATTTTTTTATTGTATGAAATATTATTACTTATACTACCTACTACTATTATTATTATTATTTTTCACTCTTTCTATTTTTCCTCTTATTATGCTCTATCTTATTTTCCTTTTTCACCAATGTTTATTTGTCGTTGTTATCACATGAAAACCTTTTTGTAAAAGTTGTTGCTTAGTTCCCCATCATATTATGTGTATGTTACTTAGATCTCGCATTATAACCACTCGTTTCAGAGTTGAGTGAACGTATGGTGGGCTCCATTGGATACACCAGTGATGTTATATTGCGAAGTATGTTGAAAGTTTTGAGTTGTCGTCGTGACGGTTTCAATGTTGCTCATATCAATGCACAGAGTTTGATGAAAAAGATTGATGAATTTAGATAACTTTTTGAAGAATCGCAAATCGACGCGATTTGTGTTTCCGAAAAGTGGTTCTCTGCATCTGTGAAAGATGCAACATACTCTCTTAGCGGATATAGGATCTTCTGGTCTGATGGGTGCAACCGCGGAGGAGGTGTTGCTATATATGTCAAGGAAAACCTTATGTGTAAGAAGTTATATTATGTAGTGAAGGTAATTTTCTCTTGGGAACTATCTATAGACCAAATAAGTATGTCGATTTTGAACAAATCTGTCGAGTTATTGAAGAAATTGCTGTTTTCTCTTCAAACATTATAATATGCGGTGACTTTAACTGTGACCATTTAACTGACAAAAGGTTAATTGACCTTATAAATCGGCGTGATCTAGCATATCGACGCTGGAAACGCTTCTGTGTTAACGAGCTCTGTGAGTTCTACAAATCATTACGAAATAAAGTAGTTCAAGAGGTTAGACGCGCAAAAGTACAGTTCTACTCATACCGTCTAGATTTAAGATCCGATGGTTGTAAACTATGGAACAACCTCCGCCAGCTAGGAATAGGTAAGCAAAAAAATAATTTTCCAGCTGCAATAAATATAAGTGAGCTAAACAGTAAATTTGCTGCTACTCCTTTAATAAATACAAGAGATCATGTACCATTAAATGCCATACCACCACCTTCTACAGACACTTTGTTCAGTTTCAATTGTGTGAACGCCTTAGCATAAGTATAAAGTCCAGTGCCACTGGTGCTGATGATTTGAATCCAATTTTCATTAAAGCTATTCTTCCATTGCTTCTACCCTACTTTACACATGTAATAAATACAATCTTTACCACTGGAATTTTCCCGGATCAATGGAAAAAAGCAAAAATAATTCCTATCCCCAAAAACTCGCTTTGTAATGAATTTAGACCGATTTCAATACTTCCTTTCCTATCTAATGTCTGTGAAAGGATAGTGCAAAATCAATTAAGCAACTTCATTAGTCGAAACAACCTTTTAGTCGATGTTCAATCAGGTTTTCGTTCACACCATAGCTGTATAACCGCACTAACTAAAATAATCGAAGACATAAGGACTGAACTCGATATTGATAATGTAACTTTTTTAGTCCTACTAAACTTCTCAAAAGCATTCGACATGGTGAACCACTCGATACTTCTGAATAAACTGCGTCACAGATTCAACATATCTTCAGAAGCTATTAAACTACTTTCTTCCTTTTTAAATGACAGAAAGCAAGCCGTTTTCATAAATGAAAATCTCTCCGATTTTCTTCCGATTCATCAAGGAGTCCTTTGGATTTAATTGACGACTGCGTTTTCACCTTGAACCAAGAACTAGAAAAAATATCCTACTGCCCGTTCTGCAATGGGTTGATTCTCAACGCAAGCAAATGCAAATGCCTGTTTATATCAAGAAAAGAATTAGATTTAACATACTTTCCTTCCATAATTCTAAACGAGAACCCATTAGAATTCGTAAACTCCAGTAAAAATCTAGGTATAACCTTCAATAGAACATTGACCTGGAATGATCACATCAACCAGTTAATAGGTAAAACTTATGGAACGCTTAGAACGTTGTGGACCGCCCAAAACATCACTCCATTTAAAACCTTAGTAATACCTGTTCTCACTCATGGATGCGAAATATTTTACAACTGCGATTCCATCAGCAAAAATAAACTAAACATAGCCTTTAATAGTATTATTCGATACATCTTTGGGTTAAGAAGATTCGACCATGTTTCACATTTGCAAGAGATTCTCCTTAATATGCCTTTAAATGACTTCATGAAGCTTCGTACATTGATACTGTTTTTTTTAAAATCTTGAAAACACGTCAACCAGCTTATCTCTTTGAAAAAATCAGGATGTCAACATCGAACAGATCAACATCGGTAATTTTGCCACGCTTTTCGTGTTTGACCTCGGAAAGGAAATATTTCATCGCTGCATGTCGCCTCTGGAACTCACTTCCTACTCATCTGCGGGATATAAGTGATATGCACAAGCACATTTTCCAAAAAAAGTCTTAAAATCTTTTTTTCTAACCAAAGCAACTAACTTAACTTTGCTTATCTTCTTTTTTTTCTTAACTCTAACTATCTTTTCTTCTCTATTTCTATCATTCCCTTGTTTCCAGTCAAATAATATTTAATCGATGAATACTTCTTTTTCTTATTTTTTAATTTAATTTTATTTTATATTGTTTTCTTTTCTACTAGTCACTAGTCTAGTCATAGGCTCTCACAATTTTATAAGATATCTGTTATCTTACTGTGTAAGCTTGATAAATGAATAAATTGAAACTAAACGACTGTCACCGTCAATTCGGAGAGTTTTGGTCATATGATAACCGACTTTTTTGCCTGCTATTGAAGATTCGACTTGGAAAATATGTGCTTTCAGCAAGACGGTGCCACATGCCACACGACTCGAGCGAATATGGCTTTATTTCAAATACATTTCTTGGCCGCGTAATTTCTCTTCGATCGTGGTGATATCAACTTGCCATCAAGATCATGCGTTTTGACACCGCTGGACTTTTTTTGTGTTGTGGGTCTACGCGAAAGAGAAAGACCGTGTTTATGCAGATAAACCATTAACTCTTGAGTGCGCCATATAGGTTGTGGTTTAACTACTTAATTTGGAGAACTCCATACATATGAAAGCATTCCAATAATCCAACAGTTTTCTAAATATGCCCTACTTAAGATGTAAAATAAAATATTTTAGAGGGGTTTTTGGTGGTTTTTGGTGCGTTGCATGCAGAAATGTTAGAAACTGTGTTGAAACGAAGCTTTTTTTCCAAAAAAATATGTATATGTATTTCTATAAATGCGAAAAACGCTTCAAAAATAAAGATGCAAAAAGCCAGGAAATTAAAAAGTTTGACAGAAAAATTTGATCATTTTTAAGAAATGGCTGTTTTGCATGAACCTTTTGAAAATATTTTGATCAAAAAGGAGTCAACAAACCTCAAAAATTAGAGAAAGAAAAATGTTTGTTTCTTGAGCTTTAATACAAAAAAAATAAGTAAAAATAAAAAAACTGAGGTAACAAAAAAGTTCAGAAAAAACTATAGCGTGGCACTCACAAATTAAACGTGGCCAAATCTCTTCTCACTTCAATTCTCAATTTTCAAAGCTTTCATAATAAATTAATAGAAAAGAAATATTTATTTTGATCTTTAATAAGTCAATAAGTTAACGGAAGTGTTACTTTTGCTGTTGTTGAGACATTCATGTTTTTGAAATTCATGTTTAAATCTCAACTCTAGAGCATCCAAAGCGAATTCACCTCAAAACGTAGATTTCTTTAATTTAGTAAGATCTTAAAATGTTTGTATTAAATAGATATTCAATTAAAACAAAAAAAAAACTTTAAGAAAGCCTAACGCACTTTATGTGAGTGAAAAAATAAGATGGAATTGAAGAGGAGTTTCAGGAGGGAGCGGCTTGAAATGCTGCATTTTAAAATACTGTATGGTCAAAATTCTGTATGATACTGTATAATCATAATACTGTTTGGTTAATGTTCTGTATTTCAAAATACTGTATCTCAAAATACTTTAATGTCAAAATACTGATTCTCATAACACTGTATCTACATAATACAATACTGTATGTACACTTAAATTTGCACAAGCTTTTAAACATGTACGAAATGCATAGAAGTTTTGATAGATCAATTAGGTTGGTGCAATTCATGTAAAAATGTGAAAGAGATACCAACTATTAAGAAAAGTATAATGAGAAAATAAGTAGAAGATATTATTTATTTTGTTTTTGTTTTCATTATTTCAAAGACTTATGCATTATCATATGTATGTACATTTATTGATCAAGGGAAGTATATTAGAACATTTTGTTTATGATAAATTATTATGATGTATTAGTATTCTTTAAAAAAGTATTCTGTATATCAAAATTCTGTATTTCAAAAGTTGTTAATAGGCTGAAAAATAAAAATTGTTTTGATAATGTATTAAAGTGCGCACTTTTTTTTTTATTACAAAAACGATTTTTCATTTTTCAGCCTATTTACAGCATTTTGAAATACAGAAATTTGATATAAAGAATTTTGAAATACAGAATTTTGAGATACAGTGTTTTGATCACACAGTATTTTGTACATACAGTATTTTAAAATACAGTATTTTGAGATACAGTATTTTAAATACAGTATTATGATCCCCAACCCGTTTCAGGAATTTAAAAGCAACTTTGGTTTGTGTTAAGAAAACAAAACAAGCTATTTTCTCAGAACATAATATTAAATTGATGATCTCTTATCCAAGGTTTCATCCTAAGAATTTAAATATTTGCATTTTCTATCAGAATAGATCTTATTTAACAAATTTAAAATATTACTACAGTTTAAAATAATAAATTGACAAAAAATCATCTTTGCTCAGAGTACTAGACAGCACGGGCTTTATGGGTCATATGACCTCCCCTGATTAATAGTTGGTGAATTTGAGGGGCGCGTTTGGAATAGACCTGGATTTCCCATTCATTGTTTTAGATGCAGTCCTCTGTTAAAAATAGCACTTTTAGTCACGAAGTGGAAAACTCTAATATACAAACTTTATTTTTATATATAATGGTTTATGCTCTAGAGAAATAGCCAGTTGCATTCCTCCCCTTAAACAGTTCAACCGTAATACTCGCGCTTCTAGGAATGCTCATTAATATACCCTCGAGCCCAATTTCGGTCGTAGTGTCAAGTACAGAGATTCGTTCTTTAGCCGTACTATGCGAATGTGGAATGCCTTGCCACACTCTGTCTTTCCCAGCCATTGCAATATTCAGGAATTCAAAACTAATGTGCACCGAAATAAGTTCAAACAAGCTAGAAAGACCTGTAACGGCCATATTCGACGAACCAAATTTTTGCATGACCAGAAATTAAGGCAAAAAATACTACAATGTCCTAAAGGTAGTAAACATTTCTGGTCATTTGTAAAAAACGTACGAAACACCACGTCATCCTCGGTTCCAACGCTCGTCCACAATGACATTCCCTATGTTAGCTCGATTGATAAAACTTATTTGTTTGCAGCACAGTTTGCTGTTAATTCGACGCTACCAGAGAGTGTCCTGAGTCCTCTTGTTCTTGAGAGCGTAAACGATTTTATGGGACAAATCTTCTTTCGCACTCGTACAGTTGCAAGCGTAGTGAAAGACGTTGACATACACAAATCAGCTGGCCCGTATAGTATTCCCCCTATCGTTCTGAAGAGGTGTTCTTCAACGCTGGCAAAACCACTGCGTAAGCTTTTCCATCTTTCCTACTCCACTGGTCTCTTTCCGAGCGGATGGAAAACAGCATTTGTACAGCCTGCCCTAAAAAAGGCATATCATCCTCCCCTCTAACTATCGTCCAAAAGCACACACGTCCCTTCTTTCCAAGGTCATGGAAACGCTGATTAATTATCAGCTTTAAAAATATCTCGGAGAACGAGAGCTTCTTAATGACCGGCGGTATGGCTTTCGTAGCAATAGGTCCACTGGTGATCTCATAGTTTATCTCACCGAACAGTGGAACAAATCTTTACATCGTTTTGGAAAAAGTAAGATTATAGCACTTGATATTCCAAAGGCATTTGATAGAGTTTGGCACCAAGCTCTCTTATAGAAAATACGTGCTTTTGGTATTGACGAATCCCATCTTCGTTGGATTAGAAATTACCTTTCTAACCGTTCAACACAAGTTGTATTGGATGGTTTCAAGTCCGACATTCATAAAATAAATGCTGGTGTTCCCCAGGGCTCCGTTTTGTCTCCGACTCTCTTTCTCATATTCATAAACGATCTCTTGTCTGCCAATTATAATCCATTAAACTGTTTCGCTGACGACAGTACCCTCAGCTTTTCATATTCGTTTCTAGATTCACATCCTTGTCCTTCGGAATGATAACATATTCGATATTGCCAAAAATGCTGCTAGGAACTTAGGATTTCTCCGACGACGCATATTTTATAAACAGTGTTCTGTCGAATTAGCCAGTTTCATTCCCCCCCTCAAACAATTAAGCCGTAATACTCGTACTTCTAGGAATGCACATCAGTTTAACCTTGAGCTCAATTTCGGACGTACTGTCAAGTATAGAGATTCTTTTTTAACCGCACATCAAGAATGCGGAATGCTTTACCCAGCTCTGTTATTCACTATCATTTTGATATTCATATAAACATATTTAAAACCATTGTGCATCGGTATCTCCTCTTTAATCCTGCCCTACATTCCTAAAGCTCGCACTGTTTAAACTGTTAACATATTAAGGGTATTAACAACCCCTTGAGTGCTCGTTAACTATTAAAAAAAAAACTAGCTGACCCGGCCACGCGTTGCTGTGGCTAACGATGTTTGTCATATTACATTGTTGTAAGCTATTTAAGGGGAGCGGTAGGAGAACATCAGACATGGGCACCACCGTACTTTTTTTATATAGATGCCATTTGTAAGAAAACATGGCGACCTTCATGGCTGTTTTTCTATTACCGTTACCCCTTATTAGAATGAACGGAAACGTTAAAGATGGTATACAAATTTACTGGTTTGGTATTTGAAGGGGAAGGACTTTGAAGACAATTGATCAAAATCAAAAAAGAATTAAGTCTAAAATGTATTATTATTTGTATTCAAATAACAAATGAGGTAGAAAGTTTTTAGTAAATAACATGTGACAGTTAAACTTAAAAATTAGGTAGGTAGGCCGGATAGTTTAAAATCTTCTTACATTAATATTTATTATTTTGAATTATAAATAATTTCAATTTAATTTAGCACTTACATCATGGAACATATGTAGAGCTGTCCAAGAGAAAAACATGGATATTCCAAATCTTGACCATAAATGAATATTGGTTGGCCTTGAGATTTATTTATAGACATGGCAAAAGCTAAACGAATTGGAAACTGTAACCTTCTGAAGGGTATGGTAGAATCTGATGGTATCATTGGAATACGTGGCAACAAGGCCACTTTTCCTTTCAACCTTCCAGTTAAAATGGTTGCTTCAAGAATATTTCCGGTGATCTTTTTGATGAACAAACGTGTACCGTTGCATAATTGAGGTGGATTCAAATAACGCAGGAGAATAATAGATGAAAAAATCTTGAATCGAAGATTATGTAGTGGCATTCCAGGTATATGTATCTAGTAAATTTAAAAATTCAATTGGAAAATGTACACTATCATTTTCATTGACAACAATATCAATTTATTTAAAAGACAACAGATCGCCTGGTAACAACTGTTTTATCTGGAAGTTAATTTCATCAACTTCAACATTTTTCGCGCCAAAATAGCCCAATGACTGAGCCAGTTATGATTCAAGTAATTACTGTGTATACCCAGAACAATTCTCTCAATCAATTCATTTTTTTCCTGAAGAACAGTGCAGAAATAGTCTGCCAATTTAATGCATTGTGTATTCGGTTGTTAGTTTATACCTTCTAAGTAACACGTGGCCGGCTATGCTAACACCAAAAATTGAAAAAGTAAAATTCATTTCGCTTACTTCAAACTAAATGTAACCTATACTTTAGCCTCAGCAACATGTGGTGGTTATGCTATTAAATTGAAGCTTATATGAATAGTTTGGAAGTTTGACATAGCGCCATCTATAGAATACTTACTTAATCCAGTTTACAGATGTCGCCATCTGTTCGCATCGTTTGGAGCTAATAGAGAATTGGACAAGAATTACTCTTGGAGGATTTGTTAATTCCTCGCAAGAGGCAGTACCCGTGATAAACAGCTTTAGATGGCACAGGCAGGGATTGAACCCAAGATCTCTGGCATGAAAGCCCAACGCATCAACCATCATGCCACGGGTACTACTGACTGTCAAATAATAGGCAAATAATTTGCAAAAAAAATAATATTGCGATCATAAATTGAGATGTAAGCTATCTTATCGTTTAATGTGGATCAAACTGAACACGGTGCGGTGTACAAATTTGATTAAAATCGGTTATGTAGTTTAGGAGTCTATCCCGGACAAACAAGATATAAAAACAATTATATTACTATATGCAGGTGATTGTTTCCTGCTGATGGCTTGGGTTCAATGAATATTATATTAATAATCCTGGATGTCCAAGTGAAAATAGAAATATGGTGGAATTTTTTTTCTAGTAGGTATTTTGAGGGTAAATCATGATTTGAATGAATTGGTTGTCATCTCGTAGTATTATGTTCATATTATTACTGTTATCCTTACCAGTAATAATATGATGGTTCATAACAAGAAAATAATTACTAAAAAATGATCTGCTTGAACATGATCATAAAAGAAAAAAATATAAACCAAACCATAGCAAGCAGCCATCAACCAAGATAAATAAAGAACCCACAACCCACCCCACCATTACCAACGCTATCCAATATCCTAGTGACAGTGTATTTTTTTTTAATTTTCGTTTGACTTTTTTGCTCATGGTCAGCTATTTGTGGTATGTTCACGTATAGGAAAACCGTCGAACCTATTTGTGCTATTTGTGTCAGCGAAGAATAAGGGGTGTCAGTTAAGGTTGCCGTAAACGACGCAAATGTGCGCCGAACTTGTTCGTTTGCGCTATTCTATACACGGCGAACAAGTTTGGCAAACATTCATTTTGTTTTAAATTTTCATCCTGGTAACATGTGTTCAAATGGTATACATGTGCATTCAAGAGGACACAAGCGTCCATAGGTTTTTCTCAAAACCCACCTCTGTCTATCAACTCCTACTCTCACCTCCCCGCGGTGAACATCGGGTGCCTAGTACCTCAACTGGAGATTGGGTTCCAACCCCAGTGGAAAGTTGTTGGGGCAGCAAACGAGAGAGGGGGGAGAGGTGATTCCACTAAGCCACCTCTCCTTATCCAGACGGCAGCGGACGAATTCTCGAGATGGAATCAACGGTGGCGTCTACAGTTCCAGTATGGTTGAACTACTTAGTGAACACCTTATAGGGCTTCTACGACTTATTCGGAGCCCAGGCCTAAAAGCAGCGGTTTATCCGGCTCCCCGTCCTTGGAGTTATACTAAGGATCTGGCCCTCCAGGTTGGGGGTTGTGCCGTCGGGGTGACTTCCTGACCACGTAAAAATCTTCAAGTTGCGAAGCACCAACAACCCTCGGATACGGACGGATTCACTGTTGACAACCCAAGCAAACGAAATAAGAACAACGAACTTCGGATCTGTACGTGGAATGTTAGGTCCCTTAACAGACCACGTGCAGCTAAACAATTAGCGGAAGCCCTAAACTGCTGTAAGGCAGATATTACCGCCATCCAAAAAGTGCGATGGGATGGACCGGGCAGACGCAAACTAAAAGACTGCGATGTATACTACAGCGACTGCTACCGAGAACAAAGACAGCGTTTATTTGGGTGTGGTTTTGTTGTTGAAACTACCCTCAGGCAAAAAGTCTTGAGTTTCAACAGTGTGAGCGAGCGCATCACGACAATCCGCATCAAGGCTAAATTCGCCAACATAAGCCTAATATGCGCGCATGCCCCAACAGAGGAGAAAGATGAAGAAACCAAAGACATATTCTTCGAGCTCTTGGACAAGACATATGAGCAGTGCCTTGGCTATGACAATAAAATTGTCTTAGGAGATTTTAATGCCAAGCTAGGAAGAGAAGACATCTTTAGTGGCATAATCAGGAGATGCAGCCTGCACGACACCACCTCCGACAACGGATTCAGGCTGATCGATTTCGCTGCGTGGCGAGACGTTCTGGTAGCTAGTACGCAGTTCACATATCTCAATATCCACAAGGGGACATGGAAATCTCCTGATCAATCAACCGTCAACCAGATTGACCACATTGCGATCGACGCATGACACTTCTCCAGTATACAGGATATCCGAACATTCCGAGAGGCCAACATTGACTCGGACCACTACCTCGTTGTAGCCAAGGTACGGCTACGGATATCCCGGTCCAAGCCAGAACAAGGAAGTACTGTGAGAAGTTTCGACGTTAGACGGCTACAATCGCAAGAGACTACCATGTCCTTTTCCGATCGAGTCTCTAGTAACCTCTTAAGGAGTCCTATGCTGCCTGCATTAAGCATTGAAAACCAGTGGAAACATTGCCTTGAAGCCATCAGAGATGCCGCCTCTGAAGTGCTAGGTATCACACGTCCACAACAGCGAAACCCCTGGTTTGACGACGAATGCCGGCAAGCACACACAGCGAAGCAAGAGGCATACAAAACGGCGCTGCACAGAAGGACCAGAGCTGCTCGCGAGCTCTACGAGCAGAAGAGGAGAGAGGCACACCGGCTTCTTAGATGGAAAAAAAGAGAGCACGAGAAGCGCGTCATCGAGGAGATAGAGGGACGTTACAACAGGAATGAGGTTCGTAAATTTTACCAAAAGGTAAAAAAAACCTCCCAAGGGTACCAGCCACTAACCGAAGCCTGTAAAGACGATCAGGGGAACATCGTAGTAGAACCGCAGTCTATGTTGAGAATATGGAAAGACCACTTCTCCAAATTATATAACGGCGATGACGAACCGAATTCCGCTGTAAGGGAGATAGAACCACTCAACCTAGGCGACGCAGATCAACAATTCCGCCTACCCGACCTAGACGAAGTGAAGATAGCTATATCTAAACTGAAGTCAAACAAAGCTGCTGGAGCTGACGGCATAGCTGCCGAACTATTTAAAGCAGCAGGCGATGACTTGGTAGGGAGCATGCACCAACTCATCTGCAAAATATGGTCGGAAGAAAGCATGCCCGATGAGTGGAATCTCAGCATAGTTTGCCCGGTACATAAAAAAGGAGACCCTTTAAATTGCGCCAACTACAGAGGGATCAGTCTCCTTAACATTGCATATAAGTCCTCTCTGCCGTATTATGTGAAGCCGTTCGTCAACAACCTGATAGGTCCTTATCATTGTGGCTTCAGACCAGGAAAGTCCACTAACGACCAAATATTCACACTACGGAAGATCTTGGAAAAAACCCAGGAGCTTAAAATCGATACCCACCATCTCTTTATTGATTTTAAAGCCGCGTATGACAGCATCCATAGGGAAGAGCTCCACAGAGCAATGTCTAGTTTTGGCATCCCTGTCAAACTTATCCGTTTGTGCAGAATGACGATGGAGAATGCACGCTGCTCCATCAAGGTCGGAAAAGATCTCACCGATGCATTTGATGTCAAAAAAGGTTTTAGACAAGGCGATGCACTGTCATGCGACTTCTTCAACATCGTTCTGGAAAGAATTGTGCAAAACTCAACCGTCAACACTAGAGGCACAATCTTCCAAAGGTCCATCCAATTACTCAGATGCGAAGATGATATTGACATAATTGGAAGATCAAAGCGTGATGAGAGTGAAGCGTTTTTGAGCATTGCGACGGAAGCGAAAAAGATGGGTTTAGTGGTCAATGAGGGCAAGACCAATTATATGCTGTCATCAAAAAAGGACATTGAACAACGACGTCTTGGACAAAACGTCACCATGGACAGCTATATCTTCGAGGTAGTTAAGGACTTTGTCTACCTAGGCACCGCTATAAACACAGACAACGACACCAGCGCTGAAATCAAACGAAGAATAACTCTTGCAAATCGCTGCTTCTTTGGACTTAGAAGGCAATTGAGATGTAAAGTCCTCTCTCGAGCATCTAAAATCACCATCTATAAGACACTCATCATCCCGGTTCTCATTTATGGCGCTGAGGCCTGGACCCTGTCAAAGAAAGATGAGAACGTCTTAGAATGCTTCGAGAGGAAAATTCTTCGGGTAATTTTTGGTCCCGTACGTATAGATGGAGAATGGAGGAGAAGATATAACGACAAACTGTACGGGCTGTACAGCGACACTGACCTAGTTAGCAGAATAAAAGTCCAACGGCTTAGATGGCTGGGTCATGTAGAGCGAATGGACATCAACGCTCCAGCCCGGAAGGTCTTCGAATCCAATCCCGAGAGACGACGCAGTAGAGGAAGACCGCGCCTCAGGTGGCGCACTCAGGTGGGTGAGGACCTTAACCAACTTGGTGTGCGAAACTGGAGACAGCTAGCTAGGGACCGAGCTGGCTGGAGACGCATGTTGGTTGAGGCCCAGGTCCGCCCCGGACTGTAGCGCCACCTTCAGTTCAGTTCAGTTTTAAATTGTAAGTTTATTCATTATATATCTTTTATTAACAATCATACAATTCATTAGCAATGACTTAAAGCCGTCTGCCTGAGTGAACAATATTTTTTTATTATAAATTTAATAAGAAGAAAAAAAAAATTTAAGTAGTTAGAACTATTTGATTATTAAAAATTCGGAAAATTAAGTTGATATGTACTTAAGTAATTAGAAAAGTTCGTTGATGATTCTTTTGCGATAATTTAGCAGCTCCTTACAGAACTCAAATAATTTCATCCAGTCCTTCCCGTTTAGAATTACTAGCACCTCGTACCTGTTGAGATAATTGACTCTCCAATATACTCTTCTTATTTCCCTCAAAATCGCACATTCGCCTAGAAA
This sequence comes from Eupeodes luniger, assembly GCA_951509635.1. NCBI lineage: Eukaryota > Metazoa > Arthropoda > Insecta > Diptera > Syrphidae > Eupeodes > Eupeodes luniger. The sequence goes on along the minus strand of OX608073.1, from coordinate 172,089,331 downwards.
ATGGATTGTATTTTCTCTCACTCCCGCATTACAGAGATTACAAATCAGTGGCAGGTCTTCTCGATGTGGAACAAAGTTCAGACGCAGCAGCTCTCTCCTTGCTTTTAAAATAGTGGAGATGACCTCTGTATTGTACCGGTTACTAAAATAGGAGTTTTCTTCGAGTAAATAGTTAAGTGCTGAATAAATTTCTCGATGCACTGATTGTCTTGCCTTTTCTATACATCTTTGCACCATATCTTCATCAATAGCAGCAATAATATCATAGAAAATCCCTCTACATTCCTCTACGTTTGAAAAATTTAGTTCAAAAGTCTTCATTAAACCACAGTTTTTAGTTTGAAAGTTCTTTTAAGGTAATATGATAAAAGTCTTTCAACAGTATCACTTTCTTTGTGTCCCCAGTACTGTGCTCCGTAGAATAAAATTGACTTTGAGGTTGCTTCAAAAATTCTGTGTTTGATTGCGTTTGGTACTGAATCGTTACTAAAGCAATTTTTCCATGTCATGTTTATAGCTTGGACTTCATAAGTTTTTTTGCAAGATGTTTCTCCAAGCTAAGTGAAGGTGTTAAGGTGAAACCCAGATAAACGTATTCTTTTACCACTTCCATACTTTCTCCACCACAATGCCAACACTCGTTCCTTGCACGAATTCCCCCTCCTTTTTTGAAGATCATGACCTTAGATTTGCCTAGGTTTTCTGAAAAGTTCAAAAACATACAGTAGTCACGAAGACGATTTATCATTAATTGTAGCGTTTCTGGAGACTTTGCTAGTAACACTAAATCATCTGCGTACATTAAAACTTTTAAGTTCCATTCATTTAAATGAATACCGCCAGGTAAAAAGTTCGGCAAATCATCTATGTACAGTGAAAATAGAGTGGGACTTAGCGCGCAACCTTGTTTTAATACAAGTTCCGTTCCGAAGTAGGCTGAAAGCATTTCTCCATTCCATATCGCTGCACTTCTTTCCGTATACATGGCTTCGATAAATTTGAGTAACTTGTACGACAGTCCTTTGTTTGCCAACTTGTAGAGAAGAGTTCTAATTTCAATTAAATCAAACGCAGCTTTAAGATCAACAAAACACGCATACACCTTTTTACGTTTATCCATATACAGCTCAACAGCATTTGCCAGCACATAAATGTGATCCACCGTAGAAAAGCCCTTACGGAAACCGGCTTGGAATTCCGACAAAATTGAGTACTCATTCAACCATGAGTTCAGTCTCTGCTGTATAACGCTTGTGAGAATTTTTAAGCCTGAGTTCAGAAAAGAGATTGCTCTATAATTTCCAACTTTATTTTTATCCCCTTTTTTAAATATTGGAAAAATAATCGATTTTAAATATTCGTTCGGAAGTTTTCCAGTATTGAAGATGTGGTTAAGTGCCTTTGTGAAAAGAGTTTGAAAATTCAGGTTACTGTATTTATAGAACTCCATAGAAATTTGGTTGGAGCCGGGAGCTTTATTGTCTTTGCTTGTTTTCAGCGCTTCTAAAACTTCGAACAATTCAATATCACGGTCAATGTTGGGGATGTAGTTGTATGGTAGTGCATAGCTATAACTTGGCTGACTTATTTCTGGATTCATTAGATTTTTAAAGTAGTAGAGAAGTTCATCCAAATTTGGTTCAACTCTGTTTGATCTTATATTTCCGTTAATAACGCGTACTTGTCTCCAAAAATCCTTACTGTTTTGTATAACTCCCAAGATTGCAGCTTGTTGTTTATCATATTCCATTTTTTTCTTGCGGCATAGCTCTTTGTACTTCTTCTGCACTTCACGATATTGTTGTCGAAAAAAATCGTTACCAAGACGTTTAAATGTTTTCAGCAGCCCAAAAGCTTTTTTTCCTTGCTTTAAGACATTCAAAATTAAACCATTTTTGAACGAAACTTTTTTGGAATGTGCAGTGATGTTTTTTTGGATCTGCCTGCCACACTATTTGGTCAAGTACAGATGCATTTAAGTGATTGAAACCCATAGTTTCTTGTTGCGCAAGTAATTGGTCAAGTGCCTGGATATAATTGTGAGAGTTTTCTAAACTCCACTTCAGTTTAGACAGTGAGCTATTATTAACTGATCTATTTTCTCTAATCCCATCTAAACCAGCTGTTACTACAAGTGGTAGATGGTCAGAAAAAGGTGTATCCCCAACCATCATGTCATACAGTAAGGTGCACCAGTCACCTTTGATGAGGCAGTAATCTATTGTTGAGCTCCCTTGTCCACTGATAAATGTCAACTCTCCATTGCAATCACCTTTGCTTTTACCATTAACCACACAAAAACCAAAAGAAATACATAGGTCGAGTAATGCTCTTCCATTAGTATTGATGACGTTATCTTTCGCCGATCGTATTCCTTCAGAAAATTTTTCAAATGTGTCTTCTTGGCCTATGCGTGCATTGAAGTCTCCAATCAACATAACATTTTCATGATTAATATTTAGTAAAAAATCGAGCAACTTAGTATAATCTTCTTTCCAATGAGAGAAATTCAAGTAAATAGGCACTATGAAATGTTTCTTACTGTCAATCACCATTTCTATAACTTTTCTATCAAATATTTCTTTTAAAATGCATTGAGTTGGTTTTTAAACGCTATCACCATTCCCCCGCTTGCTTGTCCTCTTGTACTCGTTTTTACTGCTGGCACCCAATCGGTTTTGAATCCATCGAATAAGTTTATATAATCGGGAATTTGCTTATCTAAAACATGTGTTTCTATAAATATTATAATGTCGTAATATCTTAAAAATCTATTATTTATATCTAACTTATTTTTTAATCCACAAATATTATATGATAAGATTTTATAAATGTTTTTATTATTAACAATGGTTTTTTCAGGGCAGACGGCAAGTACCTAATTCACATCATTAAATTTTTCCCTATCTATACATAATCCCGAGCTGGAAGCACCCATTTCTGCTGCTGCTGCTACTAGTCCTTGTGCGCTGAACTCCATCTCATTTGACATTTGGGTCGAATTGACACTGACAGTTTTGGGGCTTTTGTGAGTATTGAGGCAGAGGCGGCAAAAATGGGTTTAACGGTTAATGAGGGCAAAACAAATGTAACCTCCCTGTTGAACCATTGAACACTATCATCTAAAATTTTGTAGCTGAACATACCCTGGAGGTAATCCAATAAACCACCAGAGGGCAGAAGTCGTTTTCAGAAGGAATTCAAATTTGGTCGTTGGCAAGAGACGAACGTGTTTAGACTCGATTCAATAAATATATATTAGTAACTAAAATCTTTTATCTTTGATTTAATTTCAAAGTATCTTTTAAAGCTCAGAAGTGGGATATATTCCACAAGTTAAAATGTTGAATATGAATAAACTTAAAATTGGCGAGCTCCGTCAGATGTGCCAGGAATTAAATTTATCGACCAGTGGCACCAAGGCCAGACTGGCGGACAGAATAACCCAGCACAGAGAAAAGGCAAACAATTCTCAGGTGCAAGATCTTTCGAGTAAGGTAATCGCACTCGAGCAGGCCATTGCTAACCTTACTGCAAAGGAAAAGGAAGCAACGTCACCGACTGAAATGTTCCAGTCAATTGACGAACAATCACCGCAGTTTACATCGTCTCCAAAGACGACTACAGCGAGACCGGGTCAACGAGGCGACAACGTTGTGCCTCTTTTCACAACGGCGCCGTCTGACTATCTTGTTGCAACAACTGCGCCGGTGATGTGTTCAATGACGCCTCGAGATTCTGCATCTACTGTTGCATTCTCATCTGCAACCCATCCAACAGTAAGTATGCTTCCACCTAGTACATGCTTTTACAAAGCACAGCAAACTGTTCACCATTCTCACCCTTTTCATGTGCAACAAAATGCTGCACCGAGGGAGCACCGTAATGTTCCCTACTACGATGCACCGAGTCAACAAAATAATATTCCATTAAATGCTGCACCGAGGGAGCACCGCAATGTTCTATATTTTGCTGCACCGAAGGAACAAAATAATATTCCATACCATGCTGCACCGAGGGAACATAGTAACATTCCATATGCTACACCAAGGGAACACCATACTGTTTCAAATTATGTAGCACCGAGGGAATACGAATACGATCCATGTAACGATACACCGAGGGAACATATTAATGTACCCTATACTGCAGTACCTATGGAATATCCAAACGCCCAACGATACGAACCACCAAGACCATCCCCGTACTACTCGTCCCATGTCGCAACACCGATACCGAACATTCGCGATCTGATAGATGTGCTACCAGATTTAAGCCCACTGGACCGAACTTCGCTTAGCTCCGATCAGTTTGTGAAGCGCACAAACATGCTTATGGAAGCATATCAGTGGCCTGAAAATATATTACTTTTAGCACTTCCTGCGAAGATGAAGGGAGCTGCTAAGCTCTGGTTTGACGGCTTGCAAATGATTTTTCAGAGTTGGAGTCATTTTGCTCAACAGCTACAGCAAGACTTTCCGAGTGACTCAAATGATGCCGACATACATCGTGATATGGCGAACTCGTTCCGAAAACCAAACCAAAGTCCTGAGCATTTTTACTATGAAATGGTAGGGATTGGACGCAAATACGGTTTAAGAGACAACTCGATTATAACCTACATCATCAGAGGGTTAAGAGACAGCAGGATGCAACATGCTCTATCCGGACATCACTTTTCTTCATTGTTGGACTTACTGAGGTCAGTAAGAGCGTACGATTTTACAGGTTCTAATTCAATCGTAAGAGTCGAGCATCCGATACGGAAAGTAGCTTCCGAAACGTCATCCGACAACAACATACGTACAACAAAGTTTAGTCTGCGATGCTACAACTGCAATGAACCCGGTCATCGTTCCGTTGAATGCACCAAACCGCAAAAGAGAGACCGTTGCACCAAGTGTCATCATCGCCCTGGACATACAGCTGCAGTTTGTGACCAGTTAAGGAAAGACAATGTCAACAAAATTCAGGTCGTGCACCAAGATTTTGCTCCAGAGATTATCACCAAGAAGATTGTTCTCAACAACAGTCATGAGATGAAGGCTCTCGTGGACCCTGGCAGCGTCTGTTCACTCATCACCGGGTCAAGAGCCGAAGAGGTTTCCAGTATCCAACCCAGTGCCAATAAAATCTTGAAGGTATTCGCTGGAGGTGAGTTTATCTGTAAACATAAAATTAATTGTAAAATGATTCTGGATACGTACGAGTTTGATGCGAAGTTTCATGTGGTAGATGATGATTTACTTGAGCAGGATGTTCTTCTTGGCACCGACATTCTCTGCCAAAATAATAACAAAATTGTTATCGAGAAAGGCATATGCCGAATTGAACGTTCTGAATCAAATATCTGTTCCGAGTTAAACGAACTTCAATACGAAAAGCTGAATAATATTTTGACAGATTTCTCAATGTGTTTTGCTAATTCGATTGCTGAGTTAGGAAGATGTAATTTCATGAAAATGAAAATCGAATTAACATCAGACGTTCCTTTCCAGCTACGACCATATCGAATTCCGTATGCAAAAAGAGAAATTGTCACCGAAATCATTGCGGAGCTACTGAGATGTAAGATTATTCGCCCTAGTGATTCTCCTTATCTGTCGCCAGTAGTTTTGGTCCCAAAAAAAAAATGGAGAGGATCGACTATGCGTGGATTTTCGCAAACTAAATTCGATGACCGTCAAACATAGCTTCCCGATGCCGGTTGTTGAGGAAATATTATCTCGACTTGCAGATAGTAAATATTTCACCACCATCGATTTGCTATCCGGATATCATCAGATAGAAATCGAAGAAAGCAGTAAGAAGTATACGGCATTTAGCACATTTGACGCAATTTATGAATATAATCGCATGCCATATGGTGTTGTAGATGGACCGTCCGTTTTTCAAAGCATTGTTAATAAGATTCTGTGCAAAATGAAACCGAATGAAGCAATGGGGTATATAGATGACATCATAGTTCCTAGCAACACGATCGAGGAAGGACTTCAAAGGCTAGAAAAGTTATTAGGAATCATTCGTGATAGCGGACTTACAATTCGAATGGATAAGTGCAAGTTTTTGTCAACTGAAATCGTCTTCTTGGGGCACCGAGTTTCAGAAAATTGTATTCGGCCTGGACAGGAAAAATTGTCTTCAATAGTTGATTTCCGGAAGCCCGAAAATATTCATGAAGTGCGAAGATTCCTTGGCCTAACGGGGTATTTTCGAAAGTTTGTCCAGGACTATGCCACTATATCTCGCCCACTGACACAGCTTCTTTGTAAGACCGTTGATTTCAAGTGGGAAACAGAACAGAACAAAGCATTCGAGAGGTTAAAAACTATACTTAGTTCTGACGTGGTACTCGACATTTATAATCCGAAACGCATTCATGAAGTACACACTGATACGAGTAGCATAGGTCTGGCAGGGATTCTTCTGCAATCGACCGATGGAAAGGCTTTCCGACCTGTGTTTTATTATAGTCGACATTGCACAAATTCTGAACAGAAGTTTCACAGCCATGAATTGGAGGTGCTGGCAATAGTTGAGACACTTGAGCGATTCCAGATTAACCTGCTTGGGAAACCATTTAAAGTGGTTATGGATTGTGCTGCTGTTACGAGCACAAAACAAAATAAGGAGTTGGTAACGCGCATTGCTCGTTGGTGGCTCAAATTACAGGAATTTGACTTCCAACCAGAGCACCGAAGCACTGACCGAATGCGACACGTTGACGCACTCAGCCGTGCTCCAATCAACGAAGCGAAGGAACCAGAAATTTTTCGAAGCAGCATAATGAAAATCGAGATAAATAATAATGACTTCATAAACACAATGCAAATGAATGACCCGAAGATAACAGATATTGTCAACATCCTTAAAAATAGATCACCATCTGATCATCGAGAGCAGTTTTTGAAGGACTACGTTGTCGTGAGGAATCGATTATACAGACGAGTAGGAGACCAGAACAAGTTGGTGATTCCAAAGGCCATTCGTTGGCGTATAGTGATGTACGCACATGATGACAATGGACACTTTGGATTGGGAAAGACGATGCAACGAATCCTAAAACATTTTTGGTTCTCTAAGATGAGGAAGTACGTGAAAGAGTATCTGGCCGCCTGCATTAATTGTCAGTATAACAAATGTACCGGTGGAAGAACTCCAGGTGAACTTTATGTGTGGGATACTGACCCGATTCCTTTCCGTACCCTTCACATCGATCATCTTGGACCGTTTATTCAAAGTCGTCGGGGGAACCAATACATTGTGGCCATCTCAGACGCTTTTACAAAATATCTCATCGTGAAGCCTGTCCGCACGACAAAGACGCAACCAGTGATAAGGATATTGAACGAGTTACGATCCTATTTTGGAACTCCACTGAAAATCATCTCAGATCGAGGTAAGAGCTTCACATCGAGAACCTTTGAACAATACTGCAAGTCACATGGAATACAACATGTCAAGAACGCTGTACGGCCTCCGAGAGCAAATGGCCAGGTCGAGCGCGCAAATAGGACTATATTGTCATTTTTTTGATTTGATTTGATTTATTGAGCACGTTAAAATCCTAACGTTACAGGTAATTATAAACATAAATAACTATAACAATAAAAATGAATGTATATATATGTATAAAATAAAAAAAAAATAAAAAAAAAATAACACAATCAAATTTCTAATTTGCAAAATTAACGAAAAATCTAATTTTAAACTGTTTTGATTTAATATTTACGTTGACAGAGTCAATTAAGTTATAATGTTTATTATAATATTATTAATTAAATGATTAATCGGACTGTTAGACCCCTAGTTCGATCTGCTAAAACTGGGACGTATTGGCAAACTAGTTCTTAACCCAACACGGGCCGCGTTAAAGTTCTCCGCGTACTGTTCTTCGGACAGTAGTATAGAAGTAGATCAAGATTGGGATTTGGAAATGGAAAACCTTCAGTGGACTATCAATACTCAAATCAACTCAACAACCGGGTTCACACCCAACCAACTGTTATTTGATTTCGAGCTGATGGATTCCCAACAGAACGTCCTTATTGACGCTATCAGTGATGATTGTCCGACATCGGAGGGAACGTCAATACAAATAAAACGACAACATGCTGTGGAAAATATCTAAAAATGTAAAGATGCCTGGAAGATACGTTATGATAGCAAACATTCCAAGCCCCAAAAATTTAATGAAGATGACATCGTGCTAATAGAAAACGAAGCCCAATCAACATCTGAGCAGCTTAAACAAATATTAGTCTACTACCAAAATGTAAATGGACTTCGGACAAAAACTAATATGGTCTATAAAAATGTAAACAACCTTCCCCACGATGTCATTATACTAACAGAAACTTGGCTCAACTTTTCTATTCTTGACTCGGAGCTTTTTGATGCATCTTATCAAATTTTCAGACGTGATCGACATGATGAAGAAGACTCTAATATTGTCGGAGGAGGAATTCTTTTTGCGATCAAGACCTCACTTACGTGCTACCTGATAGATGACTTTCGAGCCACAGGTGTCGAAGCTCTATGTATCAAAATCAAGTTGAAATCTGGCCATTTATTTATTATCTCCGCGTATATTCCTCCAAGTTCAAACAATGAGGCTTATGAAAAGATTAATAACTGCATAGAAAATATTTATGTACTTATGGAACCCGAAGATGAAATTTTGATCGTAGGTGACTTTAATCTACCAAACCTTAACTGGACAAAAATTGATGACGACAACTTCCATGTTCCAATAAATGCGTCCAGCCTTAATGAACTAACATGTATAGATGGTATGTCATCGTGTGGTTTAAGTCAATTCAATGGAATGAGAAATCGTTTTGGAAAAATTCTTGACTTAGTGTTTTTCGCCGATACAATTAACAACGAAATTGCTGTTTTAACTGCTACTGTAAAACTAATAGACGAAGATCGACATCATCCTGCATTAGATATTTCACTAGGTTTAAACATGTCTTCTCCTTACAATAACAATAATAACAACAAACTTGAATTTGACTTTTCTAAATGTAATTTTGTAGATCTTTTTGATATGTTAATAACTGTAAATTGGAATCAATTATTTTGTAATTGTAATATTGAGGATATGTGTAATAATTTGTATAGAACTCTTTTTAACTGCTTTTACGAAACTATTCCTTTAAAAAGATCACGTTTTGCTTCAAATGCACCACCATGGTTTGATACGCGTATTAAAAACTTAAAAAATAAAAGGAACAAAGCTTGGGTAAAATATAACATAACTAGAACTGACGATGATTACAGAACTTTCTTAATTCTAAAACAACTCTTTTCTGATTATTCTAACATTCTATATGACGATTACATTTGTAAAATAGAACATGGTATTAAATCTAATCCAGATAGTTTCTGGAATTTCGTTAATAATAAAAGGAAAACGTGTGGCTATCCGAATTCGATGTCAAATAATTCGTCAACTAGTCATGATCCAAAGATTATTGCAAACATGTTTGCTAATCAATTCAAAGTAGCATTTGAAGAATCAGACTTTAATAATTCCCCTTCTTTTTCTTCTTCTTCTGACAGGTTTACTCATTTAAACGCAATTAATTTTGAAATAAGTGAAGACACAGTTGCTCAACATATATTAAAACTCGATGAGTGCTTTACTGCAGGCCCCGATGGTGTTCCATCTTATATATTAAAAAAATGTGCTTCTTTTTTGTCATATCCGTTATGTGTTCTCTTCAATGCATCCTCAAAAAGTTCAATTTTTCCTGTTATCTGGAAAAGTTCATATATTATTCCCATACATAAAAAAGGCCCAAAGAATGAAATAATGAACTATAGGCCCATTGCGAAACTATCTGTGATACCGAAACTGTTTGAGTCAATTGTGAGTAATGTTCTTTCTTTTCATTGTAGTTCTATTATTTGTGATAGCCAGCATGGCTTTGTCAAAAAGAGATCCACTGTAACTAATTTATTTAACTTCGTGTCCTTTTGTCTAGATGTATTTGAAAAACGCGGGCAAGTTGGTTGCGTATTTACTGACTTTAGTAAAGCCTTTGACAAGTTATGTCACAATACACTAATTCTAAAATTATACCATCTTGGATTTAACAACAATTTTATAAATTGGATTTCTTCATACTTAAAAAATCGTCGTTATTCTGTCTTGTTTCGTAATGAAAGTTCAATTCAATTTGTTGTCAATTCTGGCGTCCCTCAGGGCAGCCACCTAGGTCCTATTTTATTTGTTTTATTTATTAACGACTTGGTTTCAAACTTAAAAAACTCGATTCAAAAAAGGTTTCTGCGTTTCTGTCTTCGGTCTCTTCCATGGGCAAGGGAAAATCTATTTCCGCCTTATTCTCAAAGACTAGCTTTGATCAGCCTCCCTTCTTTGACTAACCACAGAAAGTATATACAATTTTGTTTTATTGTTGGGATTATTAATGGTTCGATATCATTACCATCAGTTCTAAGTAAACTAAATTTCAGTTTCAGTCGTGCAAGTTTAAGGCGACAGCAACCTATTATTCAAATATTTAGCAGATCAAACTATGGTGTATGTAGCCCTCTCAATCAGTTAATAACAATTTATAACGAATTTCATTTTTGTTTAGAATCTGTAAATGATAATTTAAAATGTAAACAATTTAAACTTATGTTTTTCAACAATATTGTATAATAAATATAAATTATGATATTAGATATTATTAGATTATAAGAATTTTTTAAATATTATTAACGTTAGATTTTTAACGAATTAAATAAATAAATAAATAAGTAACTGGTGTGTCAAGGAAGCTTGAACCTAAATACAAGGGCCCATTCACTGTCGCACGCGTATTGGACCATGACAGGTACGTCATCCAGGATATTCCTGGTATGCGGAGAAAATGAGACCATTCTGTTTGACTGCGCCGCACCTAGATGGAATTGATGTCGATGACAGCGAGGCGGATGATGACACCGAGGACGGTGAAGAGTCAGGAAAGGCCGAACTGTAACCTCCCTGTTGAACCATTGAACACTATCATCTAAAATTTTGTAGCTGAACACACCCTGAAGGTAATCCAATAAACCACCAGAGGGCAGAAGTCGTTTTGAGAAGGAATTCAAATTTGGTCGTTGGCAAGAGACGAACGTGTTTAGACTCGATTCAATAAATATATATTAGTAACTAAAATCATTTATCTTTGATTTAATTTTAAAGTATCTTTTAAACAAAGTACATGCTGTCATCAAGAAAGGACCTACAACACCGACGTCTTGGTCAAAATGTCACCATCGACAGACGTAACTTTGAGGTAGTCAAGAACTTCGTCTACCTAGGCTCCGCTGTAACCGCAGAAAACAACACCAGCGCTGAGATCAAACGAAGAATAACTCTTGCTAACCGCTGTTTCTTTGGGTGCAGAAGCATGGACTATGACAAAAGCGGATGAAAGCACCTTGGGTCGTTTCGAGAGAAAGGTTCTTCGTGTGATCTACGGTCCCGTATGCATCGAAGGGGAGTGGAGGAGAAGATGGAACGACGAGCTGTACGGGCTGTACAGCGACGTAGACTTAGCCAGAAGGGTAAAAGTCCAACGACTAAGATGGCTGGGTCACTTAGAGTGCATGGAAACCAATGCTCCGGCCCGGAAAGTCTTCGAATCCACACCTACAGGACAGCGCAGTAGAGGAAGACCGCGAATCAGGTGGCGCGCACAAGTGGAAGGTGACCTCAACCAACTCGGAGCGCGAAACTGGAGACATCTAGCTAGAAACCGAGCTAAATGGAGAAGTTTGTTAGGTGAGGCCCTAGTTCACACAGAACTGTAGCGCCACCTTAAGTAAGTAAGTAAGTTTGTTTTCGATTGTTTACTTTTGCTTTTTGCCATGCGTGTTCAAATTTCCTACCAATTCCTTCGATTCCGTAATTTTGTTTTAAAATTTGCAACAAGTTTTCCTCGCCGCAGCTAAAGCCCGTTGTTTCATTCCAGGTTATGTTCATGTCGTCAACTTGCATTTTATCCTCACGTAGCACTACTTTTGCTTTCGGTACTTTCATCTTGATTTCCCTACGGAGTCTCAAAAGTTGCTGGCGTTTCTCTCGGACCGACGGATGGTAGTTATGAGACACAAACACACCTGTGTTCCTTAGAAACCTGCAGGATTTTAACACCGCTGCTGTTCTACCTGCGTCTGCAAATTCTACCGCGAATGAACAAGTTTTCGCAGCTCCATTTGTACGAAGCTTGCGAATCACAGATCGCTCCATAATTCTGTCGTCTTTGGTTATGTTAGTGCAAACGTTTTTTATTTTGTTCTCCTCATCGCCATTTCCATCGTTGACGCGGAATATAAGATTCTTTTCGGTACTCCGCCTGTACATGAGCTCAATCTCGCTTTCAAGTCGGTCACACTTTGCAGAAAGATCCATCCCTTCGCGGAAAGCTCAACATTTTCCCCTGAAGCTCCTCGAATTTGGAATGCAGTACAGACAAATCATCCTTAGTGGCAAGGTCTTTAAACATTATTTGCATTTGATCTTTCCATTCACGAACAGTCAGCTCTCAGAGTGGTTTGTCCATAACAATGTTGCAGCCAAATCTCTTGCTCGGTTTAAACAATTCTGGAGAGATTTGGGACAGAGGGCGCTTGTCCATAGAACAATATTGTGTGTGGATTTTATAATTTAAATTTTTCTTTTTTATTGTTTGTAAGAATTTGTTTTACGGTGTTTTTTGACCGCTGATCAGTGACAGTTATTAGGACAAAATATTTTAGTTTTTTTTTCATATTTTTTGTTTTAGCTTAAAATAACTTAAAAGAACTATAAGCCAAACCTGTGTTTTGTTATTTAAGTTTAGTTAGGTACCATACGGACACTCACTTATTTATTCGCAACAGTTTTCAGTTTTTTCTTAAGATTTCGTATTTTTTTTTCAAGAGCCGATCTTACTCACAACCTTTCAATTTCAATGTTCAATGTTCACTCCACCTTAAGTAAGTAAGTAACATGTGCGAGAAAGCGGAAGTAGTTGCTCTAATGATTGTTTATTTATTTGAAAAATAGTCGTTCGCATGCTAATTTATTTAAAGAGTTGGAGATAACATCTCCAGAATCACACCAGCCAAAAGATTGTGTGCAACAATGCGATTCCTTGCTTCAGGACAAAGCTATGAAGACCTAAAACTCTAAAAACTCTTCGCGGTAGACTGGCCATTGTTTTTATCCGCGATGTTCACCTTTCAACGTTCACAGCAAAAATGAGGTTTTGTTCGCAAACAAGGTCCTACACTGAAAACATCGAAGCGAGTGATCATCACAAAATCGAAATTTTTCGCCAATAGCGAACTGCTCGCCAACATGCCACTACACGAAGAATTTATGGCGAACACGAACAAGTTCGGGAAGCATGTTCGTCGTATAGGACCACCTTTATGGAGATTCTCCTACCGTTCTCCTTAAATAGTTTATAACAATGTAATATGACAAAAAACGTTGGCCACAGCAACGCGTGGCCGGGTCAGCTAGAATTTATCATTAATTGTTAAGATTTAAGTTTAAAGGGGACATAGTTTCTACAATAAAATCATTTTCTTAATAAAAACCATTTCTTTTTTTATTTCTAAACTACCTAAAATACCTTCAAGAACAAGTTCAAGTGCTTGTTCCTTGAATTTAACAAACTCTAATTGTACAAGAACCGCAAGAAAGACTTAATATAAATTAACGCCTCAAGGAGGTGCACTCTCACCACTTCTCCGGATTCTTACCAAACAAGAATACAGTGGTCTCAAAGCAGTAGGCTACTCAAATGACGTAGCTGTAATGGCGACAGGGAAATTCTCAACCACTATAAGTGGACAACTGAACCAAGCCTTATCCAAAATTTATACATGGACAGAAATTGTGGTTTGACGATTAACCCCCTTAAAACAGATCTAGTACTCTTAACAATTAAGAGAAAAACACTAGATCACACAATGCCTAGCATAGATGGAGCCCCATTTAAATCCCAGACAAAAATCAAGTATTGAACAAGTCCCATCCATTCAACAAGATGGCCTTGTTCCAGTTAGAGGAAGAATAAAAACTCACCTTTACCATATGATGCAATGCACTCATTTTTGCTTTCGAAATTGCATCCATTCGTCACCATCACTATAGCAACAAACATGCTGGAGCTCAAACATTATACAATGTCTAAAGACAACGATTTTGGATTATATACACAGGGCCGGACAAAGCATATGTGCAAGATGTGCAGATGCACAGGGCGCAGAATTCTGGGGGCGCATTACCAGGAGCAAGAAAATGTAATCTGATCTTGCAAACAAATATGTGCTACTATTTGCCATTCTTTAACCACAAACATTCCTTAAATAATCTCAAAAAAACATCCATCACAACTGTCCTAAGTTATCTCTTGCGCACTAACTAACATCACTTTCATTGTTGCATTCAATGAAAATTTAACTCAATATATCGCAGAACTACCTACCTCATTTCCAAATATTTCACCCTGTTCGCACAAGAGAAAAAAAGAAAAAATCTCAACACAAAAAAAGTTCCATGCAAGAGAAAAAAAGAAAAAATCTCAACACAAAAAATTTCCATGCCACCTCATATGTGCAAGATTTATTTCATGCACACCGAGTCCCAAAATTAACATAGAGAGTATGACGAAGCAAAATACTTATTTATATTGAATCGTATGGGCTAGTGCGTGCAGGTTTTGTATCACGCACGGTACCTGAATTTGAGTTCTCATCTACAAAAAAAAAAACAAAAAAATGCCCCCGAAAAAAGAGAGCAGATAGGTTGCTGTGCTACCTTCTATTCTACTACAAATCAAAGACACTCCATATAAGTTAACGACACACTCCACATTAAATTGATAAAGCAGCAATATTACTCATTTCACAATCCAACTCCAACATTGAGCAATTAATGAAAATCAAAATTAAGGCCATCGATTCAGCACATTCCATGGAAAAGCAGCAAGCAACAAAGAGAACCAAAAGGTTGACAACCGAGTCAACCTAAATAAAGTCCAACTCTTCGTTTTCATTATATTAAGCTTAACATTTGTATTTTAGTCTTAAGTTGACCATTGAATAATAAAGTTGTTTCTTAAAAAAAAGAAGAAGAAGAATTTAACTGGCGCCCGACCAGCAGGGACATTTAAAGTCAAGTATCGCAAAAAATCTAAGTGTCGATATCATTCCGGTAAAAGTCCCTAAATAGTAGGTACAATCGGTTCGTGAAATAAGAAACATTTAGTATACCGAAAAGTGTTCTCAAGTAGTCCCCTCGGTTCGCGAAATTGATTTAAAAAAAAAAGTGTCCTGAAAGAATCCCTTTAAAATTGTGACAATTTTAAAATAAAGCGAAAAAAATAAAATAATAAACTGTTACAGAATTTGAAAAAGACAGTTAAAAAAAAAAAAAAGTGAAACCCATAAATTGTTGGAGAATTGGAAAAAAATACACGCCGCTCCACAAACATGCGTATCATCTTTTTACTGTAAGAATTGTAAATATTTACGTATTAGATTAGATTAGATTAGATTCTTCCTTTATTCATTAGATAAATTACAATTCTTTTTTTTTTCTATTGGAAATACGGACATGACAATGCTGCCGTCTGCCGGAAATGACATTTCAGTAAAATAAATAAAATTATATAAAGAGAAGATGTATCAAAAAGATTTACAAAAAATTTGAAATAATAAATTACAAAAATAAATGTTATGCAAAATATTAGACAAAAGTTTATATTAACATAAGAGGAATAAATTTATATAAAATTTTAAATTTTAAGAATTAAATATTAAATTTTTAATTTTAAAATTTTAATGAAACATTTATTGAAACATAAAGATTTGATTTAAAAGCAATACTTTGCAGCCCTTGAATTAAATTTTATTAATTCAATAAATAATATTTACGTATATTTAGATTACTTATTTGAAAAAATAAAAATACTTTAAAATTTAAGTTTCATATTGAGAAAAAATAAGAAATCAATGGTTAAGAATATTATGAAAAAATTTAATTAATTTACGAAAAACAATTTACAATTATTTTTAAGGTCATAAAAACTTCATTTTCTTTTTACAAAAATAAATTTATAACGAAATTAAAAGTGATTATTTTTAAGGTCATAAAAACTTTATTTTCTTTAAAAAAAAAAAAAAAAATTTGATACAAATTAAGAACCTTATCATTTTAAGAAATATAAAAAAATATAATAATAAATATTTCCGAAAATAAGTCAAATCAATTAATGCCTTGCAACGTTATTAAAATAAAAAAAATATTTTAAATACAAACCTAAACGTAAAGAAAAATTTAAAATCAAAACCTTAACACACAAAATAGTTAGAAAATAATATTTAGGTGTAAAATCTTAAAAGAAAGAAAAAAAACCATGGCGAATCCACAAAATCTCATTAGAGCACCCATTACTCCCCATCAAAATGCTCCGATCCAACTGAACAATAGTCTATCATATAGACTTCCCAATCAATGTAGTGTATTCCAGGCAGAAGTAATGGCGATTAAAGAGGCACTATCCTGGCTCAGAGAAAACGTTATATCTTGCAAGGATATACGAATCTTCTGGGACAGCCAGGCTGCTCTTAAATCTCTCGCGTCTGTCTCCACAAACTCACAAGTAGTCCACGATTGTCGATCATCTCTGAATGAGATGACAGAACAGTTTAATATTCACCTCATTTGGGTGCCGGGCCACAGAGACATTCCGGGAAATTGTAAAGCCGATGAGCTCCCCAAAAACGGAACACTTCTGCCTAATGTTAGACAAAAACATAACAAAGGAACACCACTTGCTACATGCAAATATCTTCTCAAACAATATGCTCTAGAAGCAACAAATGCTAGATGGTCACAGAGTACCACCTGCCTAGCAACCAAGCAAATATGGCCAAGCATAGATTTAAATCGGTCAAAAGGCTTGATATCCCTGAGCAGACAAAATATAAGCTCTACAATTGGAGTAATAACAGGACACTGCTTCATAGGAAGACATGCTCTGAGGCTAGAGGTCTACACAAATGACTTCTGTAGAAGCTGCATGGACGAGGAGGAAGAGGAAACAGTCCAACACCTTCTATGTACATGTCCAGCACTCTCCATTAGAAGGAATAACTTTCTTGGCAATCCCTTCTTCGACAATACCAGTGAACTGGCAACGATTGACACAAAGTGTCTCTCTAACTTTATTAAAAGCACAAAACGGTTTGTTTAATTTTCATTACTCCCCCATGAGTAACCTCATTAGTGGTATCTCAATGGACCCTTGCGGTCTAAGTGAGTCGATGACATCTGGACAGCCACTCCAACCTAACCTAACCTAACTTAACAATAGTATAAATCGTACCGAATTGCAGAACTTAATTACATCCATGGTAACTCAAGCCCTCCAAACAGATGGTAGGCGCATTGTTCATTCTATAATGAACCCTAACTCTGATCAATTCGCGGGGATTGATCAGGTTATTAACGCGGATCAACAAGAAAATCTTTCGGATCTCGATAAAATACCTGATGTTGTCAGAAGCTTGAGAGAGTTTTCTGGGAAACCAGCAGAATTCAGTTCTTGGCGGAAAAGCGTCGAAAGAATACTTAGAATCTATGAACATACAAGAGGCTCTCCAAAATATTTCGGTATTATAAACGTAATTCGAAATAAAATTGTCGGACACGCTGACCATGTTCTCGAGTCACACAATACTCTTCTTAACTGGGAAAATATTTCCAGATGCTTAACGCTACATTACGCGGATAAACGCGATCTGGGAACATTAGAGTACCAATTAACTTCGTTAGTACAAGGTAACTCTTCTATTCAAGATTTCTACCAGGAAGTCTATACTCACCTTTCGTTGATTCTCAACAAAATTTCCTCCATGGAAATGGGCTCAGAAGCTCTTAACGTATTAATGCAAGCTTATAGGGACAAAGCTCTAGACACCTTTATAAGGGGTCTTAAAGGCGATTTACCAAGGCTTCTCGGCATCCGAGAACCATCAGACTTACCCCAAACATTACATTTGTGCTTAAAACTGAAAAATCAAAATTATCGTGCGCAGTATGCAATAGCCTCAAGTAATAATACGAAGAGGATCTATAATCCAATACCTCCAGAGCTTCCTCCCAGAAGAACAAATAATAATAATTCATTACCCAATCGTCAAATCCCATTTTATCCACAGCTTGCCCAATTTGCTCATGTACCCCGTCCTGTAACTAACCATAACCATCGCCCATTCCCATTCAACAATAATGATCCTAGACAACCACCCCTCCAAAGCAATCCTTTTCAACATCAACACTATAATCAAGCTCAAGGAAACAATATCAGACCACCACCAAGGCCACAACCAAGACAAGAACAGATGAAAACAGCAACTATTGGAACAGCTAGAATGAATTACGTCAATAGACCGCAATATCAACACCAACAGAGAAACTGGCGCTGCACAATCAGTCAATACCTTGTCGTTGCGTACGCAACATATGACGACTGAACAAGAAGCCTCTATAAAAACACTTGCATGGAAGTATATAAAATTATTCGATGATCCAGACGAGAAATTAACTTATACCACCGCTGTAAAAGGAGAAATCCGAACAACTTCAGATTCACCCGTCTATACAAAATGCTATCCTTATCCAATGGCCCTCAAAGACGAGGTAGAAAGCCAAATACAGGAACTGGTTAAAGATGGCATAATAAGACCTTCAAGATCGCCATACAATTCACCCGTGTGGATTGTTCCCAAAAAGTCAGATGCCTCCGGAAAAAAAAGTATCGATTGGTGATCGATTACCGCAAACTTAACACCATCACTATTCCTGATAAGTACCCAATCCCCAAAATCAACCAAGTACTAGCGCAACTAGGAAAAAATAAATATTTTACTGTCATTGACCTCAAAAGCGGATTCCACCAAATCCCTCTCAAAGAAAAAGATATTGAGAAAATAGCCTTCTCGGTGAATAACGGGAAATACGAATTCACCAGGCTACCTTTTGGTCTGAAAAATGCTCCCTCCATTTTTCAGAGAGCGGTTGATGATATATTGAGAGAACATATTGGAAAAATATGTTTCGTTTACATCGATGATATCATCATCTTTAACAAAAACGAAAAAGAACATTTGCAGAGTATTGAGACCGTTTTCAAAACTCTTGAAGCTGCCAATATGAAGGTGCAGCTAGACAAATGTGAGTTTTTCAAAGAGGAAGTCGAATTCCTTGGATTCCTAATTTCATCTGATGGCATAAAAACAAATCCAGGAAAGGTAAAGGCAATACTCGAATTTCCATACCCTAAAACACTTAAAGATCTACGTTCATTCTTAGGTCTGTCAGGGTATTATCGACGTTTCGTTAGGGACTATGCCAAATTAGCTAAACCCCTAACAGCCCTTTTAAGAGGGGAAGACGGACGCTTGTCCAAAAATCTCTCTTCCAAAAAATTAATTTATCTAAATGATGAAGCAATAGAAGCATTCGACAAACTTAAAAAAACCCTAGCATCAAGAGACGTAATATTAACCTATCCCGATTACAAAAAAGAATTCGAACTCACAACCGACACGCTTCAAATTACGCTCTTGGAGCAGTGCTATCCCAACAAAATAAACCTATAATGTTCATTTCAAGAACTTTAAGTAAAACAGAAGAGTCGTATGCCGCAAATGAGAAAGAAATGCTGGCTATTATATGGGCTTTGAATTCTTTTCGAAACTACCTTTATGGCTCAGCGAAAGTGAAAATTTTAACAGACCATCAACCTCTCACATATGCTCTCAGTAACAAAAATCATAACTCCAAAATGATACGTTGGAAAGCAGCGTTAGAAGAATACAACTACGAATTAAGATATAAACCAGGTAAATCCAACGTTGTTGCTGACACACTTTCAAGGCCACCACTCGTATCTCAGATAAATTCCCTTACAGCTTCCCAACATAGTGATGAAAGTTCATCACACGAACTTATACCAGCCGTAGAAGTCCCAATCAACGTGTTTAAAAACCAGCTTATCCTTCTTATAGGAGAACATACCCCTTATCAACTCCAATTTCCTTTTCCAAAATTCCGTCGACATACTTTTGTTCAACCTTCCTACTCTAAGGAAAACATTATCTCCATATTCAAACGATACCTTATACCTAACATAATAAACGGGCTCATGACCAATGAAGAAACCATGGGAATAATCCAAAACCTTTACCCACTTTACTTTAAAAACTAGAAAATTCGATCCACTCAAACAAAAGTTACTGATCTGCCCAACTTAGCTGAACAGGAAGAGCAAATTCATAAATCATTTCTTGAGTTATTAGAAAGATCAGTCTACGAATACAACTGCTCAGTTCATTCAACAATAGGAAAAAAACCCATAGAAGTATTTTTTGGCAGAAATGTTAGCACTGACCCAGAATAGTTTGAAAAGGCAAGAAAAGAAAACATAGAAAAATTACAAGAAAAACAAAACAATGACTTAAAGTATCATAACAAGAAAAAACACCCCATATAAAATTACTCACCTGGTGATATCGTTTATATCAAAATTAACAAAAGTTTAGGCTCAAAACCAACACCCCGCTACAAAAAAGAAACAGTCAAAGAAAATAAAACCAAAACTATTGTAACAGAATCCGGCAGAATAGTACATAAATCAAATATAAAAAGTTGAAATTAACCCTTCTTTCCTTACAGGTACTTTATCCCTTTCGTCATCACAGAAGTTAGAATACTCGATTATTCTAATTCAGAAATAATTGTTATAAAACATGGGTTTGCGAGAATCCAAACTGGAAACATCAAATTCATCCACATCATCCTCCATATGAAGACTTCATAGCAAAAACTTCATCCCTCCTATACGAACACATCCCACCTAAAAATGCTTTTTTCCCATTCTGGAACACGAACTCAAGCACACTAAGAACCTTATAAATAATATCAAAACAAACAGATCAAAAAGATCTCTAAACTTTATAGGCTCAGCCTGGAAATGGGTAGCGGGTAATCGCGACCACGATGATTATGAAGTAATGGTTAATAAGATAAATAATGTTTTAGAAAACAATAATAATCAGGTTCTAAAAAACAAGGCATACATTGAAAGAATAAACAAATTGACTAATGTAACCAACGAAATAATGAACGAATTAAAAAAGGCTAAAACCTTTGCAAACGAATTAGTATTAAGTTTACTTTATAAAACAAAGCTTATAAAAGAGGAAATAATAAATGTAATATATGCAATCGAGTTAAGTAAGAAAAATATCGTAAGTTCAAGTATACTTTCTAAATCAGAAATCGATGTAATATTGAAAAACATGAATAAAAATAAAACAAACGAACTTTTTCGAAATATCGAAGAAGCATTAGAATTTGCCGAAATAAAAGTAGCTACAGACATATCATCTATTCTTTATATTTTAAGCATTCCGGAAACGGGAAACGAAATATTCGAAAAACTAACTGTAAAACCATTGATAAAAAATAATAATATTGTTAATAAAATTTCAAATACAAATATTTTAAAGAAAAACAATATTGTATATGGAATACCTAAAGAATGAATGTAAAACAATAAATGATTTATCCTTGTGCAAACAATCTAACATTATAGACTTAAGTAACGATAGATGTATTTATAAGTTAATAAGAAATGAAAATGCTACTTGTAAAAGAACGAACAGTCACCACATCCCACAAGTCGAAGAAATACAACCAGGAACGATGCTTTTAAACAATTTCGATGGTAATATAGAAGTAGATAATATCACCAGATCATTGAATGGCACCTATCTTATTAAATTCTCCGACACTACATTAAGAATCAGGAATCAACAATATATTGCTGACGAAATTACTAAAATTAATGAACTACCACCACTACTACATGCAGTCTCCGAAGAATCCGAAATAGAAGAAATCCTGTCCTTACAACTTATGAAGGAACTCCACTTAAATAATACAAAACACATCAACAAAAATCAAATAGAAAAAGAAGTTCATCAATGGATCAACTATTCAATTTTCACCCTTATATTCCTTATCGCAATAATACTTAAGATGAAAAATTGGAACAGAAAGACTCCTGAAACAAAACTAACACCAGTATTCATTCCCGCAGAAACAAGACCACAAAGCTCTTCATATCCCGATATCTCAGATCAACCCAGCATCTATAAAATCCCATATTTTTAATAAGTGGACGTTCTCATTTAAGAGGGGAAGAGTTAACGACACACTCCACATTAAATTGATAAAGCAGCAATATTACTCATTTCACAATCCAACTCCAACATTGAGCAATTAATGAAAATCAAAATTAAGGCCATCGATTCAGCACATTCCATGGAAAAGCAGCAAGCAACAAAGAGAACCAAAAGGTTGACAACCGAGTCAACCTAAATAAAGTCCAACTCTTCGTTTTCATTATATTAAGCTTAACATTTGTATTTTAGTCTTAAGTTGACCATTGAATAATAAAGTTGTTTCTTAAAAAAAAGAAGAAGAAGAATTTAACTTATATGTATATATATATATATGTATATACATATATGGAGTGTTTTTTTTTGTTGTTTTTTTGTAGATGAGAACTCACATACGATTCAATATGAATAAGTATTTTGCTTCGTCATACTCTCTATGTTAATTTTGGTACTAGGTGTGCATGAAATAAATCTTGCACATATGAGATTTAGATGGCATGGAACGTTTTTGTGTTGAGATTTTTTCTTTTTGTCTCTTGCATGGAACTTTTTTGTGTTGAGATTTTTTCTCTTGTATGAACAGGGTGAAATATTTGGAAATTAGGTAGGTAGGTGTCTTTGCTACAAATGGTCAATGGATGTGCAAGTTTTCTTTTTTTGCACACTGAGTATCGAAACTAACATGGGAGATATTTAAAAAAAAACTTATTTATACGGAATCATATGGGTCAGAGCGTGCAGGTTTTCTTATTGCACAATGTGTAAGAGTTCACTGCCTGATTACAGGAGATGAAATTTTTAATAGAATGGAAAAGGAGCATAGAGTAGGGCTTAAAAATTAAAGAGGGATGATTCTATGTGGATTCGAATTGTTCTTGTGCAGGCAGTTTTTTTTTTTTTTTTTTTGAAAGTTAATGACGGTTGTAACGGCAACTTTTAATGTATATCTAGTCTGGTGCAGAATGCACATTGTTTCAATTGTTTTTTCGCTTTGTTGGTAAATTAATATTAAATTAACAGCTATCAGTTTTTAATAGAAGTGACGTATTTTGTGACAAGACAAGACGGGAATGAATCTGACTCAGTTGATTTTAGATAAGCTTGAACTACATGAAATTTTAATAAGTAACTGTCAAAGCCAAAGTTATGATGATGGTTCGAATATGAAAGGAAAAGAAGCGGGTGTTCAGAATCGAATTCTAACCCTGGAACCAAGAGCATTTTTAGTTCCATGTTGCCCGCATTCCTTAAATTTAGGGGTTAATGATGCTGCTCTGTGCTCATTTTATGCAGTTAATTTTTTCGATACACTTCAATGTTTGTGTAAATTTTTTTCAAGTTCCAAAACGAGGTGGGATATTTATAAGAAAAAAATTCCAAGTCATACTTTGAAACCCCTTCTGAGACTAGATGAGAGAGCAGGTTAGATGCAATTAAGAAGAAATATATGAAAACCTTATAGAATTAAGAAATCTATAGGCAAAAGACATTGCAGAATCGTTAGGAAATAAAATTTTTGATTTTACATTTATTTGCTGCCTGCTTATTTCGATTGATATTTTAGAAAATATAAATTAAACTAGTAAATATTTGCAAAGTCCGTCCGTTAATCTGTCAACTGGCATAACAGTTTTAGAAAATACAAAAACCAGTTTGATTTTAATGCGTTCCGATGAAAAATTTAATAAGTAGGTACTATGTTCAATTAACCGAGCGTATTGCTAGTTCCCTAAAAATACCAAATATGTTTCCTGTAGCTTCATCATTGCTATCTCAACGGATAAAAATACTTCATGCTGATGAATGTCCTGAAACTATATTAGACCCGAAACAAAGATTTAAAGTAGATTTTTTTTTAAATACTTGAAAGGTTTGATACGTATAGTATCAATTTTTCATTTTTAAGTAACATAAGCGAATGTTTAAAAAATAAAAATGTAAGTGCTTCATGCCTTAATTTGCAGAATGTTTTAACATAAAGTAGTTTTAAAGATTAAGATGGAGAAGAATTTTTTCAAGAGTTAACCGTAATATCCCAGCTTATTACAATACAAAGCTCAAGTTTAGATGTGTTAAATTTTATTTTTAGTTCAAACCTTGAAGATTTTGCTCCGAATTTAGTAATTGCTCTCCAAATCCTTAATACAATCCCGGCCACTGTAGCTTCAGGAGAACATAGTTTTTCTAAACTTAAAATTATTAAAGATTATCTTAGGACAACCATGACTCAAAAGAGATTGGTAGGTTTATATATAACGTCCATTGAAAAGAAATTATTAAATTCTTTAGACTTTGATGATCTCATTTCTGAATTTGCAAAATGTAAGGCCAGAAAAAGTTTCCAAGTTTAAAAGTTTCCCCTCTGCTCATTTCTTCGCTGCGTTTTAGTTTAATGGTTTAGGCCTCCTGGGGATACCTCAATAAAAAAAAACGCATTGAAAGTCTACCTCCTGGGTAATCTGGGAAAGGCTTATGTTTGTGTATTAGTTTATGTGTAAACAAATATAAAAAAGGGGCGCTTTCTACAAATCTTGCACAGGGCGCGAGTTTGGCTGGACCGGCCCTGTATATACATATGTATACGAAGAGTCGTTTACGGGTGTTTAATTTGCTACCGTAATAAACCTATTATAACAAAGCAAATAATGGGAAACCTCCCATGTAAAAGAGTCAAAAAATCTGGACCCTTTAGCACAACATGACTAGACTATTGCGGACATTGGAAATTTTCACTTGTTTCACCACTAAGGCCGTCCAATTGGAATTGATACCCGAATTCTCATTTACAGCTTTTATTTTGGCCTTAATTTTCATAAATTGTTGATGTTGGACCAGCACAATGAGATTATTCGTGAGGAATGAACGGAGTTTTATTCCTCCACGCTCCCCTTACTACGAAAGCCTTCTTATACCCTCAGTTTGGGGTAGTAAGCTGCTTCTGAACTATTGGTTAAAAGAAACTTTATTTCGGGTGACCCTGATCACACTTAATTGTAAATTGTAAATCGTATATTCGTATTATATAATACAAGTAGATTAAATAATTTTTTTTTTCACAGCAGATATCCTCTGACGCTACCACTGTATCTCATACTATTAATTTAAGCATTTATACTATATATCTAATAAAATAATAATAATAATATTGTTATTATTTATTGCCAAGTTATTTATTATCTTTGAATTTCCACCAATTAAAATATTGCTCACATAATAGCATTGTTTTTTAGCGTATCTATTAAGGAATGAGTGGCTTTCATTTTTGCACTGCGGCCAAAATAATAACCTCGCCTATTACTTGAAAACTTTGTCACAACACTGAAACATTTTTGAAAAGTATACTCACTGTTCGCAACTCGGTATGTAGAAAACACTTCCGAGGTCCCATTTCCTTATTTCATGTTTATTTCTCACGATTTAAAACATGTTGCTTTTAATGTGTTAGGACTATTTTTAATAAAAAAAAACAACTGGTCCACAAAACAAAAGTACAGAAAGTAAATAGGTACGTCTAAAAACAAAAAACAAACTTTATCTAAATCTAGCCAACACAAGACTGTTCATCAAAAAGGTAAATAGCTAAATAGTTTGCGAGACCTTTTCTATCAAACAATAATGAATTCCTATTTAAAAGACGTATGTATGTATAGTGAATTCAAATTGAATATTTAAATCTAAAATATCTAATAAAATGGTTCTAAATAAGAAATAATATTAATTACAAATTGATTTTAACTTTTCTTAAAAGTCATGTAAGAATTAAAGTATTAATACATACATACATCTGTATGCATCTACAAATCTACATGTAAGTAAACATAATCAAGATACTTTTTCAATTTGAAATAAAATAATAATAAATATTACTAAGGCATGCGTTAGTGACCAAACTTGGATTCTCCTAATTTTGCTATCCATTAAGCATTAAGGTATTCACAAACTACTATAGGAAGAAGAATGTACATAATATATCTATACATTTAATGAGACAAAACCATTTACAATTTCATACATCACACCTTTGAAATATCGCCCTGCCTTCTATGGTTATGTATTATTTGGTTTTCTATTCCGTTCAAATAAAATTAGTCAGTACAGGCCTAATGGGGTAACTTTTTCCAAAGTAGTGGTGCCTGATGATGCTTTAATACACTGCGTAGGGGAAAATACCCGGAAAAAAACAAGAGTAAGCCTCTGACATGCCTTAAAGAATTATTTTTTGCAATTCTTCGCAAAAAACTGTACACTCAACATGACCGTTGTATCACAATAATCCCAGATGTGCAACGCCTTTGGAAAAGGTTGACATATGAACCTGAAAAAGCTATATTTGAAAACCTTTAAACAAATATCTTTCCTACAAAAATCAAAGTCCTTCTGAAATATTTTGTTTCTATGATAATCTATTATTTAACCCCTCCCCAAAAGTTATTGTTTTTGCCAACAGCAATGGTCTCGATAAAGGTATGGGGATGATGTTTTTGTGATTGCTTTTGCGTGAAGTACCTATTTAGTTCTAATTCCATTGTTTGCCTGCCTTTTTTATAGAGTAAGAGCCCAGGGCCGCCAGACGTTACTTATTTTCTGAGTAACAAAATGTATCGTACAGAATAGTGTAAGTGTACACTATGAAGGTATACATACTTGCTAGCTTGGACCGGCGGCCAATTTACCTGTACCAGGTACTAAAGGTACAAAAAAAAATCTCTTACTTTTCTTAAAGTCTGAGTGATAATTTTTGTATATATTTTACACCATTTCATAAAAAATTTAAAATCAATATTGCCAGACAGTTTTCGTCGGCGGTAATTTCCGCCAGACACTTTAAAGTTTGCGAAAAAATGAGGTAAGTTTTCTTAGAGTCTGAGTCTTTATTTTTATACATGATATTTTGGAAACTATTTCAACACCATTTGCAAACAGCCAGACAAATTGTAGGGGCCAAATATCCCCCAGACATTTTTAAAATCTCGCATTGAGTATGAGCGCGCATATAATGTTTTGACGGTTTTATGTCACAGGCCCATTAAATTTATGTTCTATTTCAGTCTTGTAAATTTTTTTAATAGTGATTAAACCACGTTTAAGTACTCAATTGCAAATTATAAATTTCAGTATGACATAAATTGTTAACTTATAGGCGAAAGGTTCATACTAAAAGGAAAGGATCACACAGTTAGATGAGTTTTAATAAATTGCTAAAATGACAACTTTAGTTATCAAACTATTTAAGAACACTGTTGTCCAGCAAGGTATGGTCTAACTATTTAATTTGGATGACTCCCTACATATGAAAGCATTCCAAGATTCCAACAGTTTTCTAAATATTTAAGAGCTAAAACACAATAGTTTAGAGGGTTTTTGGTGCATTTCGCGCAGAAATGTAGGAAATTGTTTTGAAACGTTCCTTTTTTCCAAAAATAAAATGCACTTTTCTAGTTTCTATTTCTATTAATGCGAAGAACGCTGCAAAAATTCAAAAATCCAGAAAATGAGAGAGGATCTGATATGTAGAAATATCGGGCTTTTTTTGACGTAGTTTTTTCGAACTCACTTTTCGGGAGTCCCTTATTACTATCGTTATCAATCTGCTTACTCGTATTTTGATCTTAAAGGCGTCAACAAAACCTAAAAATTGTAGAGATAAAAAGGTTTGGTTCTTGAATTTAAGGAAATAGTTGCATTTAAGTACATAATTTTTCTAAAAAATTAAATTAAATTAAAACAAAGTGAGGTAGGTGAACAAATAAGTTGGGAAGAAAAGTTTTTGTAGCACTCACAAATTACACGTTTCAAAGCTTCAATATCAATAGATATGAAACGTTTATTATGTTTATGCCATTAGTTTAACAAAAGTGTCACTTGATTTTTTTGGGACATTTGTATTATTGAAATTCGTGTTTAAATCTCAGTTCTAGAGCATCCAAAGCAAATATACTTCAAAAGTAGATTTTTTAATTTTTTAAGATCTTTTGTATTCAACAGAAAACCAATTTTTCATCAACATCACTTTCAGTCGTCATATTAATTTCAGAAGAGGAAGTAACATTTTACAGCACTACATTATTTGCTTGTGAATATAGGACCGGTTCAATTGACTCAGGTATAATATTTGGCTCAGGTATTGTTTCGGAGTCCGGTACAAAAGAAGTTGCTGGACTTAGAGGTTGTGAAATGGAAGATTGTGGCTCAGTACACTATGTATTAAATTCAGATCTTGATAAACACGCTGCTGATTGATTCTCTGTAATATTTGACGAAATTTCCTCTGGAGTAGTCTTTTCTGTATGTGTAGATTTTGGCAAAAAATATTTTTTCATTAATCCTGTAAATGATTTGTAACACTGTCTATGATAACCACTTTCAAACAAATCACCCGGCAAAACAACATCTTTAAATTTGAGATTATGTTCCTTCCTTTGTTTTGAAATTGTTTTGAAATTGTTCGACACTTTTGCAATGTCTCTTTTGTAAATAATGTTAAATTCACATCAGAACTGTTACAAAAAACACAGTTTAATGACTTTGCCATGATATTTTTTAAAACACTGCAAATATATTTGTTTTATTTACATTATATGGTAGCCGAACAGGTGCACTGAACGAAATAAATACGACTGAATATTACACAGAATATACCGACAAAGGAGGAAATAGGCGCACGTGTCGTATATATCTCTCTCGCTTGAGCGTACGAATAATGATCTTACACTCATACTCAAGGCGAGATTTTAAAACTGTCTGGGGGATATTTGGCCCCTACAATTTGTCTGGCTGTTTGCAAATGGTGTTGAAATAGTTTCCAAAATATCATGTATAAAAATAAAGACTCAGACTCTAAGAAAACTTACCTCATTTTTTCGCAAACTTTAAAGTGTCTGGCGGAAATTACCGCCGACGAAAACTGTCTGGCAATATTGATTTTAAATTTTTTATGAAATTGTGTAAAATATATACAAAAATTATCACTCAGACTTTAAGAAAAGTAAGAGATTTTTTTTTGTACCTTTAGTACCTGGTACAGGTAAATTGGCCGCCGGTCCAAGCTAGCAAGTATGTATACCTTCATAGTGTACACTAACACTATTCTGTACGATACATTTTGTTACTCAGAAAATAAGTAACGTCTGGCGGCCCTGGGCTCTTGGACTATTATATTTGAGGGTAGATATGAAGAATATGAAATTTATTTGTTATTTGTAAGTACGAACATAACCAGGTAAACGATGTAAAAAATTTTGTTTTAGATTTATTAATTTTGAAAATTATTTTGCTTTTACTAATGTAAAGTTGCATGAAAAAGATACGATCCGCTAAATAACTTCTTTTTTTTTTGTTAATTCTATAAAAACATCGAGTGTAAATTCAGCTGTGTGGCACGTAGCGCCACGCGCGCCGTACTGTTGAAACCAAATGTTGCCAATATCCTCCTCCTCCTTTTGTGAACAAAAATTCATTCAGCATGGCCCGATAACGATCGTCATTGACTATAACGGCCACTCCTTGCTCATTTTCGAAGAAAAATGGCCCAATTATGCCTCTGGACCAAAATCCGCACCAATATCCCCGCACCAAACAGTAACTCGTTTCGGGTATAGCGGCTTTTTAATGTATGAGTGCGGGGTTTCTGTGCCCCAAATGTGACAATTTTGCTTGTTTACATACCCGCCAAGATCAAAATGAGCTTCATCTGAAGAGATGATTTTATTGGCAAAATCGGCATCCTATCTAAGCGTTGTTCCCAGCGTTGTTCAAGCGTATACACAACCACATTCATTGTTGTTCATCTGAAAAGATGTTTTTTTTTGCA